>JBBDHG010000057.1:8170000-8490000 GCA_037951165.1 Lophius americanus | reverse complement strand
CCCGAAGCCCTTCTTCAGAGATGGATTTAAAACCACAACCGTCTTGATTACATATATTTACATTCTTAACCATATTTGATTTCCAGGGATTTCATGTCAAGGCTTTCACGTTGGTTTGCTCACATTCACCTCCCCCCTATGAAAAGGATAAGTATGTATCACAATCTCTCAGTTGCATAGACACAGAATATCAAAAATAAAACTTTCTAAATCCATCCCTGCTGGTAAGCTTTTCAGGGTTCCCAGCAAACTGCTAAACTAACAAGCTAACTGCTAAATGTGAACAAATTAAATTTATTTGGACAAGGCCTAAATGAAATATATTTTTTCAGTTATATTTAAGCTCCGCATTCAATACGACATAGCCTAACCTGCTTATCAGCAAACTGAAACAGCTGAATGTAAACCCCCTATATTCTGGGATGGTACTTTTTCTTTCTGACTTACCACAGCCAGCAGGTCAGGGTCAACGTTGTCCACTCAGAACCATGGTTCATCAGCAATGGTGACCCCAAGGGCTGTGTCAGTTCCCCAATCCTCTTCACAATGTACATGAATGACTGCACAAGGACCCGCTTTGGAACCTGTATCATTATAGTTTCTGATGATACAGCCATTTGAGGCCTATCGCACAGTGATAGCAGCCTGTCGTCCTATCGCTCTGAAATAGAGGACTTTGTGCTGTGGTCATTGATAATGTCCCCATCATCCAGATGATGGGGACATTATCATATAAATATCTCAGGGTCCATATTGATCACATATCCACCCATCAACCCACATAGGGGACTCACTTGAGCTGTGTGAAGTCCCCTCATGCTTCAAACGCTCCACCATCATCCCAGTCCCCAAGAAATCCGCCATCACAGGATTAAATGACTACAGACCAGTCGCCCTGACGTCTGTGGTCATGAAATCCTTTGAGAGAATGGTCTGAAGGACATCACAGGCCTCCTGCTGGACCCCCTGCAGTTTGCCTACGGGGCAAACAGGTCAGTGGATGATGCAGTCAACACAGGACTGCACTTCATCTTGCAACATCTTAACTCTCCAGGGAAATACGCAAGGATCCTGTTTGTAGACTTCAGTTCAGGGTTCAACACAATTGTACCAGGAACACTTTGCTCCAAACTCCTGCAGCTCGCTGTACCAGCCTCCACCTGTCAGTGGATAACAGACTTCCTGATGGACCGGAGACAGCAGGTGAGTATGGGTAAAATATCATCCTCCACCAGGACACCTCTACCTTTATTCAATCTACACGAATGACTGCACTTCTGACGACCCATCTGTCAATCTCCTGAAGTTTACGGACGACACAACGGTCATCGGCCTCATCCACGACGACGACGAGTCTTCATACAGACGGAAGGTTGAACGGTTGGCCATCTGGTGTGGTCACAACAACCTGGAGCGGAACAAGCTCCAGGATATATATATATATATATATATATATATATATATATATATATATATATATATACACATATATATATATATATAAATATATATATATATATATATATATATATATATATATATATATATATATGTATATATATATATATATATACATATAAATTGTAATATGACAGAGTTCAAAACAAATTTCCCATCAGGTACAATTAACTACATCTTATCTCAAGTTACATATACATGTACATGTACATTTAACCTACAAAAGAAGGTTTTAGGGGGGGTATGGTTTATTAACAGTTCAAGAACCAATAGACAGCATTCGTCATTAACGCATGCTTTGTAAGGGCTGTAAAATTCTGCATCACTTATTTAAATGTCTTGTTCTTACATTTTTACACACAGAGAGTCTTAGGTAATCACTGGTGACTAAAGCAACAAAAGAAGAAGAATTCATTCAGTTTTGGAGGGTTCAAGCATAGATAATTTATGAATGCATAATGCCAGATATTTCAAGAGACTGATTCAGATTTATCTCATTCTGGTTATGGTCATTATAGTTACGATAGCAGGAGCATTTTTGCCTTTGGACAGGATAGGAAGGAACCTTTCTAGGGCCAGTGAATCATATGTTTCATGTTTCACTGGAAAGGTATCTTTCCCCGTCTTATTATATATACAATAAATATATTTACAATAAGCATATTTATATACATATATATATATACCATTGTGATATATATTCATAAGAATATTCAAAGTCAAAGTCTACTAAGGTTTTGGAAGTACAGAGTGCTCATATTATCTTCTGCACTTAAAAAAACCCTCTTTGATAAACTTAAAATATCATGGAAAGTATTTCCACGAGATTACGGGTAAGGATAATGGGTTTAATATAAGAATCAAGCAATTATGTTTCTGTAATTGAGTATATTGGGCTGTATCAACACAGTTTATTAAGGCTGTCTGTTCTTAGTTTTTACATTAGGTCAAACGTAAATAATTAGGATTGATACAATTTAGTTGTTTGGAATAAGCACAACTTTATTTAATAGGGTTTGTTCAACTAGTTGTGCAGTGGTTAAATTAGCCCACTAAATCGAGTTCATCTGACCGTAATAACTTAAGTTTTCTCAACACAATTGCTTAGTGCTGAAAAAAACTAATTTAATCATGTAATAATACTTTCATTGATTTAATTAAATTAACCCAAATAATTATTTAGATTGTGAACAATGTGAACAGTAACATAAATATAAGCTTCCCTACAGTTTGAATCGAGGATGGACACAAATTTAGACAAGCAATTACAGATCTCCATTGTATCATTTCGTGTTAACCGGATTGAGTCTTGTTAAAGTTGAGTTATTGAATTCATACAAGTCCTACATGATGTAATCGGTTCATCTTACAAACATGAAATAATTTCATAATGACACAGCCAGCCAATTTCTTCTTTGAGCGTGTGTGTGAGCTTTCTTTAAACCCAAGTGGTGTTTCCCTTTAATCTGTCTCTAGCTGAGCAAAGTGACGCCCTGGACTTTCCTGCAAAGCGAACATGGCTCTTATTCATCTTCCTGTTTTATATTGAATTTTTTCACAAAGTCTTGCTAATTCTCATTTTCTCTCATTTTATGAATACTGATTGCCATTAACTTGGAACATCAGTGTTGTGATCTTTTGAGGTTTCCTGCTTTTGCGGGGCTGCTGATATCGCCAACTTTTGTCTTGAATAGCAAAGCATTTGATCTCAAGTCCTTTGGCATTTTTAGTTACTCATTTGGGTAAGTGTTAGAGTGTGTTCTTGCAGCTGCACCCATTGATTCATGAAGACCGATTTGGTTTCAGCTGCATATCAAGTTGGAAGCAAAGCTATTCAACCACATTTACACAACATACAATTTATGAGCAGTTTACAAAGAGCATTATACATATTGAACATATTTGGTAAACTGTTTTACTTTTGCTGCTTTAACTGAAAACTGCAGACTCAAAATGATTAAACCCCACACAGACAAGCATGTCTTCTTCTTCGCTGCTGAGATTTGATTTGAATAAATCCAAATAGATTATATTGACCCAACCCTAAATACACAACCCACTATCAAGTTAGACCAACAAAGTTATGTATAATAGTGACAGAAATCCATTAAATCATGTTGGAAAACTTTTATTTAAAGTTCATTTAATGCCTTATTGCCTGTGTATGGGGGGGAAATTGAGGGATGAGAAGGGCGGAGAGAGCAATGACTGAGGTAAAGTATGATGATTTATGGTGAGATGATTGACAAATGTTCTTTCTACCAGTAACAATTTTCATTGGAAACAATCAATTTGTTCTATTAAGCTAATGTACGGCACTTGTAAGTGACTTTGTGCAGATGTGAATCTAAGGTTGGACGCAGTTTTCTGTTAGTGAGAAAGAGTATTAGCTACTGGCTGCAATCCTGAACAATCTTAGCCCATTCCTCATTAGCTAAGCCCTGCAGTACTGTATTATTCCTGGGTCTACGTGCAGCAACCCTCTTCAAATGAAACTATACATTTTCTACGGTATTCAAGTCAGAAGAGTCTGACAGCCACTCAAAAATGTCCCCAGATTTCTCCTGACAACAAGTCTTGGTGGTCTTTGAGGTACTAAGGATCCATGTTCTGTTGCAATATCCAATGACGTCCAAGCATCAGCGTCCTAGAACATTCTGTAGGAAGTCTTGATCTCGTCCCGGTCATGCCAATAGGCTGTCCACCCTGATTCTTGGATCTGCTCGAGTTTTCTTCCCTTTTTCTCGCCACTGCCGCCAAGTGATTGCTCACGAAGGAATTTGTTGGGTCTCTGTAAGATAATTATATAAAGAGTTTAGTCTAGACCGGCTCTTTCTGGAAAGCGTCTTGAGCCAACTGTTGTTGTGAATTTGCGCTATATAAATAAGGATAAATAAATAAAAAATCCTTGAGGAAATACATCTCACACTCTACGTGCAATGCAGAAGCAAAGCAAACAAGAGCATCACCAAGCCACAGATTCCTCACTGTTTCCGTTTCTCGTCCCGACATACTGCTGATCCATCATTTTTTACTTTTGATACTTTAAGTACATTTTGCTAGTTGTATTTCTCAGTGTGATATTGGTACTTTAACTTAAGTAAAGGATCTGAATACTGGTCCACCACTGATCTGTGACAGTGATGAGAAAAACTTGTGTGATTTTATCATTGCAAACAGCTGATAAATAGTGTATTTTATCAATGAATCTAGTGGGAGTGTTCTTCCAGTAACTTTTTTACATTCTCCTCTCAATAATGATTTTTTTATTTTACTTAAATGCATATATAAAACATTTAAAAAATGTCTGTTTCCCAGGTGTGTTGTTTAGGAAATATGTCTTTTAAGGATTTTATTTTGAGAAATTAAGAAAATCTTAAGCTGTTTGTGATAAATTGCTCCAAACATCTACTCGCTTTGCTGCTGACAAGCCTTTGCAGGTGTTCTGCTCATAGCTGGCTGCACTTTCAAGAATTATTTTAGCCTATTAGTCAGGGAGGAAAGCTTGCCTTCCAAGCTCTGGATGCATAGGTGTCACTCGCTCTCATTGTCTCTGGCTTACAGGCAAACACACTCAAACACAAGCACAGCTACACTATCTACGTGCTCTCACTGTCCTCCAGCTGAACAGCCACGGTCGTCATGACAACAGAGGCTAATCTCCAGTGGACAGAGAGAGAGTGGTTGCACAGAAATGTGTCTCTCGAACAGGGAGCGAGTGCGATAAAGAGATGCAGAGCATGCTTGCATATTCCTGAGGAGGTGACTGTGTGGGCACGTGTTTGCAGTGCAGCCAGTGTGTGCACATTCCACCTCATATTAACGACATACTGATATTTTATAGGAGGATCACTGGAGCACGGTGCAGAATGCTGCTAAAGTTGATAAAACATTCAGTTCTATCGCCTTCTTCTGCTCCATCTCTCATTCAACCTCTGATTCCCTCCCCCTCCCTATTCTTTTCTACCCTGTCATCATTTTCAGCTTTCCTATTTAGTTCCCATGCCTTCCTTCTCTTTATATCTCTCCTTTTGCTTTTCCATCCATGTTTTTCTGATGCTGCACAATATTTCTTTCTCAGTTTTATTTTTGTGACCCTATCCACCCTTGTTTTTCCATCTCCTGTCCATGACACGCCCTTTCTTTGCCTCTAACAATCCCTAAATCTTGCAGTTATCGTCTCTCTTGCATTATCAACCTTTTCATCCCTTGGAACAGCTTCAGGCTGAATGATCTTTTCTCTTTTACTCTCTCTCACACTCAGTCCTTTCATCCATCCTCTAATTCCTCAAACTATCACTATTCCTCTATTGCCTCTGAGCTTCCTCACAGTGTTCAACCCAGTTTCTCACTTTCCCTGAGCCCTACATGCTTTGCTAGCAGGGATCACACACACACACACATGAGTTACAGATGATTAGGCTGGCAGAGCCTTGGTGCAGTCAGACAATGGCGGTGATGAAGAGATGTACACTCAAAAAAAAAGAAAAAAGAAAATAGGATGGCTTTTCTGTATAAAATATGTTTATGTTTGTGAGATAAACATGATCACATAATGTAGGACTTTCATGAAATTCAACAACTTCACCTGAACAAGATTGAGTCAAGTTGGTATAACCTGATACAATTGAGTTTCCACTTTTGTTTGCCTTGTTTTATTTACACCCTTGATGCAAGCTGTATGGAAACTTATATTTCTGTTATTGCTCACATTGTTTATACAGAACAGTTATTCTTTGGATTCATTTAATTAAATGATGGAACATATTTTCACATAATTAGATGGGTTTCTTTCAGCAACGAGAAATGATGACGGGCCAACTTAACTAATTTGGGTTAGTATAATTCAATTAAGGTCAATTTGGTAATTTTACTCAACAAGATTAGTCAGACAACCCCAATTAAATAGTAAAGATGGCCCTAATCTATGTAACTATGTTGAATCAAGTCTAATAAATCACATTGACCTGATGCAAGTACATTAAGTTAGACATACATAGTTATGAATAAGAGTAAGAGAAACTCATCATCATGTGGAAATACTTTTAATGACTGTTCTATTTTTAAGTTAATTTATCGTGTTATTTTTTTGGAATGTATGGGTGAAATAGAGAGAAGACAAGGGCAAAGAGAGCAATGGACGAGGGAAATTATGATGATTTATGGAGAGATGACATTCAAATGTTGAAAGTTTCTATTTCATTCTTCTACGAGTAACAATTTCCATTGGAAAACAGTCTCTTTGATTCTGTAACGCTATGGCACGACACTCCGTGCGCGTGGAACTGCGCATGCCCGCGTGCAGATGTGAATCCTGACTGGAAGCAGTTCACCGTTAGTGGGCGGAGTGAGAGAGTAGTGGGGAGGTTGGAGCTGCTGAAGGCTGGAGCTAAGGAGTGGAGATGGTTGGCTGCGGTGGATACTTTGTACCTGCAGCCTGAAGGTGGGGAGATGAGAGAATGGCGTCCGGTCAGAAAGGCTCATAGGACGACACACTAGACAGGCGTCCGTGTCTCACCCACAGACTCACATTTACCTCCTTACTCACTCACACATCTTAAGAACAGCGGGAGATGCTGACGTCATAGCCCCCAGTCCCCCTAGATGACCGCTTGTTCAAGACGGGATGATGCAGGGCTGCTGGACCAGAACGGGATCTGATTCCGCTGATGCTGCTCACGTGCGCCCGGTGCAGTTGTGTCGACTGGACGTAGAAGAAGTGCAGCCGCCGTCGCGCGGCCGTCGGCTCTGATGGCTCCTAGCGCCCAGTGCGGAAAGGAGACGCAGCAGTCGCCGAGGCGCGAGAGGGAAGAAGCGGACAGCAGGTATCTTAGGAGTGACGTGGGTTCCGCGTCCCGCAAAAAAGCACAACGGTGCGGTTATCGTGCATTTCGCAGGAGGGCAGGAGTGGGAAGGGGAACATGGCCGCAAAGTCGGACGGCGATAAAGCGGGGGTCGGGTGCGGCGGTGGTGGGTTCGCCCAGCTGTACGACGTTGACTCCGAGGAGCCGCTGGACTCCGCCGCCATCCACATCTGCCAGTGCTGCCGCACCTCCGCCTGCTATTGGGGCTGCCGCTCAGCTTGCCTCGGCCATCTGCTCGGCGGGGGCCAGCTTGCCGGAGGGGGGGGCGGCATTCGGGAGACCCACTGCCCACCCCGGGAGCAACTGTGGCTGGACTGCCTCTGGATCATCCTTGCCCTCCTCGTCTTCTTCTGGGATGTTGGCACGGACCTCTGCCTGGCACTGGACTACTACCAAAGGCAGGACTACCTCTGGTTCGGCCTTACACTCTTCTTCGTGCTGGTGCCGTCGGTGCTGGTCCAGATTCTGAGTTTCCGCTGGTTCGTTCAGGACTACACCGGTGAGGGGCTCGGGGAGGTGGAGGGCTTGACCAAGCGGGGAGCGCTGGCTCTTGGATGCCTCTATCCCGGCAAGGACCGCCTGCAGCTGGCCTCCATCTGGCTGTGGCAGGCCACCATACACATCCTCCAGCTGGGACAAGTGTGGAGGTATGAGGAGGGGGTGAGGGGGGCAACCACACACACCTGATCCTCCTCAGGACCCTTATATTTTTTATTTCACACACACTTATTCAACAGAATGCGGAGGGCCGGATCAAAATGTGTACTTCATTCAACTGGAAGAAAGTTAAGCTTTTTTCACACTATTAGACAAGAAAAGACCTTGGTGACCCCCTAACCTTTACACGTACTAATAATGTGAAATTTAGAGATATCTCTTTCGATAAATCGAATACAATATTCATGACTATGTTTTATTATTGTATGATCCGCTTAGGATTTGGTTGAAATCTAATATCTCCAGATGGAGCAGACTCTTCCTCCTCCATGTTGTCATTTGTCCAGTATAGGACAGATTCTGGATCTACAGAGGGCTTTTAATATTTCTCCCCACAAATCAATGAGGAAGAAGATGATGAATATGTTGCTTCTGGATGACTGTTTTGCATTTTGATGAACGGAGGATCATATTGACTATTTAACACAAGAAAAAGTAAGAAGCGTGAAACTTGTCAAAGAAAACATCAAAATTTGACATGTGTAACCAATGAGAGATAAATACTGAGGTCTGGGCAATCCTCCCCTAGAATTCGAGTCGATGGGCATACAGGCCAGTGTGCTTGCTCCCGAAGTGACGCGACCGGTTTTAGGTTGTCTTCGGAAGTTCTTCCGTCCACACCGACCTTAGCATTTCTCAGGGCCACTGACCAAATGCTCATTGCACTCTCTCTCCTCCCCGGGGGAGCGATCCCTCCAGCAACATGTGGCTGGTGGTCTGTCACCCTTCCTGCTTACCTTCTTTGATGGCCGCTCCATTATTCTCCACAACAAATAATGATATTGGTTATCTTACATCTAAGCTTTAACCCATAGCTTTAGAGAATAAATAACTTAATATAATTTCTAAATATATCTATGTTGAGTAACACTTGACAGGCTATTTGATTACATCTTTTTGACATTTCAGGGCCACCATATTTCTTGGATACAGACAGTAGGGTTGATGTGTTATATGAGTTGCTATCAGGAACTTCACCGCTGAAATGCACTACATTGTACAAACTACATCTTTAAGAAAGGATGTGAGACTGAGCAGCGGACGAGTCGCTACCAGATCCACTACAAAATTACAGTTAGCTCTGGACAAACAAGCCCGTCGCCATCTGACCTCAATAACCATTTCCCGTCCATCAATGTAATCCATAGCTTTTTCAAGGGTTAGAGGCTACTTTATAGCCTTCAAGACTTAATTCCCTTTGTCATTGACATTTTGAAGAAAATTTAACTGTACAGGTTATCAAAAAAGTTCTGTAGATTCTCATTTATCTAGGTCATGGTTATCCTTGAAGGTTGAATCAGAAGCAACTGGACTCCATTCTAAACCAAGAAGGCTTCTTGGTTGAGAGGTGAAAATGTCTTCAATTAAAAAAAAGTTCAATGCGTCCAATAGTATCAGATTCAAACTTCAAGGGTTGAAGAGAGCATCTGGTATAGACAATAGGTGGGTTTACATGGGAGACTTTTCTCCAATCCCAATGAAAACTTTCCCAATAGTAATGTCTGTTGCCTGTTTGCATGACATGTGATATTTTCCGACCCGGTGTTTACATGCATCCACTAATTTAATCGGAAACAGCTTTCTGACTTGCGCACATGATCCACCCTCCAGTTCATAAGGTAGTGATAATGCTACAATGAACTGGGTTTCAACCACAAACAAGTGCCCAGAAGAAGAATACGGCAAAGAGTGCATGCGTGGAAGTGACTTTTAGTCCATCTAACCGTCCAACTACGTTAAATTCTTTCAAACTTGCAATGAATAAATCATTCTCTGATGTAGACCAGCACTGTTTTGAAGTCGGCATATTTAAAATGCGTTGCGACACTGTGCGTGCGCCGAAACTACTCAGCCAGAGCATTATGTCCTTACCCTGGGCATGTGCAGATACAACTCAAACAGAAAGCTTTCCGATACAGCGTTTACATGCAGCGACTGGCTATTGGAAAGGCTTTCCGAAAGGACTTAGACTACCTCCTTGGAATAGAATGAAATCTCATTCGGAAAGGGACTTTTTTTTCGGAAATTGGTGTTTACATGCAGCGTTTTTCTTACCGATTAGGCGACTTGTCCAAATGTAATCGGAATTAGGCTGTCCATGTAAACCCATTTTATGTCTAATATGGAAACTACCTTGTTTTTTCTATTACTTGTTTCTATTACTCCCTCTACACATACATTTATGTGCATTTCAAAAGCTTTACATTGACATTAATGTATCTACAAGGTGTCAGGGAGAGAGTGAAAGCTTCGACAACATTAAAAATGGTGATGATTATGTACAGGTTAAAAAAAAGTAACCAAAACGATGAAGCAATGTAATCAATGGTTGCCAGCAAAGCCATATAATACATTGCAGCATGTGGATGAAGAGGATTCTTTTCTTGTCTTATTGTTTTCATGGACATTACTCATCTCTTGCTGAACAGTGCCCCCACTGATTCTCAGTGGTACTGGGCCTTTTTGTCCATATCTTTAAGCATTCAGAAAATATTCACAAATATAGATTCAATGAATGCAGATTATGGATGAAAGGTTCAGGCAGCATGCATATTATGCAAATATTATGTACAGTATATGTACGTATTCTGACAAAAGAGGGGAGTGCAGATATAATTAAGCAAGATATTTCATTTTCCAAAGTACACAGCAAATAAGAAGGAAGTGAAGTGAATAAACTCTCCCTCCACATGTAACAATGTGGAATAAGGATTTTTTTTTTTGTTAGGGGTATTATCACATCTTCTTGACTCTTCACTGCTATCTTGTGGATGTATTGCATAACAAAAATATAGACAAAAAGAACACATAGAAGTATGTGGGTGTAAACGGTTGTCAGTGTACATATACAGACAATTAATGAGCCTTTCCATGTTAACTAAACATCAACGTCGGGCTTTTATGTTCTGACAAATGCCAGTCCTGAAGAGTTATTCAGATATGAACAGCATCCCAGTCAGGATTCATCACATAAATTGTAGAACAGGAGGTTTTGTGACTGTATGTGTATGCTCATTTCTGGAGCCTGTGTGTGAATATTCATCTCTGTATGCTCACACTTGCCAGAGTGTGTGTGACCAGTGGAAAAACGGTGTCACGGCTCATCCCATGAGTGTCAGCATGCGTGGAGAGCACAAAGAGGAGAAGCATCTGTCCTTTTGGCAACACATCTCCATCTCTTGCACCCTCTCACTCACACATATACACACAGTTGGACAAGAATAGGTGTTAATTGCAGTGCTAAATGTATTGGCAGGAAATAAACAGAAGCAAATGTAACATTTTTCTTTAAAACTGTAGGTTCCATGTTACCCCTATTTGCGAATGCCATCTTGTCTACAGTTTCTTAGGCCCTTTATGGAAGAACAGCACTCACTTTCATTCCCTCCCCATCCCTCACACAGTGAAGACTTCTTAATGGTGTCCACTTGCCTCTGGGCGGACGTCAAGGAGGGTAGAGTACTTAGTGTGTGTATGTTTGCATCCTGTTGTGTCACTTAGTTCCTCTGCCTCAGTCTCTCAGTGGTTGTAGGGTTAAATCAACCTCCCACAAGTACTTCTCTCTCACATCTCTCCTCTACCACCATCCACCCCGCCCTGTAATCACCCACCCCCCCCCCCCCCACCCCCCCGTAGCATGCAGAATGGATTCTCCCACCTGGAGAAAGACGAAGGAAGAGGAGGGAGAAGGGGAGGGTTCTTGTAGCTGAGAAAATGGTACAAGCTGATTGAGAAAGATCACCTAGATATGGAGAGAGATGTAGGGAAGAGGAAGGAGATTGAGGAGGGAGAGAAGGTTGCACAATGTGAGCAAAAGGGGGAGGGGAATAGAAAGAGAGTGGGAAAAGGGAGAGTGAGAGTCTTGGGGGTATGTTGTAGGGGTTGAAAATCTGCTGTATTTGTTACATATGGCTTGATACTACTCTCTCAATGTCTAGGCATTACGTGGCATCAGGGTATCTTACCATGATGCAGAGTGAAGCCTTAACCCTTATCTTGAATGTGAAAACAAGGACGTCCTGTTTACCGATTTAAAAAAGTCAAGAATACAGTTCTCGCTATTTATCCTGTTCAATGTTCTAAGGTCAGGGGCAAACAGCAGTTAGCAATGTTTATCTTCTAGATAAAAAATATGCATATCCTGCTCTACTTGGTTTCTATTTAAATATTATATGAAGAAAATGATGATAAGGACAGTTGCGATATTAAGGTTGGTCCACCCTTTGAGTCAAAATAAAAGGTCAGGATGGATTATGTTTTCATTTTGGTGCAAGCATGCAGGATACATTTACAATACAGTGCAAATCATATTTTCAGAATAAGGGTGCAAAATAATGTATGTCTTTTTAGAAAACACATGAGATGCCATGTATGGGTTGGATAACCTGGTCCACATTGGACTCTTCATGTGTATCTCCTTACCAGACCACAAGGTCATTAATTAGGAGTGCTCCCATGATTGTCAGCCTAAGTGCCTGCATATGCCCCGCCTCTGTATCGAGCCATACCTTTCTTACAATACAAGCATTGGTGTGCCTGCACATGTAAGCGTCTTTCTCTGGATGTTGCATTATTTATGTATGTGAATTAAGTTTGAATGTTTCAAACTAGATGACTGTAATAACTGCTCATATGGATCCATGTATAATGTAGAAGCAGCTGCACACACACGCAACCAAACCCAGGCACAAACAGTACAAATGCACGTACGGGAAAGCAGGAGGATATCGTTGAAGTTCATTGTACACATCTGCATGTACATGCAGACAAGGCCACACATACCTACACACACTGTGAAAGTCCCGAGGCATCTCTAATTGGAATTACTGCCTACTTTCCACCCACGTATACTGCAGTTTCCCAGATCTAGAAATCCACTTACTATATAAGCATCAGAATCTTGTTAATAAACAGGTTCTACCAACAATCACACTGTACATAATAATAAATAATAATACATTTAATTTATAACGCACTTTACATTTGGATCAAATCTCAAAGTGCTACAAAGTAAAAGCATATAAAGGCATTAATAAAAAATAAAATAACTATATAAAAACATGACCAAAAAGCAGCAATGTTAATAAAAAGGAAAGTTTAAGATAATACATTTAATATTTTTTGTTCAAGTTCAGTTGAGCTATAAACATAGCATTTAGATTTGCATTTGGTGTATTTACCAAACAAGAATTGCACAAATTAGAGTGTATACCAGCGGCAAGGTAGCCCTCTTCAATTCAGTCAAGCTTTCTCCAACTATCCAACTAATTGACCGGTAGCCATCAATGACCAGTCTATAAAAGTTGTCTAACAATTTTGACGGCTGGAATTCTGAATGAAAATGTTATATATGTATGTTTTGTGTGTCTATGTATGACTGTATATATATATATATATATATATATATATATATATATATATATATATATGCATTTCAATCAAGAAAGACTGGGTAGTCCATGTAAAGATGAAAGTTTATTACAAGAGATGATATATGATAATTAGTCTGTCTCAGAGTCTTTTGCGCTCAGACTCTTCAGGGACATTGTGATCGAAGGATATTTGCCCTTCGAGCAGCCGAAGGTATATCCCCATTTGCGGTCTTGATATTGGTGGTGGTGGTGGCTGATGACTCTGCTGTGAGTGATGAATGATGAGCTAAGTAATTAAGTTAAAAAAAAAATGCAGATTCTTCGCTCAATTTTTAAACTTCCCCTGGGTGCTGAATGCCTACATTTTACCAGAATCATACCACCATACCCTATTTTTATATCAGGAAGAGTACATAGAACTTGAAGGGTAAATTAGTGGGATATCCCATGAACAAAAAATGGTCAGATTTGGATTTTTCTATTGACTGGTTTTTCACTTTTCATTCTTTGAATCTTTTAATGAACTTCTATGTCAAACCAAGAAATATCCTGGATACTATGATATATGATGAATCAGTTGTCCAATTCATTGTCGGATCCTCAGTGACTGAAAAACGTATTAAAACTGAAGTAAAATTGAAATGCGGATTTACTGAGAAATAAATTAGAATGAAAAATTGAATGGGTGACAAAAACAATAGAACTAAAAAAAGTATTTGTATCATGTCTATTATCTAACTTGCTGCAGGTACATCAGGACCTTGTACCTGGGCATCATGTCGCGTCGGCAGAAGGAGCACCAGCGCCGCTGGTACTGGGCCATGATGTTCGAGTACGCTGACGTCAACATGCTGCGGCTGCTGGAGACTTTCCTGGAGTCTGCACCTCAGCTTGTCCTCCAGCTCTGCATCATGATCCAGGAGAACCGAGCTGAGACACTGCAGTGTAGGTGGAGCACAGACTAAACTGATTGGACTGAATTTGGTTCTCCTGTTGACTGCACAGGGCGTCTCAGGTGCAATGGGTACCAGAGTTATAGCCCAAACCCCAAGTTTCCATGTAGCTAAGCAGCAACAAATAGTGCACAAATAGTAATTATTCGTTTGCTTACATTGTCGGTAATATACAGCCTACAGAAGCCACTGCTTTGGGATTTTCACACTATTTTCTGTTGAGATAATATGTAAAGTTTATTATAAATTAAATGTATTATTATTATTATTAAAAAAAAGAAACCACGATCATGAATGTTTGTGGGATGTACTCGCCGAAGTCAATCAGCTTCCTTTTCGTTAATCATGCAGGAAGTGTATCATCTAAGTGACCCACTGGTCAGAATCGTCCCAGTCATACTGGAGTTTTTATAATGCCTTTAGTTGAAAGCAAATATGTGACTAGTAGAGGGGGTGGATGCACAAAGCAGCTGGGGTTTTAAAAATATTTCATAGCCTTAAGCATCATCACCAAATGTGTGTGCGTCGTGTAACACGTTAGCCCTTAAGGACACGCTCACTTTTTTACTCCCAGTGACTCATAATGTTTTGTGCTGCTGTACTTTTTCTCTCACAAATTTGGAAGGCTCGATGCTTATTTGTTTTGCTCTTTCTTCTAACGCTCTCTTTCTGCAGGTATCTCCTCCCTGGGCTCCCTCCTGTCTCTCGCCTGGGTTTTGGCTTCCTACCACAAACTGTTACGAGATTCTCGTGACGACCAGCGCAGCATGAGCTACCGCGGTGCACTGCTGCACCTTTTCTGGCGTCTCTTCACCATCTCATCCCGCGTGCTCTCGCTTGCTCTCTTCGCTTCCCTCTTCCACATCTACTTTGGCATCTTTGTGTTAGTCCACTGGTGCGCCATGGCATTCTGGGTGGTGCACGGAGGCACTGACTTCTGCATGTCCAAGTGGGAGGAGGTTCTCTTCAATATGGTGGTCGGCATTGTATATATATTTTGCTGGTTTAACGTGAAGGAGGGTCGGACGCGCTACAGAATGGTGGCGTACTACACTGTGGTGTTAGCGGAGAACACCATCCTCACTGGGCTGTGGTGAGTGAAATTGTGTAGCTACAATGGTTACAGTCACTTACATTTCCTTCCATTTTGTTCTAGAATATCTGCAGTGCAACAACACAAAGGAAATCTTTGGCTGGTGATTAGATAGAGCTTTTAATTCTTGATTTGAGAGGCATAGGAAGACGAAAAATTAACTTAAGAATTGCGCTCAGAAGCGCTTGGCCTTGACTTGCCCATTGGTCAGCAGTTTTCGCGTAAATACTTAAAATATTAGGAAAAAGAAATGTCCTATTTTGCAGTGTTTAAAAAAAATATATAATATACTAGTGGACTTAACTCGTTTTTGTGGTTCTGCTTCAAATGCATTTGTCCTACCAAATGTCTCATAGTAAGCCTCTTTCTGAGAGGCAGCAATCCTGCACAAGGAACATCAGGAAATCAAAAAACACCCTTCCTCCTAGAAGGGGCATATGTTTTTTGAGGCTGGTCAAAGATTTAAAAAACAACCTTATATATTGCCTTATATATGTATATAACCTTATATAATATACAAAAATAGCTAATGTTGCTATGGGAAACCAGTAAACGACTGCTTTCCAGCAGTGTAGAGACTGTTCCGTCAAAATCAGGAAGAGTAAGTAGAAAGCTATACAGCCGTGAAGAGGTGAGGTTTCAAGAGTTGATATGAATAACACAAGACAACCATCCTCCATGAGGTAACTTTGTAAAATAGGAATGATAGAAAAAAGGTTGGTTAAGTTTTTGCCTCAGAATTCCTGATGAGATGTTATGTAAACTGCATGTATATGGAATACTCTGATCGTATAAATATTGAAAAATATTATGGCTAAATCAAAGAACAGACTTGAATTACTGAATTCAGAACAAGCCAAGGTTATAGAAAACAATTCATAAAAAAGATAAAATTCAAAATAGACATCGGCGTTATTACATCTCAACCTCTAATAGTTTTTCACTGAATAATTTTCTAGTGATTAGTATTTATCATATGCGATCAATAACATCCAGCTGTTTTTAAAAAACATCACTGACAAAAATAATAATAATACTTTAAATGGAATCAATTTGGTGGAACGGCAAATATTTCAAATGCACAGATATTTACAGTATAGCTTTTTATTAAAGGAAAAAGCAGTAATTATTACTGAAATTAGATATTGTGCCTTGGGCCGGATGTAATTTTACTACGGGTCAAGTTTGGCCCGCAGGCCTTTCGTTTGACAACATGCTCTATATGCACACAGACTACACAACTCACATGAATTTCACCCCACGTGTTGTGACTGTCCTGCAGGTATGCCTATAGAGACCCAGTGCTGACTGACTCCTACGCCGACACGGCGCTGTGTGGCGTCTACCTTACATTCGCCGGTGGTGTTTTGGTCATGCTAATCTACTATGGATTCCTCCACCCTGCCACCACCCACCTCCAGCCAAGCCCCGCCTCATCCTGCTGTGCCCAGCTGCTATGGGGTCTGCCCCTTCCCCCGTCTGCCCCACCCACAGCTCCGCCCACTCCAGCCCACATGACCAAGTCACAGACGGAGGAGGACGTGGCGGAGACGTGTCTTCCCGTTTTCCAGGTGAGGTCGATACCCCCCACTTCTAAGCCCGAGGGGCCACTTATAAAGATCGACATGCCCAGGAAGCGTTACCCTGCATGGGATGCCCACTACGTAGACAGGCGTCTGCGGAGGACGATAAACATACTGCAGTATATAACGCCGGCCGCTGTGGGCATCCGCTACCGTGACGGACCCCTGCTGTATGAACTGCTGCAGTACGAGTCCTCACTCTGACACTCACACATTGACACTCATAAGCACACAAGACATGTATGTGGACACAGGCGGTCAGATTTACACGCACATGCACAACGTGGCACTCGATGTAAGCACAGACATGGAAAATAAAATGTCAGATTTGAATGAAACACACTCACACATCTTCAAATTCCTTGCCGGCGCCGTGTCAACAAGCTGCTCCAGCGTGAGTCCATCTCTTTCGCTCATTAAGTCCCTATTTCCAACTGCTCTGACCACTCCTCATCTGTCTTTTAGCTCCACACGTTCGCCGTGAACAAAAAAAAGCTCCAAAGTGTCACATTGGAGTCTTCGAACATGTTTACGTTACGTCTCTCACACATTCAAGGGTTTCAGTAGAACAAGAAGATGTGACACAGATAAAGAGTTAATGTCACCTCTACTGAAAGGAGTTTGTGAACGTATCATCGTCAGTCTAATTAGAAGGTAGTGTATATATTTAATATGTACATAAAAAATGTTTTTTATGTATCTATGTTGGCGACGTGAGACAGCGGGCTGGGATGTTGGGTAGTTTTTGGCGATCGCTGGTTAAGTTACCACGAAGAATAGCAAAGCATGATGGGATGGATGAAGGCAGCAATGGAAGGGATATGAGCACTGGAAGTATTTCTCAAAGCTTGTAATGTTAAAAGCTTAGTTTTGATTCATATAAAAAGAGGGATACCACCCTGTCCCTTTACAAAATATGGAGCTTGACCTTCATACTTTACAGGCCGATCGCTGTAAATCTTTTCACAACACGTATTCCCGAATTGCAAATATACTCCTGTAAGACTGCCAGCACCTAAGCATACATGTTTAATGGACACTCACCCTATTATCAAAGTACAGTTTTATCTGTGGTGGTCTTGATACATCCAGACTGTCTTGGTATGAGTGTCTGACTCTTATAGATATTGAACATAAAGATGGCTGCTTTCTCTCAATTATGACGGCACTAAATAAAAATACACTTCACAAAAGCATTTGGAAAACTTAGTCAAGAGACTTTGCAGTGAGAAATTTCATGTAGAAACTATTTCCTAACTATTCAACAAGAAGCTTGTGTGCATGGCACCCTCTTCTTCTGAGCCGTAATGTCAACTTATTTAGCTGGCCACCCTCTCACATATCCTACTAAATGGTAGTACGGCTAGAGAAGAGTTACGATCTGGAAGGATTTACTTTGTTTCCAAACTAAACATTTTTAAATCTAAAACTAGGCCTATGCTGTCATGCCCGGCAGCAGGGTTTTATTCCGGGAAAAGCCCAGAATCAAAAGCACACAATCAAAGGCACAAACAATCTCACCGACTAAAATCCTCAAATTATAAGTGAAGTTATGTCCGGAAAAAAAAAAATGTTTCATTACAAAGCGATCCCCCTAGTGAGGGAAATAGGATCTATGAGAGCAATGTTTTAAATATACAAGATAGATCTCCCCGAGACAAATCATATGCACCAAATTTGGACTAAATCGAACCACCGGTTGACAGAATATGGCTCGGAAACCGTTTGAGATAAAAGCTCCTTCAAGTGTTGGAAAAATACAACCGATCTTTCCCAAAATCAATCCAGCTCTTCTTCCAGAAATGATCCATGACATAGTTTTTGAGCTAGCATCTTCTGCATCTGTTATGTAGATTCCATAATATCCCTGACTTTCAGGGGATATAATTAGCCACTTGAGCTAAACGGGGTTAGCTAGTTGAGGAATTAACATTGAGAAACAGCATTAGTTTCATGAATTTACAAGCCATATACTAACGAAAACAACAAATATTATTTCCATTGTCAAGAATCCCGTATATTGCAGTCACTTTCTCTCACATATTTTGTATGCTAAAGTGTTAGCATGACGCTAGCAGAAGCCAAATATCTGGTGAGGACAGATGATTGATTTTAATTATAACATAATAACATATAGTAATATGGAAGATATAGATAATGTAACACATTAGAAACATTATAACATACCAACAGAACATCAGTAAAAACAACCAAATAGCAGCGACATAAATGGATTGAGGGCAGACTGTAGAAAGTGGTCTTTTAGTGTGGTTTAAAGTAAGCTTGAAGCCACAATTTTCATATCTTTGAAGAAAACTGCCACAAATATATATATTTCAGCGCTAAAACAATTAACATACATTTGTACTTTTATTAATCGACAGATAGGTAGTTGATGATGGATAAGTCGGTGATGAAGAGCATCCACATCTAGGTTTCAGAATGGAATAAACAAGCACGTCCGCAAATTTTTAGTATACGACCCCCATCTAAAGAATCCTGCGAATTTTAAAGTAGTATAAAGTTGTCACTAGAGACAGTTGGATCCAAACTGCAGAAGAAACATCATCTTAGTCCACAGTAATGTTTTAACTTTGAGCTGCTGTTTGAGATCAAATCATTGCTTATCTGTTGTATTGTGCCTATGCAATACTCTAAAGGATGGATTAACACAAAACGGTTGATAATGTCCTTTAAAGAAAGCATAATCCCCATAGAAGCCCCACCACTGGTGGGATTACAGCCACAAATTGGATTCAGAAGGCTTTATTTTTGGGGGGGGGGTTTAATTCTTTGCCTGAAGAAATATATATTCAGTCATATATAGGTATGGAAACATTAGAATAAAGACTATTGTGTCAGTATCTATTTTGTGGCCCTTCATGGAAACACTATTAAAGACAAAGTGGTTCATCAAGTAATCTTAAAGTGATCAACAGATGAATTAATGATGGAAATTATAACATGTTGCAGTAGTCCCAATTTTCAGCCAAACGTGGAAGGAGGCTTACCCAGTAAATGTTGATGTACTCCGTTAATTTGGAACAACCAACCAGAACAGTAAGCTTACATTCTTTGGTGCTACCTGATGGAGAATTAAAGTCAAATCAATTATTTTGCTGTGAAATGGTGAGGAGATTAATTTGGTGCAACAGATGCAGCAGCATCTGTTCTGAAATGGTGCAACACGCTTGAGCAACAATTGGCTGCTAATCCTACTTCATATGGTGCAAATGTGAAACACATGTTCTTATGGTGCAAAAAGGGCAGATTGTCTCTTTGGAGTCTGTGGTACGACTCGTGTACTGCCTTCAGTCATCGGCCGAGGCTGTACCAAAGGCTCCCCCCAAACGGACAACTGCTACTTCCTGTCCTGCAGAACCTATGCAAGTCTCCAGCACGAGCAGATGTGCTCAGTGTCCATGCTCTAACACACACACACATAGGCAGTGTTACTTAGTGCACTGATGCAGACATACAGATAAATATAGTCTATCAACCATGGGATGTATCCCTACCTCACAGACTCATGTCCAATAATCCCTTCCCCCTTAATAATTTGGGAACAATATTCATATGGTGCTATTGTGTAAAGATGAAGGTTTTTGTATTCATGTTATCACAGTTGTTTGAAGAATTTAGCCAATTAATGTAATTCAACTTCAGTCTTGTCGAGTAAAACAGTAACACCTTCTGTCTCTGAAGAACCCAGTGACTAGAAAAAAAAAAAAAAGCCTTATCTACTTGACCGAAGTGGAGGTAGATTTCTCAAAGGTGTCACATGGTCATGTGCAAAAAGGTGAATTTAATGAGGGCAGCGCTATTTTTGGACATGCATATACATTTAGCATGGTTTCAGTGTGTCGGAGCACAAACATCAGCTGTGTTAGCACGTTGTCCTAAAACAGAGGACATTTAGCGAACACAGCCATGCGTTTTCCCGCTAGTCTCAGAGATTGTGCTTGTGGATTTTGTGCATGAATGTTCTAATTTTGAGGGCGCATTAGCTCCTAGGAAATAGTGGAGAACTTTAGGGTCACTGTTTGATATGTGCTTCTGGGCTGTTAAAGGAGATTTATTTTCTGCTCCATAGGAGCTGACCCACAAGCATACCCATAACCTTTTGACCAAAACCTCACTCACAGCTCCAGCCAATCATAGATCAGGTTACCACAGCCAAATCAGGTCTGCCACAACCAAAAAGTACAGAATCGAAGGATTGCAGTGTAGCATCAGACTATATTGCAGCCTCATAATCCGGCTGCAGGTGTCGTACCTTACAATCCCCCTTTATGTTTTGAATTCATTCATATTATCCTCCATATGATCGAGTGAACTCAAGGTTCCGGACTGTACCCACGGCCGAGTCTGCATGCTACAAGTTAAAAGTGAAACAGAACCAGGCCCTATCTCCAGTATTATTGTATGGCTCCACATCCCCAGCTATGCAAGGCCACATACAGAAAGTTCAGGGCTTGGAAAACCTTTACAGAAATACCACATCACTGTTTTCATTTATGACTCCTTATGCCATGAAATTTTTGCCTTTTTTCCTTTTATTTCAAATCAAGGGTGAAGAAAGTTTTTACGTAAAGTGCAGACTTCTTTTGGGTTATTTTAAAAAATGTTGTTTTATGATAATTTGCCATTTCTATGTATTTAATCAACATTTTCCTCCTTTTATTGCGTAAGTTAACAGGTTATACTTTTTCGGGTAAGGATGAGAAAAAAAGTACATTTACATTTGGAATAAACTGGATGGATGCAACCTCCTGACAGAAGAATGTGTCAAATGAAAAAGGAGAAATGTATTTTGATTTTTTTTGGGAGGAATACAAATGTTCCACTATCAGGGTTTTGAAGCATATGAGGCCTGTTGTTAGGCTGTGTGTGCTTGTGCACAAGTCAAACTATCGTTTGTGTCAGTAAAGCTTGATATCCTGTTTTTTATTAGCCAAAGTTTAACTTGCTTGGTCCAGAGATGTGAAATGATCACCACATGACATGATTTCCAAGGAAGAGTTCCAGATTAGAGTTGAACAGTTGTTGAAGTTGTTTTGGCACAAATTCAATCCAGAAATAACCAGGATGGAAGGATTTCACTCAGGTGTGGAAACTAAAAGCACAGAATAGGGCCAAACTCAACCAATCAACTTAATGTGGCTGTATCTACTGTATAACATGTACCATGAGCTTTTATTTTGTCAAGGTCATGCGTTTTTAACTGTATTCTTCAGCTTGGGATAATAGTAGCGATGTAGAGATATTGATGTGCAAAAAGTAGGTTTCCTTTTTGTTGTGGTTGGCATTTTGATTGATTGTAAATATCTTTCTCTGGTAATACTCAGCCACCATGGGATCTATGTTCGATGACATTGCTTAGGTGGGTCTGTCCAATGTAACGATAGTAAATGTTCTTTATAATATCCAGAATGTAAGAAGAGAGAAGAACAGTACAGCTCAACTGGAAACTGTGCCATTGTGTTGGCTTCAGAATAAGCACACCGATATCAGATCAGTGGACAGGATGGAGTCTGTGGAGGTGGTTCGCCAGACAGCCACTGTTGAACACATGAATAATGAGACAGTTGATATTCCGGATGAACAACAATAAAAACAATAGTTTTTATTTGTTTTACAAAACCACAAACTAATATTAATTTTTTTATTTTTTAGCGCAGTGTTTTCCCAAATCCCCTAGTGGTACTTTGGGGTACTGCATAAGATTACATAAGATTATGTTTGAAAAATATCAGGCCGGAAAAATGGGGCGGGTTGTGTCTGGAAGAGCATATGACATGAAACCTATGCCAAATCTGTACAGCGAATCACCTAGTCAAGAAAAAAAACAAGTAAGTGACGGATTATGGCTTCAATCATTTTTTTATGTTAAATTTAAAAATCATTTTTTTAATGTAGTAACAAATCCAGATTTAAATTTTTGACTTCTAATGTTTTTTTCCACGAACTTTCTTATTTTTATAATTCTGAAACTGTAACAACCAAAACGAAGTCAAAATGTTGTCAGTTTATCCATTCAATTGGAACAAGAAAAAAAACAATCAACAACAAGATCCCCTTAGCATGATAGCAAAACAATTTCTTTCTTTTTTTCCCCTCCAAATTCCTTTCTGCCGTTAATCTCAGGGTAGTTTATGGGACATAGGAAAAAAGTTTCTGAAACATGGCTCCAGCCACCTACCAGCACTTCTTAAGCTTAGTAATTAACACATCATACAGTGATCAGCCATAACATAAAAACCATTACAGGTGAAGTCAAAATAATATTATGAAATGGTTTGAGGTGGGACCACTGGTGGAAGGGTCATAGGTGCCCATGGCTTATTGATCTCTGACTCCAATGTGGAGATGCTGTAGCATAGATTTAGGAATGTCAGGTGGATATATTATAATAAATATTTCTCAAAAACAAAATGAAACCAATCCTACATGATGCCAAACATTTAAGAGAAGTTAGGTCAAATTTGGATTGGAGATAATTAATTAGCTTGATATATTCATAGTAGTAATGGTAGTATTTTCAGCGATCATCTAAATGTCAATCAACAGTTCAATGCACAAAAACATTTCAAACTTGAGGGCGCACTGCAGTTTTTATTCTACGGTCAGCAGTGGTGGTCTGGCTAACATCTCCTGACTTCACTGTAGACACGATGGCTGCTGTCACTGACCAACTTCCAACCTTCTGCTCATAAATACACATTTCAGGAATCTTCCCAATCCTCACAACGAATGTTTCCGACCAGCCCCGAATGAACCGGGAGAAAAAGGAGACGATGCATTGTGTATCTCGTTTGTCTGTTTATCTCGTGTCTACAATAGTGTAAAAGCATTCTGGTGGAAGAGTTAAATATTTTCAAATGGCTCCAGGCCGCCAGTGTTAGGGAATGTGTTATTTTTGTTACAATACTTCCTGAAAATAAAGGTCTATTTATTTGTGAAGAAACAAAGATTTACAATAATAATACAGTAAAAGGTTATGATAGACTTTAAATGATGTAAAAACAGACATAAAAATTAAAACATGTAGTTTGCTTGTTTTTGAACACAAGAAAGAAATGTATATGCGTCAGTATTGGGTTTGATTTTATATATTTACCATTTTGTTACATTGTAATGTTGTGACTGCAATGGAGAGAAAAAATATAAAGGAATATAAATTAATTTTTCCAAATGCTTGTTGCTTCTCATTTCAATATAGGGACACTTTTTTTTCTGTCTTTTGAATCAATTCAAAACCACCGGTTTTTTATTTTATCAACTTTATTGAGTTGGAGACAGTGCATTAATCCACAGATATCTCTACAGGTAGGCCAGGATGTGCATAGTACACGTGTACAGACCCACTTCACAGGACGTAATTACACTGTTATTGCACTGTTATTACACCATTTTGAAGTATAATGCACAGAATAGGAAGAGAGTACAAATGAAAAAAACACTTAAATCTATTAACTTTATGAGTAATGGGGGGAACCCTTAAAGATGGAAGACAGGATAACACTACTAGAGTGAGATGGTTGTTTTAATTAAATTATTTCTTCTTCACATGGTGTTTTCATTAAAAGAAGGGGTTGGGCACTGTATTGTTGAGGACTACTTGTAGCTATCGATGAAATAAAACAAACAATAATGTCGACCTTTTCATTACAGACGATACATATATATAGTAAGACTTAATGAAATTAATTCTCAGCATTTCTCACCCAAGTTCCCTATGACATGTAGACTTCCGGGGAAGTGCTGGGATCAAACTGCCAATCTTCCAATTTGGGGTAAAACCAATCTGTCTATGGAGCTACAGCCACCCTGTGATTAACCATGATAAGTAGTTGTGCCATTTAACTATTTCTTGTCATGTAAAGGGGTTGTAGGGGCTTGAACTGATCTGCCAATCTTCACATTGGGTCATGGCAGCTCTACCTCCTGAGGTAAAACTGCTACACATTCACATTTGGCTCTGAGATGATGTGCATCAGCAGGATAGCGTATCTGGAACTGACTACTACAGTGACACGCTTTTATTCTGAAACACGTTACCCAGTGCACTAGTTTGGCTACCTGGTGTGTTTTCAGAACTTAATGGACAAAATGAGACAAAAATGTCTTTGGCACATTAATAACATTTTTAGGAGTTTGATTTGAATGGGATACATCGGTGTTTCTCCATTTATAGTGAAAAAAGAGGCATCACTAGTCATTAGCAACCTAAGTTTGATGTTGATCCAGCGTGGCACAGTCCTATCTCAATCTTATAGTAACCATTAGCTTGCTTTAAATACAAAAATAAATCTTTGTCATATAATGGTGTGGTCTTTGAAGCATATGTAAATAAAATCGTTGGCAATAATATGCACGTAAGTAAGTAAGTTTTACTATAGCATTTTAGTTTAATGTGTCCTGTTGTACATTTTTTAGAGCAAATATCTATCAATCCAGATTTCAATCATTTAAACATTATAAAGGGAGAACTTAATTTCTCTCATCATTGCAACGAGCTCACACACAGGAATAAGTGCATAATAAAAGCAAAGCAGTAACGGGGTACTCAGAAACCAGTGGAATTCAGACTATCAGTAGTAAACCAGACGATCTCAGATATGGTGTGATATCTTCAAGTAAGTGTCTCCCTCTGCTGACAAAAAGTAAGACTACATGTAAAAACACATTTCTTTGGAAACATTTTCAGCAGGGAAACATTATTTCTCATTTTTTCCCTAAATCCGTAGATTTAGAAAAAATCTTCTCAAAATTTAAATTATTAATCTCAATGCCATCATCCACCCACACTGAAAAAAGTTTCTCTAATGTACTTCAGTCCATCAGGTCAAGTATTTGCATGTACTCATTTTATGTAGATGCCAAATATATATATTTTCTAACCTGAGTTCATAAATATTTTTTAAGGCAAAGTGTTCACAATTTTTTTCTTCTTTTTTTTCTAGAAAACTGCCTCCAATTTAGTCACCAATTCATCTGTATTACAGGTTTTTCTGCTTTGGGGAAGCCAGAGTGAATGAACTCAGGGAGAACATGCAAACTCCACACAGAGAGGACTGAGGTTTGGATATGGACAGGCATTTGAAATGTAACAAAAGTTTAGGTAAAAGTTCCAATAACAAATTTTGAAGATTTCCGTCGGATAGACAAACATGGATTACAAATTATCAAAAAGTCTATAAACTTTTTTTAACAAAAATGCCCTGAGGGAGAGTCTGTTTCATCTATTATTATAATAATTTCCTTCAGCTGTTTTAACAACAGTGTTCAATCCACAGCAAGTCTTAGTATACCTGGTGGCTAAACAAAACAGGTCTTTCAACTGCTCGTCAGTTTTATGTGTGTATCTCTAAACAAGTTGCATCTCATTGTTAAGCAAATAGAATAAAAAAAACGATCTGAGTCAACAGAAATTGCAAGTATTTCTGCCCTGCACATTAGTTCTTTCAACCTCAACTGAATTACATATCCAAAGTAAACTTCAAATACCTCCACAACTATCAGGTGCACCTGTTTAACCTTGGTGTATCTGGACAGGTAAGACCTGTTTTCAGTGTCAGTAACATTGTACATTTTACTATTTTTGAGTCATCTGTAATTAAAATAAAAAATACAAATATTTCGATCCTTGTCTTTTTTTTTTCTTTTTTTTTTTAAAGGCTATAACACCATTATATTACAGTAACACCATGAAACAGAACAATCAATGAATTTGTTCAGAACTCTTTGGTAACTTCTGCGTCAATTTTGATAGAAATACCACAAAGTTCATGTCATTCTACAAAGCCCCTCCGGTGTACGGCAGTGCTGCAGAAACGCAGCATCTCAGAACAGAGTAACTTTAAATGATGATTAAATTGATGAAGATTTGGATCAAACGCGAGGATCATAACAACATGCTGGTGGGGATTATGAGCAAATTAAATTAAATAATTACACTCTCAGAACACTGGCGATGCTTCTCATTGTTGCCAAAGAGAGAGAGAGATCCCAATATCTGATATCAATCCATTAAACATCATACATTTATATATGAGAGTGGTGTTTAGACTGAGCTGAAAAAATTCCAATGTGGTTGAGATTGATGTAGATATAGCCATGTTGATTAGGAAATTTGGAAAATCAGCTCTGGGAGTGCCTAGTCCAGCTAGAACCAGTTATTAATTAAATAAGGTAGTTCTCTAGATTTTGTTTTTAAGGCCCGGTTGGCATTAGAGAACCTTTTTTGCTCAATAAATACAAGTATAATTGAAAACTGTGTTCACTTAGGTTTCCTTAGAATATCCGACAGGAATTACCATTAGATACAAACAGAAAGAGATGAAGTCGGGAGGGTTTCAAATACTTTACGTTAATAGCATGGTGTGTGCACAGATGTGCAGAGGTGAGAGTTATAGTGGGGGCCCAATGTGTAAAGTAACACATGTCAGGGATCTACTGGAACCAAACACTTAACGGACAAGTGCAACCTGCTCCGACTGGTTTACTCCACCAAGTAGTCGACTTCGTCATCGTTCACCCTCTGGAAGAGGCGGTAGGGGTGGCTTCTGAGTAACATGAAGAGAACTTGACAAAAGAAACGTCCTGTTAGTTTGTCGCTGCAGTTGAGCGATAGTAAATCAAAACAAAGCAGTATTTCAGAAGGACCTACCAGCGATTGTAGTGAACACAATAAGGACACCCACCCCCAGGATGATAATCATAGGGACATCCCAGCAGGACTCAGCAGCCAGCAGGCACCGAGCGTTGATCAAAGTACCGTTGTTGGGCTGTGCCGGCACTGACAGCAAGTGGCACATGAGTGGGTAAACATCCACACTCTGTAGACACGGGATTTGATAAGCCTGTCGAAAGCTGGGCCCTGTCGCTGCCAGGAAAGGGTGCATGCTATGTAAGGAGTTGTCGTAGCCGTGATCACCAACTGAAGGAGGGAAGGAAAGTAGGAGTAAAGCAGTAAAACAAAATAGAGTGTGAACAAATGTGTAGCTATCACAGCTAACAGACGTACATCTTGGCAGCTTGTCCCCTCGCTGCACTATGGTCCAGCCCTCATCAGCAATCAATATAATCTGCTGGATGCGCTGGTTGTTCTTGTAGTGCAGCCTATCAGGAATGTCCTGTTTCAAGTATGCCGTCATATTGACGTGGCAGTTCTGCAGCAAAGAGTAGATGGAATCTGCATCTGCAAATAAGAAGCACCATGAGAATATTAACAAAGGTTTTCAGATTTTGTTTAATTTCAGTCTCGATAAAACTTTATCGTCAGTCAGACGAACCATAAAAGAGGAAAACGGTCAAATCAAATGAAATTGCATCTGACACCTTAGATATTCTAAATAGGGAGAATAATAATAGTGATAATAAATGACAAAAGAATGTATATAAATATATGATAATCTCTGATGATCTCATGATAGTTGGGGGGATATTATGTGATCATTGCAAACTGTTATCACTGCAGAAAAAAATGAATCTGAAGGTCAAATTTTTACCTTATTATAATTTTAAAATATTTGGTTTCTTTCTGGTGTGGCTTTTTTGAAATAGGTTATTGTTCTTGTGTGTTAGCAGGATGACTCAAAAGGTTTTAAATTGATTTCAGAGAATTGTTTGACGCTTTCCCAGCATAGTGCAAACTGCTGGCAACAGGAAATCACTTTTCTTTTATGTTTGAAATAAACCTTCCAGCCCATTGACCATTATCACCTCAAACTGGGTCAAATCCATGAATGAAACCTTGAAACCATTTTGAAGCTTTTAAGGGAATATTATTTGTTTTCATTTCACTGCAGTACAGCCATTGATGATTTTCTGCATAAATCCGGAAGCTAGTGTTGTGGTCATCAGACGTGGTAAACATTATGATCTCATATGAATGGAAGTGGCCCAGCCATTTGTTTCAGCAGCATGTATACAAATTTACACATGGTTGTATGTTATAAACATCTATGAAAAAGTCTCTTGGCGCTATGATCCAAACACAACAGGAACAACTGATTTCCACAATTAACTGTGGAATGCACCAATGCACTATATTGTCACAAAAGCCCCCTGCAAATGAAACCCAATTGTCTCGAAATCTGATCAGTACAATCTCAACACCTTACTGATGGAAACTTATCAACACCTTTGATGTAACTTGAACAGCATGGCGATGGAAGCATGGAGAATCGGTCATAAAACAGGAATATGTTAAAACTCTATTGTCAATTCTTTAATTTCGCCGTACTTCACCTGTTTCATCTTGAATACATCCAAAGGACATTATACAGTTACAGTGAGATCGCAAGCGGCTGGACCGTCACCTGCAGAATGTTGGTTGTGACATCAGTCACTAGAAGAGGATGTACAATCATAAGGCATTATTTTGTGCGACATAGTGGACTGAGAATGTGACATGTAAATTATTCTCACTGTGGAAGTAACCCACGCAGACTCAAGAGTTGTGCGAGCTGCAGGTGCCAGATGTCCTGAAAGATGTACACCCAGATGGACATGAGGGAATTTCAAAGATATTTCAGGGAAATGGGAGCCCCGGTTTAAGGAACAGGTGATCAGACTTTGATGCTTATCGAGAAGATTGTACCCGGCTCGTATTATCAGTGGGGTGCGGCGTGAGAAGCTTCATTGTCTTCAGAGGCAGATTATTTCCTTGGTGGAAGTAAGCACTTTCCCACTACCCTCTAGTTATATATTCCACACTGTCGCAAGGCTGTAAATAAATGTTATACTGCATATAAAATATGATTATAACACGTAATAACACTACATTTGATAAAATGATTCCTTGACATTAGAATATGAATATTGCACATAATAAGCAATAGGACAATAGGAAAATTCCTTGTTGAAGTCAACAAGGAATTGCTCAGGTTTGTTGACAATGACGGCCAGACGCTAGAGTCCACTAAGTGTTTCACTTCCTCCCATGAGTTCAGCTCGCCGTCATGCTGAATGAGACCAACTGTTGAGCTGTCAGCATATTTGATGATGTTGTTCTAGTTGAATTTGTCAAAACAGATATGGGTAAAACAGGTGACATTTAGTGGACTCTGGACACAGCCCTGAGGGGAACTGGTACTGAGTGACATGGTGAAAGACATTTCACTCCCCAACTATAATGACTGGGTTAATAAAAATCCAAAGCCCAGACACACAGGAGCAAATACTGAACAGACTTTACCTACCAAGTGCTAGGGGCTAATTGTTAAAGCTCTTTGTGGTATTCTATCTCGCTTGCTCTTCTTTACCTGTATGTGGGATGAGGGCAGCGACAGGTGTAAGGTCTACCAGTGTGTAGTTATCGGGGTGGAGGCAGTCATCCAGTCGTATGAGACGGTCGGGCGAGCATTGAGCCATGCCATGGTCACTGGTTACCAGGACATTAATGCGTCCCCAGAGGCCCTTCATCTTCAGCTGTGTGATCAGTAGGCCAATGTTGTCGTCCACCTGACCACACGTAGAGACACGACCATCAATACAAGTTTTCTTTAAGCAAATCTGGATTTAGAGAAGTTCTATAGCAATTGATTAACACACAAGTGTGGTTTGCCATTGGATCATAATTCACATAAAACATGCAGATAAATACTCTATTTTAGGGAAATACTAACCCACACAATTATGAACAATTTGAACAGATTTATATTAATAGTTGCAGGGATTACATGCCTTAGTCAGTAAATTAAACTTCCAGGACAAACTATTAAAATAGCTTATCTCAGAGAGAAAGAGAAACAGAGATGAAAGAATTCAGATCTCTACTCCCTCTGAACCAGTTCCTCCTGTTCTCTTGTACCAAATGTAAGTAGGTAAACACCGGCTTGGGTGGCTGAACTCCCCTGCAAAGACCTCATAGGCCTAGGAAAACATGCTTCCAAGTATTTGCACAAATGAGCACATTTTAGGTATCTTTTATTGTAAGTACCCTAGGGGACTCAAAATTATCTTCATGGTTGTACCTCTTTCAGCACTTTGCCCATAGCGATGGTGTTGTCAGGGCCAAATAAATGACCCGACCGGTCTGGCTCCTCCCAGTAAAGTGCTGCAAACATCACGCCTGGATCCTGGTGGAATGGAATGTATACACAGAATGTAGAACAATGGTCTTGGAATACATTAAAAGATTAACAAAAATGGAGCGGGGAAATCAAAACAAAACTTCTACATATCATTTATTAGCAAGTTTACTGAAGTATTTTTCTACCTTTCCATCTCCCGTCAACCAATTGGTCACATTCCCCACTCTTTGCTGGAAAGTCACGCTAGATTCGTAGTGAAAGAAGTGTGTTGCCGTGCGGTTGGTCACATCAGACCCAGGCCACATCGCGGTTGCCGTCTTGTAGCCAGAGTCCAGCGCCGTGAGCCAGAGGGGCTGAGCTTCGCTCCACCACATGGGATCTGTGTCATTGATCTTGAAGTACTTGTGGCTGACGGGGTCGTACATGTGACTGGATACGATACCGTGGGACTCTGCGTACAGCCCTGTTACCTAACGAGGAAGAACAGTGAGAATCTTATAGTCCTGATCAACATGATTAATCATTAATATAATATTTCTTTGACTTATTATTTTATCGTTAACTACCCACCATCTAATGAGACATCACCTGGCGTAAAGTAATTGTCGGACCAAAAAAAAAAGTATATTCAAAATATAATTTTCAACATTCACTTAACAAAAAGAACAAGCAGTGCTACACTTTACCAAGCTGTAGTGGTTTGGAAAGGTCTTCGTGACAAAGACGTTGGTGAGCTCCTCCACCAGGACACCCTGGTTGTACAGCATCTTCAGGTTTGGCATGGGGAACCTCTGCAAGTATTCGGCTCGGAAACCATCAAATGACACCAACAGCAGAGGTGGGGGACCTGTTTGGGTCACATCGTTTTCCGAGGCCAAAGCTCTGAAGCCACACAGGAACCCCATCAGGATTTTCATTAACATCCTGAAAAATGACGGACGGTAGGAAACGGTGTGTTAAAACACAGGAATGCTCCGGCTTCACACTCAATAGACCAAGAAATGGCGACGTTTAGCATGTATAATGTTCCTTTTAACATGTTAGAATGCTAACATTTGTTAGTTAACAAAGAGTAATAATACTAATAATATACTCATAGCACATTTCAAAACCTCTGCCCCTTTATCCAGAACCACACTGACATTTGATGTTCTTTTTCTTAACATATAGCCCACCCTACCCCAGTTTCAAGATAATCCAGCAAGTGCTTTATGTTTAATTGACAAAAATTGTCCAAAACATTTGATAATGTTCAATCAAAGCGGAAAGTCCACCTAATTACCAAGATCCCTTCAAAATGTATGGGTTGTTTCTCTATGCATGCCCAACCATCTCTAACAGTACCCTGCTGCACTGCTTTTGAAATGTCTTACTATATATTTTAGTTATTCTATATTTAATATAAAGGATTATTCTGTATTTAATCCCCATTCTTATTCTGGCTGTAGTTTTATTCTATCGTTATGCATCTCTATTGTCGCTATTATTATCATGTTTGCATTTATTTTCTCATCATGTTTTTATTTTCTGTCTTTGTTCGTTTTTGATGCCGGGGATTTCTTTTTTGGAAATATTCTACGACTAAAGCTTATTTCTTATCATTTGACGCTGAAGTGGAAGGCGCAGGAGACCACCGGCTACAGAGTACTTGAGAGATACTCAAGAGAGTTTGTTGGAGTTGTAGTGAAGAGACTGGCGTATCGATACCTCAGACATTAGTGGAGGAATATGCATGATGCGCTTTTCTTCCTTTGATGTTTTACACTGGAGAGGAACAGGGAATGACGCAGCAATATCTGTTTAAGACAATGCTCCGCTCAAAGTCTAGGAGTGTGGAGCAGAAAATAAAACAAGATGCTGGGCCCATGAAGAGAATAGGAGAGGAAGAAACAAAGTAGGCAGAGGATGGTTTTGGCCCTTGGTAGAGTATTTGCGCCATCTGAGTGCTCTTGCTAGTTTATGATTGAAATCATCTGCAGATGATGAATTCCCTTAAACAAAATCGTCTTGCATGGCCACAATGTGCCAATAAAATTGTAACCGCAGGCACAAGGGCGCATCAAAGAAGCTGAACAAGTCTCTCATCTGCTCCTAAAGGAGGGAGACAGAAAGCTTGTGCACGAGGGAGAAGCCTTGAAACATGAAATGCCATCCAATTGGTTGATGAAACACAAGGAAGAATACGCATACGTTAATATCATCAAGTCAGAACAGATACGCAATGCTGCCCAACATAACTGTGATCAATCAAAATAAGAGCACTGAAAATACACTAAGCAGCTAAACGGACACATAAGAATGTCTTTATGTCATACACTGAAAAAATAGGTTAAAGAATGAATAATATTCTGACAGCTTTTGCTCATAGGTATGGGGACGCACTGTAACCATCTATTGCGCCTGCTGCAAATTAAGAATATATTTTCCTGAATTTCACAACGAAAGCACGCTGAAGAAGCAACCACATTAAGGAAAAGGATCTGCAAAAGCAACATGACAACGGAAGTGTTTACGAACGACACTTAAAAATGATGCATCGCGCTTTTTTATTGCTTCATTTAATGAATAAAACAGATATGCTGCGCAAACATTTCATGATATTTTGATTAGCTGTGGTAGCTTCGCTTAATTTCCAGGTCATGCAGCGATATGACTAAGCATAAACTTTAATCAACGTCACAAACAAACAAATAGTAGTTATACTACTATTTGTTAATACATAATAGTTAATACTGACTCTAACATGTACAGTACCCAAAGCTACGCAGTGAATAAGGTGTATTTTAATTGTCGATAACTCTTAACCAGCGATTTTAAGAACTTTTGTTTTTGACATTCTGACCGTTGTGTACAAGCTATGGCGACAGTCAGTATACTGACAGGTGTCAGTATACTAGATGTGGGTTAAGGGATAATACAGCAAGGACCCTTCAGCAAGGATAATACACCTTGTTTAATGTGGCTGCGGGTACTGGGCATGTTAGGGTCAGTATCAGCTTTATTTTTTGTTTGTGCGTTGTTGATCAAAGTTTATTCTTAGTCACATCGATGGTGGTTAATGGTTTTCTTCAGCAAGGAAAATACACATTTGTTTGATGTAGCTTTGGCTAATGGGCATGTTAGGGTCCATATTGACTTTATTTGTTGTTTTTGCATTGTTGATTTAAGTTTATTCTTATTCCCATCACTGCATGGCCCGGAAGGTTAAGCAAAGCTACCAAAGGTAAATATCATGAAATGTTTGTGCACCATATCTGTTTTATTCACTAAATGAAACACCTCCTTGTAAACACTTCCGTTGCCTTGTGGCTTTTGCAGATCGTTTTTCTTAATGTGTTGTGGCGTTCGTGTTGTGAACTCGATATAGACGTTTTCTTAATTTGCAGCACATGCGTTTTGTCAACATGATGAAGAGGTTTTCTTTATTTGTTGAGCACATGTTTGTTGTCAACTTGTTGAAGAGGTTTTCTTAATTTGCAGCACTTGCATGTTGTCAAATTGATGTTTGCAGTGCGTTTTCCCGTCTGCCACCATACTTATTATTAATACACCAATAATAAGTAGTACAGAATCCGGGACAAATACAAACACGAGGAAATAAAATAAGATTATAAAACAGAGGAAAACAAACTCAAAACAACCATAACATTTTTTTTTTATTTTATTGAATAAAATCAGACTGATACAGAAACAGTTCACACAAATCAAAAATAATTTACATATTTTTGTCCGACATAACAGACATCTGTACCGACATATCTTGCGCCCGCGTGCGATCCAAATATTTACCGTGAAGTGTATCCAGTAACCAGGAAGTAATGTGTATGGCGACAAAAACCAAAGAAATGTCACAATTACATTATTAGATACATAAAATAATGTAACGGAAGGCTCAAGCAAATAAATGTTGCTCTTATTTGATAATAAAATTTTAATTTTATTGTAAATTCACCGTCTGATTACGTCGCATGTTAGCTTCCTTATTTGACAGCGTTAAGTTTAAAAAACGTTACCTGCTGCCGGGGACGCAGGACGTTATCCTCCAGAAAGTCCCAGTGAACAACTTCAATCTAAATCTACAGATGACCATCAGCAAAGGACCTTCTAAATAATGCTGTTTGGAATGTTGTCTGTTTTACTCACGTTCACTCACAACTTCCTACTCAAGAATTTCAAAATAAATCCCCCCTTGAAACATCAAGCGAAAGTCTTACACATTACGGCTATTTATGTCATCTGTAGTCCCTTTCCAAGTACAAACAGGATTCATATTATGTTTGATCTTTACGATTTAACATAATGTATCTTACAATATCAGCAAGTTGGTTTTTGCGGATTTGTTTAAAAGAAATGTGCATTAATTTTGAAATACTTAGTGTATTTCCTGTGTCCGTTGAGTGTATTGGATTGCAGATCTGCAAAATAGCTGATTGTTAGAAAGAAAACCAGAAACTTTTATGAATTAATATGAATTATAGGTGCACTTTGTAAAAATTAAGATGTTTATTGCTGTATAATAAAATTAATATTACATTATATAATAAATACAATATCCATAACTATGTGTTTTTAGTATAAAATTATCTGGGGAAAAATATATTATGGTTGTTTAAAAAAAACCTTTATAAATACTGGATAATGTGAAAATATGTGGGTAAAGTTTTGTGGAGGCCCCATGTCATGCTGCCATGTATGTTCATCAGCCTCAAACGATAAAGCTGAATACTGAACACGAGAGAATATTTTTGCATTGATAGGTTAAAGTGGTAGATAAACAATTTAAAAATGATTTGTCTCTAAAAAAAAAACAATAATTTGCTGGATAATTGTTTTATTGTTTTGATAAATGGAGTTGTTTATAATAAAAAAACAACTGAGCGTCAAACCTCATTGTTGAAGAAGGGACAAATGAAGACCCGACTCATGAACCATTGAGAGGTAAATAGTGGGGTACACACACTCTTTTGGGGGATTCAACTCGGTAGGTGACAGAGAGCCACATGATGCTGGGTGATCACTTTTTCTTAGTCGGCAATGTTTCACGCTCCACTCCTTTGTTATTCAGCATTCATGACAGGTAGAATTACGAGTTCTCCCGCTATTCCATGACAATTTGGGCAAATATCAAGGTTAAACAATTATGAGATGATTTTTACTCTCAAAGTGTTATTTTAACACCTTCAGAGTCAAATGGTGTTCAGTGTTGGAATTCAATGACAGAGTTGATCACATCAGTGTTAATTTCACCCTGCAGAGTTGTCCCCTGACATTTCACTTCTTCTGTTGGAGGCAAGAAGACAGTTGGCACCATTATGTTCCTCTCATTCACTTCCATAAGGTAAGTCCAGTTAAGTCAAATTTACTGAACAAGTATAAATTGCTACTGTAAAATGCAACATAGCAATTGAAGAATAATACATGTGTTACAAATCAATGTTTGTTGCCAGCACTGAAATAATACATTTATCCAGGTGATTAGCTGGCCATTAGCTAAAAGTCTAATGAGTAATGAGTTGAGATGATGAAAACATTACCTTAGAAGCAACATTGGCATCTAAACCTCTTCGGAGTCTAACTTTTAAAAAAGAAATAAAAAATTTTAATTTAGCAATAGAAAAAAACTGAGAAGAGTATTGATAAAGAACCAGACCAATAAGCAGTATTGATAAAATCCTAATGATACTTATCGCCATCATCGCTGTGTCTTGGACTTCTTAACTGTTCTCCCTTTAAAGGTTCATTTACCTTGATATACTCTCTTCCATTTTCCCAGTAAAACTGCTGGTCCAAGTGAAATACAACCTGCAGCAGAAGTATGTGAAGCTGGATGTCGTTGAAGGATGGTTTGACTTTCTTCTATCCCAGGGGAAAAAAAGCTTTTTAACTTTACCTAAGCTAGATATTAAGGATAAATATGAACAATAGATGGATGGAATTTGAATAAAATTATTTTCTTTTTGGAATTTGTTCATATAATTAAGTGTGACATTTTTTCCACTCTGGATAGCTTAACACTGGAGAAAGTGAAACTAATACCAGCTAAATAGTAAATATGTAACTTCAGAGCAGAGTTCCTTGTCTAAATCTCAGTGTTACTTTAGCTTCTGCCAGTTTCGGCATAGTGCTAATTATTTAACTATTAATAAAATATGAATTTAACTATGGAGAGTGTGGAACAATATAAACCCTGATTACAATTTGTGGGAGTAAAATCAACACTGGACTTTTTGCTGTGAGGAAAGTAAGGGACGGTAATACTGAATTGTATTACATTGAATCCTGACATTTGTTTGATTCATAATCTGAGATAGTGGCTGTTGGGAAAGCAGGGCTCTTGGTCCGTCTCCTAGACATTGTCTTCTCCATTATATTACAATTCAGCTATGACAGTTACTTTTTTTTAAGCCTGAGTTTCTGTTTTTTGTCTCATATTAACTTGGACACAGAATGGCCTTATGTCGATTGAACAATTGGTCATAGATTTTTCAAAATTGCATAAATACATATAGACGTATACTGATAGTATTGCAGCATAGCTACATTATAAAAACTTTCCCTCAGGACTCTGAGGGAAAGTTTACTATATAGTAATCCCTGAAGGGAAGGTCCATTGAAAGGCTTAATGCTAATGGGTTATTTTTTTAATCACATACAAATTATATCAAATTTTCAAATAAATGAGCAGAAACTTATGTAAAAGGAAAATAACAAAATGTCTTTTCAGTTTCTATTACATTTTGGCTCATGGCCAGTCGCCTCAATATAAAGCCATAATAAATGAGGAAAAATGGTTGTGAGTATAGTTATATCATCAAAGGCCATCAAACATGTTTAGTGAATGTACTGATTAACTGGCAAGTGGTGCTCTTAAAGCAAAAGTAATTTGTGTTGAACCTGTTGACAAAATGTATTCAAGCCGAAATGATTCATGATTATTAATTAGATTAAAATCTTACATTTCATTAAGTGAATCGATCTATTATTATACTTCTAAAAAAATACAATATACATGTGAAGGGAAAAGAGAAAATTTCTCGCTTGTAAATATGTTTTATAGCTAGAAGCAAAGTAACAAAAGCTGTGTATGTTAATTCAAAATAATTATTATGGTTAGATTTATTCATTATCATTCAGCACTAATATACTTTTTTCCAATCCTCAGCATTCTCTCAATCTCCAAGATAGTGTCAAACAATCTGGTTGAATACTCCACCGCCTTCTCTCCTAGACACTTCCACACCTCCACAGGTATGTCATCAGGACCGACCCCCTTTCCACTCTTCATCCACTTCTAAGCTGCTCTCACTTCAACATTACTGATCTTTGGGACTTACTTACTTGGGATTTACAGGTCTCACACCTTCCACCCTTGTCTCTCTCTAATTTTCTTCATTTATCAGTTCTCCAAAGTATTCTTCTTGTCGTCCCACATTTCCATCCCTATCCTTGATCACCCTAACCTGCTGCACATCCTTAACATCTCGATCTATCTGTCTCGCCTATCCGCACAAGTCCTTTTCTCCTTCCTTAGTGTCCAACCTCTCATGCAAACTTGTCATAGCCTCTCGTTTGGCTTTGCGAAGTCGCTCTCCACCTATCTCTTTGTACTCCTGCCTACTTTTTATATTCTCTCTGGCTATCTCACTTCTTCTTTGCTAACCTTTTCCTGCTTATACTTTTCATAACATCCTCATCCACCACCTAGTCCCTTTTTTTCTCTCCACTGCCAAGATGACACACCAAGCATTTTCTTATCTGTCAACCTTATCACATTTGCTGTAGTTACCCAGTCGTCTGGCGGTTCTTCACTACCACCCAGAGCCTGTCTCAACTCCTCCCTGAATTTCCCACAGCCGCTTTCCTTCCTTGATTTCCACCATTTGATCTTCTGCTCTACCTTTGCTCTTTTCCTCTTTTGTACCACCAGAGTCATCCTACATACAACCATTCAATACTGTCCTGCTATGTTCTCCCCTGTTACCACCTAGCAGTCTGAAATCTCTCTCAGGTTGCATCTTCCTCCCTGTATGTAGTCCACCTGCGTGCTCCTACCGCTGCTCTTATACGTCACCGTGGGCTCTTCCCTCTTCTTCAGATAGGTATTCCCCACCGCCATTTCAATACTTTTCCGCAAAATCCACAACTATCTGTCCTTCCAATTTCCTGTCCTTAACATCTTAACTGTCCATCACCTCCTCATCTCCTCTTTTCCCTTCGTCAAAATGACCATTGAAGTCTGCTCCAACCACCACTCTATCCCTTGTGAATACTCTCCATCACTTCACCCAACTCAATCCAGAAAATCCCCAACCAACTTGTAAGTCATAAGCGCTGACAACATTCATCATCACACCTCCAATTTCAATGTGTACTCATTATTTTGTCTTACACTCTGTTCACCTCCAGAACACACTTCCCATACTACTTCTTCAGAATCATCCCTACACAATATCTCCTCCCATCTACTCCAATGAACAAAATATTTTGTACCCTACTCAAATGCTTCCAGCCTTACTGCCTTTCCAACTGGTCTCTTAGACTCACAGTATGTCTACCATCCGTCTCTCCATCATATCAGCTAGCTCTCTACCTTTTCCTGTCATTGTAACAATATTTACTCTCAGGCCTACACTGCTGCCTTTCCTCATCTCTTGCGGTTTCATGCCATGTTTCCCCCTTCTCAGTCTTCTTTTTCTTCGACCCACAATAGCATAGCTTCCGCAGTCACCATGTTGGTTAACAATGCCAATGGCGGTCTTTGCTATCCCGGGCCCCAACTGATCCGGTTTGGAAATCAGATTTGCGTTCTGCATATTGATTTTGCATAAGTTTGAAGTTGGATGCCCTCCTTAGCACAACCCTCATTTATAGCACATTTATCGGGGTTTGGGACTGGCACTGGAAGTACACTGGCTGGTGACCCCCTTAGTAGCTGGGTTTTTTGCACATGAGTTCTTATCTCCCCCAAATACAAAATGTTTAAAATACTTGAACTATACTACTAGATACTAGAACTGCACACATATATTTGATCTTTCAGTGTAAATTAATGCCAACAGCAGAAAGTTTCAGGACTTTCAATGAATGGAGTAAAGTTGAAACAAATTGCCGTCTAATCAAAACCTTTAAAAGATGCACCTTGTACTCCTTGCCACTAAATAATTAACCTTTTAAAGCTACATTATCTCCACCCAACAATAACTGTAATATGCCATGTATCTCCATGTTGTATTCTCCTGTAGATATCACTGCAGTCCACACTTGGCACTGACTCTCTGACTTGACGGTCCAAAGTCCTGGGGTTAATTTTTGATAAGGTAAGCACCATTTGGTATGACTGTCATTCTGCTCTACACCTCGACACGCTCCACCATATCAGGACGACCTCCGTTTGTCCTCTTCCCCCAGAATGGATCACGCTGAAGAAAATATGTATTTGACCCCAGTGGCCACCTACCAGAACCAGTCCCCAGGTATGTATGACCTCTATCAAGAGCCCTCAGACCTGACGGCAGTGTACGAGAACACTGGACCAATACCAGCTCCCCCCTCTCTCCCGCCAACTCGCCTTCCCACAGAGGAGAGGCGAAGCAGTTCCTCCTCTTCTTCATCATCCTCGTCATCTTCTAATGCTGAAGATGAAAAGATAGAGGACGTACAGGACTGTAATAGAGATGAGGAGAAGAATGGGAGGAGGGGGTCTCCAGACCTGGGAGTGGATCGTGGGAACTCATCACGCAGATCTTCTTCTTCATCATCTTCATCAGCAACAGTGGAGGAAGAAAATGAAAAGGAGCCAAAGCCTGGAAAGGAGGGACAAAACATTGTGCTTTACGTTAAGGTATGGAATTAGGTTAAAGATTTCTTTTTCATGACTGCAGCATGTTGTCTATGCATATATTACAGATACAACTGGCTGGTGAGTTTCAAATCTGCAAATGATGGAGAGATTTGTTTTTATTAAGTCAAAAATTAAAGCTTTCTTTAACTACACCAGGCATGTATTCATGATATTCATAATCAAATTAACTTCCTTATAACAAGTGTTAAAAATAATTTTCACCTGTAACCTTGCAAACATATATAAACAAATTATTTCTTATGGTTTTGACCTCCACAAATTCACCAAGTGATTTTATGTTTGCTGTTACCTAACAGTGTTGTCAGCTACACTCAAAAAAAATGAGCTAACTGCTAAACTAAAACTAACCATAAAACTAACCATTCATTTTAACCATTTTAACCACTAACCATTTTATTTGGTCGTGGCCTAATTTTGAATATTTGAATGTCTTTTTTAAATGAATCAATCTGTCATTTACCAACAGTACATCACACTCAAAAGCCTTACAGCTGTAGAGTGTTGAAGAGAAAATGTGGAAACTCTCTTTAGACCAACACAAGGACAATATTATATTCCGGATGTTGATTGTTTAGGGAGGATGCTCCACTGGAGCTTTTTGGCCAATAGCAGATCAGCATGAAAGAAAGCACATACATTAAATTGATGTAGGAGATACTGCCTCAAGAGGAGGATGAACTAAGTCTGTCCTCCCCCAGCTCTCCACTTCTCAATCTGCCTGTACTCCTTGCCTGTCCTATAAATGTTGCTGTTGAACCATTATCTTAATTTCAATAATGGATCTTTTTTCAAAGACGATATAAATTTTTTTTAAAGATAATACTGAGATTTGGTAATACTTCATTTCAACTAATTAGTCTTTTTACGTTTCGATCTTCGTCTTGCCTGTCCAAACCAAAGGAGAACCATATTCCTCTGCCTCTATGGACCAGCCGCCTCTGAATTGCACATATTTAGATACAGTTTGTATTTTTAAATCTATTAGCTTAAATTAAACTGTCCTGTAGGCCTCATAAAGTATCTGTCACTATCACATAGTTATCAGTATCTTATTAACTATGATGCAATGTCAGTGAGTGTCTACTTATGTAGCTGTATGTGTGTGTGTGTGTGTGGGTGTGAGTGTGTGTTGGTGTTGGTGTGTGAGTGGTGGGTTTGGTGGTTTGGGGTGGGGTTACTGTGGTTCTAAATATAAGTTGACTGACTCACTGCTGGGATAGTTTGAGATGTCACATAGCCATGGGAATCCCAATCTGTGTCTATCTAATATATCTGTCTGTCTGTTTGTCTATCAATCTTGGCGCAACCTGTCAAGCGAGTACAAGGTCGTGGAAAATTCCTTTAGCATACAGAGTTGTCATACAGCTCCAGGTGTAAATCTTACACACTAACAAACTTGATCCACACAGCATCACACAAAGCTTATGCCCTGATTGAAAATGTCAACTTTTGGAAACAAATTGCGGGAATTGTGTGTATTTACATCGACCAGCAAAGGCTCATGTTTACTCTTGACTTTGTGTGGACTTTTTATGAATTCCACACAAATATAATTGTGCCATAGAGGCAGAGGAGGATAGCCCTCCTCTGTTTTTGAGAGGTAGATCGGTAGATCGGTCTGTTTTTTTTGAGGAGATCAAAATATAAAAAGAGAAATTGGCTGAAATAAACCATTACCAAATCACAGTATCATTTCTCCAACACTGCAAGGCACTAGAGTGTGGCGTGCTGGTGGTCAAGGGGAGATAGTTTTATTGCAAACTACTATCACAACAAAAAAAGATGTATTCAATTTAGGCTGTGTTTAAATACATTTCATTCGTTCATCTTTAAAAGTTAGCTTGTTAGCTTTTCAGTTAGCTAGCGGCCCTGAAAGGCTTACCAGGGAAGATGGGTTTGGAACAGTTTATAGTTATTTATTTTTTGTGGAGTATGCATGTAGCCAAGGTTTTTGTCACCCATTCATATTCTAATACTTCAAGATATTAAAACATGCAGGTTATGGGGTTTAACATGAGTAGGACTGCTCTTACTTTATATCTTCATCAAAGCAGAACACTCACAAACAACTGGCCCATCCATCTTCCTCCCCTTCCCCTTAGGGTTAGAGCCCAAAAAAACTGCTTGGTAACAGGAAACATAAATCACTTGTTGTATTTGCTGAGGCCAAAATCATAAACATTTACTACATGTGTTTGTCAGGTTACAAGTCGAAAAGGATATTTAACATTTGTTCCAAAACATGTATTTCATTTAATCATGAATAACGGCCTTGTGTAGTTACGGTAAGCTTTGACTTCTGACTTTATAAAAAAATATATTTGTCAATTTTCAAACTCACCAGCTACTGGTGTAAACGTTAAACACTCCATAAGGCTGAATAGAGACATTTGCTATTATTTTTTGAACGTCAGTATTGTGTTAGCACTTGCACCTCAGTTAAATTAGAAGCTTATTTATTCATTATAAAGATAAGTCTAAGTTAACATTTAGAATTGTCCGCATATGGTCCGTTTTATTGCTTTAGACTGTTTTCCCCACAGTCCATAAATAACCATATGACATATTCAATTAAACCTTTAGCTAAAAGGAGTTAGGCCTATAGCGGCTGTGATTTAATAGTTAACCAGATAGCACTTCCCTATCACTTTTATACAGCACCATTATTACACTTTTTATAACTTATGAAGAAAGGCTTTATTAATGATTAACAATTCCCTTGTTAATACATTTTACATCAGGTACAAACATGATTGCCAGGTTTTGAAATTTGCTTTGTATTTCTTTCTTTAATTTCCCTTTGGGATTAATAAATTGTCATCTTATCTCTTATTTCAAATTGCTCTTATTTGGCTTAATCGCTTTTTGTTTCATTTTGACCAACTTATTAACATTTACTGTTACAAGCTTGGATGATTCATGTAACAACCTATCATTCCCGATCTATTAGGACTTTTGAGATTATGGATTTGACTGGTATTTGTATTTGTATGCAGGAGCTTTATGTAATACTTTGGAGTGAATTCTGAGACTTTGCCCCCTAACCACCAGCCTGATATGTATAATACAGCCGTTTCAATCTCTTTTGTACATCTGTATGCATTAGGATCATTTTTTACAAGAACCTCGTATGAATGCAGGAACTTTTTTTGATACTTTCAATAACATGAAATGAGCAAATTTTAGCCAGAGAAGACAGAATAGTGCAAATGCCAAGAGCAACTTTCAGTATCATTTTGATACATGTTTGGTATCACATTGCCTGTATTCCATGGAATTGCATTATAGTTGTAATTCACTCAGTGCAAACATTGATGATTTCCATCAAGATAACTTATGCTTCCTTATTCCTCCTTTGATATGGAAATTGTCCCCATTCCAACAACAAGGATGATCTTCTTCTCTCTTAAACGGTTGTTGAGGAGGGAGGAGGTAGCTATTAAACACTGAACGAGAAAACGCAGGTGTATCCTTCCTTGCATCCCTTACATCTTCGGTGAGAAGAGAAGACATGATGAAGAGACGGGAGTGAAGGGATTTTGGGGCATTTTCATATTGCCATATTTCAGGATTTGGATACCGACAGTACTTGGAGGTAGAATAAATTCAATATAATTCAAATCTTGCTGTATTTGGCCCTACATCTCTGTGAAACAATTACTTATACTATGTGTAAGCCAAGTATTCACAGTATGGGATTGTTGGGTGGTGCTGGGCCTGAAGAGTGATTTGGTCTGTTCTTTCCCTCCTACACTACATTAAGTAACACTCTCTTGCAACCTCACCCAAGGGGGCTATTTTTGCCCCACACTGTCACGTCCCACTGCTGATGCCTCGGGTACAAATTGAACCTCTCTTACACTCTCTCCGGCTCACTCTCTCTCTCTCTCTCTCTCTCTCTCTCTCTCTCGCTCGCTCTGTCTTTCGCTCTCTTTCTCTCAAACACACACCTTCTGGTTGGCATTCACCCTCAGCTGACACTGTAACACAGCTGCTATGGGACGACCGCATGGACCTGGAGTAAAATCTGCTGTAAACTGAAACGCTTCAAACACACACAAGCAAACACATCTACACACTTGGGAAATCTAAATACACAAGCAAAAAGTGTTGTTTTTTTACGACCATGACTGATACTGCAGCCGAAGAGGACAAGGACCCTGATATTGAGCTCTTTATCAAGGTGGGGAGTGTTTGCGTGTGCAGTGTTTAGTGTTTTGACAGTGTCTTATATCACATGCTGACGCTAGACACGTCTTCCTCTCATTTCTAAATTACAGTCCTGCACAAACTTCACTATCTCAGCCTGCAATTTTCCCTCTAACAGTTAATATTTTTGTATGTCACATAAAAATCTAAGGTGTTTGTATGCACAATATAGAAACTGTAAAATACTGTGATGGCTCCATTGCAGATGTACATGCCATGTTGTTGTTGTTGTTGTTGTTTAATGGTTTTTCGTGTGTTAACCTGACACCCATGTGCATAGACAATCTCTCTCCTTCTCTCTTTGTTTAAATATTAATCGAATCCTTTCAGTATTGTGAACAGCAGCTATAAATGGCCCGAGGTCATGATATAATATGTGTTGGCATTCATGTGAAGGCATGCCTTTGTGTACACTTATGAAGAGGTTAAGCATTTCCAGTTACTAGCTGACCAACACAGTTTAGAATAATGCCATTTTAGTCATTTGATGGATATAGACTGTATTAACTTTATGCTGAATCAACTTGAAATGAAATCATTTAGATATTTAAATTAATGTAAGATGGAAGTTGGAAGCATACTCCTATTTAAATGACATAAATGAGAAGAGCAGTATTACTCGTATGTGTATCAGTGGCATCTGGTGTGTTTATGAATGGGGAAAGGTGAAGAGATTTATTTTTTTAAGTAAAAAAAATTACTTTGAAATTAATTATTGATAATCATGATCAAATACCTGTTTTTATCTCAAACGTTGAAAATCCTTTCTGCCCGTAACACACCATTCCCATGTGACACAATTTTTTAGTTTTGGCCTCAGAAAATGCACAAAGTGATTTTATGTTTCCTGTTACCAGGCAGTTTTTCAATGCTTTTATTTGGAAGGATTAGAGTGGAAGTAGAGTTGTTCTGTGTATTGTGAGTCTTCTACTGTGATTAGAAAATAGCGTACGAGCGGTCCCATTACATTACATCACATGCGTGTTTTATTGCGTTTTATTTTCAATGTGTAAGTTAGTAGTCATAAACCCTTGGCCGCACACAAAGAAAAAATAATTTATAAAACTGTTTCAAATCCATCCTCACCGTTAAACTTTTCAGGGCTTCTAGCTAGCTGCTAAGCTAACAATCCAACTGATGGTGCACACGATGCAAATATAATAGATATATTTTTAGTTATAAATGAAAATAATCCACAATTAATCAATCAATCCTTTTCAACCAGAACGTCACACTCTAGCGCTTCACAGTGGTAGAATACTTAAGAGGAAATGTGGAAATTCTCATTGGGTCAACACAATGTCAATATTGTATTATTGTAGTTGATTGGTTAGGGAGGACGTCCTCACTTGAAGCATCATTTCCTGTGGTGTGGCCAATAGCACTTCAGCCTGAAAAGAAAAAAATCACATTGAAAAATATTAAATTGATCTAGTAGATCACACCTCCATTGTAGGATAAAATAATGATGTCTTCATCATCTCTACACTTTACCCTTCCTGTGCTGTGGATGTCCCTGTTGAAGCATCTGAATCTGAATTTCAATAATGGATTTTTCCAAAGAAGATAAAACATTTTTTTTATAAATAATACTTAGATTTGGCTATGCTCTATATCAATCTATTACTCTTTTTTATATTTTTTATCTCCATCTAAGATCTTCAAAACAGAGGAGACCAGCCTGCTCGGATGTGCATGCTAAATATGAAGCAGCATGTGATCTTAGCACAGCGCAACAATATTGAAGAGGTAAAAGCTATTAATCATAGAAATCATAAAACCTTTAAGATATCAATATGTCAGCCATGGATAAGAAAAATTTGGGCCCACGGTTATTTTTTTCATTTTGTAGTACCACATCAACTTATGACCTGCATCTACTGACTTCCTAAAGTCTAATCTGGTTTCTGGATACCATCACACAAATACAGGCTGTTACATTTTGTAGCAATTTCCTGTCTTAATTCTATACTAAGCTATAGTATCTGGCGGTCGGCTGTTCCTTCCTATTTCAATTTACAAATATGAGATATTAATTTTCATCATCTACTGTGTGTATTTGCACGTATGAAAATGAGTTTGAATGTCGCTGCTCACATTATCAAATATTCAATCTAGTTTAACTGCAGTATTTATACTTCACAGTATTCTCGCATTTTCAAATATTCAAAGTAAAACTGATTTGTCAGACTGTCTATACTCACTCTAAAACAGTAGAGTAATTATCTACATTACTGATGTGAAATGAATAGACGTCGTCAGTGGGTACATGAAAGGGTGGCAATTCATCATTTACAATTCTTATACTTCAGTGGGCTAAGGCTTTTCCATCAACTCAACAAGTCTGTTGAAAGGGCATGACGAATGAATGGGTTCCCTTAACCCCCTGTCCCCCACCCCATAAAAAAATAAATACAAATTAAATCACATATTGTTTTGACTGACAGGCAATCTGGCAGGAGTCAGCATCATTATATTATTTCTGCACATAAACCGATAGCATTATAGGAACAAGAGGTTCCTGGAGCGGTTAATGGAAGCAGTGTGGATTATTGATGTGGGCCCTGGTGTTTGTTACAGTTCCAGATCCTATTGCATCTTCACACACACACACACACACACACACACACACACACACACACACACACACACACACACACACACACACACACACACACACACACACACACACACCCACACTCCATATAAAAGATCAAATACTTGTTGAATGTGTTTATTTGCATAAAGACAACCTAGCTCAAACTCACTACTTCTAACATGACTGCATCTTATCCTTGCAGACGATATTCAGATCTGTCTGCCTATCAAAACTAACAGCAAAGTGTCTTTGCAGGCCTTGTCGGACACTGATGTGATGTGAAGTGTTGATTAACTTCCTTCATCTAAATGAAGGTAAAAAAAGATGTTGTTTTTCGGAAGGGCTGACTTCTTGGACAATCTTGAAATTCCCTTGGTCTGTTAGCAGCCTTCTATAGATCTTTTATTAAAAGCCTTAACGTTGTACTTGACAGCTCTTTCAAGCTCCACAGCTAATTAGCGCAGTGGTAAAATTCAGGCTAAGACTCCTTGCCAAGGTAAAGGCATATATCTCTCCCAAGGATTTGGAGAGAATCATTCATGCCTTCATTATCTCGCGGCTAGACTATTCTAACTCCTTATGGTGTGGAGCAGTCATCCCTTCGATGCCTATAGCTGGTACAAGATGCTGCTGCACGCCTACTATCTGGAAGTAAAAAACGTGACCACATAACTCCCCTAGCGGCTTCTCTCCACTGGCTTCCAGTGCGGTACTGCATAGATTTTAAGATCGTCCTTTCTGTTTTAATGGCCTTAAATCAGAGCGGCACAGAGCCTTGAAATTTTGAAATCTCTTATCATAAGGCACCTTTTTTTTATGGCTTCAAATTCAGATTGAACTTTAACATATTTATTTAATCTGCTCATTTCGATGTTTGTTTTAATGCTCATTATGTTGTTCTTATATCTAACTTGATTTTAAACTGAAACTATTTGATCTGTCTTTTATTCTTGCAATTCATGCTATTATTTTGTCAGTCGTATCTGTTCAGCACTTCGGTCAACCCATTTGGCTACATAAATAAACTTTGACTTGAATTGTAATTATTTCATCGATTTAGCACTTGTACAATCTTGTGTATTTATTTCTAAATCCTTCACCATATGTTTGTTTGCAGTGTGTTTGTGCTTGTATGAACTGTAAGTCATCATTTGAAGGCAAGTGAAAGAATGTCTGCATCACCAAAAATCCATCTCCTGTGACCATCAACAGGATTGTAATTAGTACGTCTGAACCATGTTTTCGTGTGTGTGTACAGGCTGGGAGTGATGGTGAGAACATTGGGAACTGTCCCTTCTCCCAGCGCCTCTTTATGATCCTCTGGCTGAAAGGTGTTGTCTTCAATGTTACCACGGTCGACCTGAAGAGGTAAAAATAATATAACCATATAATGATACTGAAAGTGTGAAAGTCCAACCTTACAGATTATATATTGTCCCCCAGCTGTACAAAATGGTTGGCTATGTACGAGATAGGTGAGAGAGGTGTTTAGGATTCATAGAGAATTATCATCCAAATCTGCCGCTTTAAGCAGCTCTTTTTTAAATCCATTTATCCATTGTTCTCTTTTGGGACGCATTGTTCCCTGCCAGTGCCAGGCTTGTGTGCTTTACTTGTACCCCTTAAAATGATTATGATACAATGACACCTAATAGCACTTTACAGCACCAGTACCACCATAATGTAAAGATACCACATGTCAGACCTCAGGGTAGGAGCAGAGTTTAGGACCCTCATGCAGACACCCAATGGATGCAGAGGTGGAGCAAGTGCAGTTAAAAATGATGAAAAGTAAAACTTCCAAATAAAACCAGAGACCAAATAGAGAATAACCCAAGAAATAACTCTGAGGATTGAAATAACTGAATAAAAACTATAACCTTCATAATAAAACAAGAGAATTAATACAAAATAAACCGAGAACTAACAGAATGAGAACAGATTCATAACAACACTATGGGGCAATTGAAGGCCAAGGTTGCTTTCGGTTTGCTATGTGTCAATAAGTATTTCATATTGACCTACAAAAAATATTAAAATTCATGTTTTACTCAAAAATTTACCAAAATTTTTTGATCCTTTATATTTTTGGTCATCTTTTTGGTACAGTTATAGAGTGAGTGTCCATGTTCATACAGTGAATCAGTCCAGGTTCATATAATGAAATAGTTCAGGTTTATACAGTAAAATAGTCCAGGTTCATACAGTGAATCAGTCCAGGTTCATACAGGAAAACAGTCCAGGTTCAAACATTGACTCAGTCAAGGCTCATACAGTAAAATAGTCCAGGTTCATACAGTGAATCAGCTTAGGTTCCAAACAATGATTCATTCCAGGTTCACACAGTGAATTAGACCACATTTACACTGTGATTCAGTCCAGTTTCATATGATTGCTTCAGTCTGATCATCAGGCCCACATTAAAATTTCATGAGAAATGTTTTCTATTATCATTATTAGTAGTAGTTGTAGTGGTAGTAGTGGTATATTCAAAAAATGATTCCTCATCTAAATTACATCGATGCACTCTTGCAGAATATGTTTGTACTTGCTAAGAAAAATTCCAGCAGACATCAGTCTTAAACAAACAAATTCATGTTGAATAAAAAATATTTAGATGCACTGTAGAAACTGAGCTCTTAAACATGCACAGTTATTTATATTGTTTTCTTCATAAATTAGCATCCAAGACTGAACTGCTTACAGTTTGATTAAACCAGTTAATATAAAGCTTTAAAGCACCTTTCTAATATACATTTTATTATGATGATTATGATTAATTGTAAGGTAGTTTGCAATACTTACCATGGATGAATAAAGAGGAGGATTTGTGTATGAAAACTGTTTATTATCATTGATATTAATATAGCAATCCATTACACATTATATCCAGATAGCGTTAAAGGATTTCACTCTGATTAGGAAACCTGCTGACCTTCATAACCTGGCCCCAGGGACACACCCACCCTTCCTCACCTTCCACGGGGAGGTTCTGACTGACGTCAATAAAATAGAGGAGTACCTGGAGGAGATGCTCGCTCCACCAAAGTAGGCCTTACACACAGAAACACACAAGGTTTTGTTGAAGTAAGGCGAGGAACACCACAATTAAAACCAAGTGGATGTAATTGTTTTTAGGTATCCAAGACTGGCAGCAAAGAATCGTGAGTCCAACACAGCAGGAAATGACACATTTGCCAAGTTCTCTGCTTTCGTCAAAAACACAAGACCAGATAAACATCGAGGTAAGTGTAAAAAAAAACAGCTGCACATAATGTATGTCTTTAAACATAAATGATCTACACAAATGTTTATAGTTGACGATTACATGGCTCAAAGATGGGTTTTTGTTTGTATGTGTTCAGCCTTAGAGAAGAGTCTCGACCAAGCCTTCGCTAAGCTAGATGAGTATCTCATAAGTCCACTACATGATGAGGTTCAGACGGGAGAATCCAGACGCAAATACCTGGATGGAGACGAGTTTACTCTGGCTGACTGCAACCTCCTGCCCAAACTTCATGTCATTAAGGTAACTTGCTATGGTTTGGTTTATTCTATCTCATGAATCTGGTTTTGGCTGCAGTATTATCATTTGTTTTCGACAGGTGGTTGCAAAGAAATACAAAAACTATGACATCCCATCTGAGTTCAGAGGGTTGGGGCGTTACCTTGACAACGCCTACAACCGGGATGAGTTCACCAACACAAGTGCATCTGATGTGGAAATCGAGCTTGCCTACAAGGATGTAGCAAAGAGGTTGGGAAAGTGAATGCATCACAAGCACCTTGGAGAATTTCTTAAATCATACTTCTATGCTGTCTCGGAGTAAAAAGCACTCTATGTTTGATAAGTCATTTTTCATAGTAATTTGCTAAAATATGTTGTGGCATCCTGAAAGCGACACATTAAAAAATAAGATTAATATTTTTTTTAATGTTTTGCAGCATCCTAAGACTAATGCTTCTTTAATAAAAAAAATGGAAAGCCCTTAAAATTGAATATGGTGATTATTCTGATGATTATTATCTAACCATTAGTGATTTTTTATTTATCAAGGAGATTCATTTTTAAATAATCTTTATATCCTGTGGTTTGTAAATAACTCAAACATTGCATGGCCAAATTAATAGACAAGAAAGGGTTGTTGGAGAATATCTTTCAGGCAAAGTAATTCAATTTTTATTGGGGCAAGGCATGCAGTCTCTTATTTTTCTTATAGAGGTGCATGAATTTGTCTATTTGAAGTGTTCATGAACATAAATTTGATTTGGAGACCATGCATTCTTCTTTGAAATTTTCTCTTTAAATTTAGAGCCTGGAACTGAAAATTAAACATGGATTTTTTTTTTTTCATGACATGACATTTAATGTTGAAAGAACGAAATAGTCGCATCCCTGACCATTAAAACAAATGAGTTTCATTGCATTAATATAATATTACATGGTTTGAATGAAACATTATTTTTAATTACTTTCAACTCAACTGTTTGATGTAGCACCTAATTAAGATGTTTTGCTGGGATTTGCTCAAAAGCATTTAGTAATCATTGCTATTTCAATCCTTTTCCCATTTAAATTAAGTAAATGTTTTAATTCTTAGAGTGCATATCGTACTACCCATCCTCATTTGAAATGGTCACAATCTCACAAAGTATTTTAGATTGAACATACGGTGTGCTTTCATACAAATCATATCATGTTCAAGTGCAAATTGATAGTTGAAGATTTTGATTTTGGTTGGAGTCTGGTTATGTCTGTGCTGTAAATGTTTATGCATTTGAACCGAATAAGAATGGGAATTATTGGGACTCACCATGTTTTATACAGCTGTGTGATCAAATCAATTAGATATTTCTGTAAATGATTCTAGCTCAACTTTTCTTTCAGATCATTAACACAATAAACCCCATGTGTATGTGTCGCTTATTTGAATAATAAATATATTTTGTCAAACACGGAGCTTTGGAGTTCGCTGTCTCACTGATATTTAACTGCAGTTATCCTTACAAGAGAATGGAAACTGACTGGGTCTCCTAGAGAAACAAAATGTTAATGTGCTACATAGTGCAATTAGAAAATAAATTTTAAAAACACGATTACGAGAGAGATTTGGTACTGTTTTGAAGTCTTTTGCATCTTTATCTTTGAATATTGAAAACATGTTGCTGCTGAGCAATATTTAGCTATGTAAAAATCTGCATCCCACACGTTCAGCAAACTAGATAAATAGACAGACAGACAGACAGACCGATAGATAGATAGACAGAAAGACAGACAGACAGACACATTGGGATAAATTGGGTGTAATTGGGATTGAAATGAAACACGTCAAAAACTGAATGCAATTGTCTGAGGATGAACTGCATGCAGCAGTTAATTCCCTTTGCAGTCATTTCTGAGATGGTTGAATACACGTTTTTGTTGTTTCTAAATTTCACAGTTGTGCAATTCTATGTCCTGAATACTAATTTGAAGTAGCAAAAACAATGATTATCAGTTATGGTAGAAACGCAAAGTAGGTATAAGAGTAAAATGATAATTTTAATAAAAGACCAAAAACGTATCTGTATCTGATGAAAGCCAACAGATGGCAGTAAACACAAAGCTTTTATTGGTTTTTGAAAGAATGCATACAGTTAGGGACTGTACAATGCAGCTGCCTCTGGTGACCATTACCATCAAACTAAGAGCTAACAGAGAATTTTGTTTGTGTTGTTATCCTTCATTTTTGGAAGAATTACTAGTTTTTACCGATAAAGAATCATTCAATTATAAAAGAGATTGACTAAAATAGTCCTATTAATATTTAATATTCTTAAAAAAACCCTAAGACCAGTAGGTAACTCTGTACTGAATAAACGCTCAATATTTGGATCAACTTTAAAACGCCATATCTCCAGTTTAAATTACATCTGTATACAGACAACAAACCAAAACTTTCAAGAGTATCAAGGCTGCATAGCACAAAGTGGCTTCAGCCCTCCTACCGGATTTATTTGATTTCATTTTTAATGTAACAACACCTTTATTTAGACAATTGATTTGGCATGATCGGTTGGCCAAATTCGTTAATTTATGAGTTACTGCAAAAAAGTGCATTTAGTCTTAATGGTTAACAAGATAATCTTAATGATTAATAAGATAATTATTGTGACATAAGATTGTGAGGTCATGACTTAACATCACCAAAATGTACCAATATCTAGGATGTGCCAAAACCTACCTCTGAGTAAAATTTCATGCAAACCCATCGATTTTTTTTTTTTCATAATTTTGTTGACAAACAAATAAAAACACATGACGGCTATCACAAGTGTAAACATATTGATTAGATCCTCATGATTAGTATTTCCGTTTTTTGCGCAATGTGAACACGCAGACGGTCTCTAAAGTGTGAATCGCGTTCTGCAAGTGGGCGGAGCTACAGGCTCGTGCGCCGACTATCATCTTCCTTGACTGGTCCGGTTAACAGTGTCTGCTAATCTTCTCGTTGTGTTGTCGGCCAAATCCTCTCCTTTTAACATCACCCAGGGTCACCGAAGAACACCGTTAAAAAGGTAAGCTCTTCTCAGTCACCCTAACGGCTGTAACTTGGTTTCTCCCTCAATGTTGGGGACATAATGCCGGAGAAGAGGCGCAGTGTTTAGCCCCGTGTACCCGTGAGTGGGCGACTTGTCATTGCGGCGGTGTGTGATTTGTTGTGAAACGTGAAGCAGCTGGCCCTTTCAAGCCATTCGAACAAAGCTTATGAAGCAAGCAATTGTGATATCTTCCCTGTTAGAAACATTCAAGCTAGTAAAGCTTGGAATGGAGCTAACATGAACGCTAGCTTGATTTCACAGCCATTCAGGGTATGACCGTTGAACACAGTGTCGAGCCCAGACTCCTGTCGTTACGCGACAGGTTAATCTGGCTTCTAAAACAAATGATGGTATCACTCGTGAAAAAAAGCGGCTGTCTGTGGATCATTGGTACATACCTTCATGAATGGCCTCGACCATGAAATTCATGAATAACAACTGGTTAGTCGTTACTGCGTTCATGATAGTGTCTCATTAATGATGCAACTCGGAGCTCCTTTCTTTTAGCATCTCTTACTGTCATCTTTTTAGCATCTCAATATTCATCTAGGAGACTGCAGCCCCATCTGGACACATCTCCCTCATCCTAACAGTTTACACTTTTTGTCTTGATTTTTCAACTGTTTCAGGGATGTCAGGTGATTAAAGGAATTAATCGAATTAATTTAAGGCTTTTTAATTGAAAAGTCGATTCTAATTGAATACATCAGTATATGCGGCCTAAAGCATCTAAAACGTATCAGGTCAAATGGATTTTGCATCTATATGTTAATCAATGCATAGATAGATATTTAAATCTTATTTGCCATGCATTCAGATTGTTTGTGGTTTGTTTGCGATTCTGGTTATAAAAAGAAAATATTTTCAAATAATTATGACTAACTATTTTCATTGCACATCACTCCTGTGCAGGCAGTGGGGACCTACTGAGCACAGACAAATATGTTTCTGAGGTGGAAAGTGTTGGGAGGCCTAGTTTGATAAAATAGGCAATCAGCCGAGTGAGGCTACTCTGCTGATTCCGTGCAGGTTACACACATACACCATACACTCTCACAATCCACAAATATCAGACAACTACGAAGATGGCGCAGGAGGTGTGATTTTTATTTTATTTTTTTCCGGTGTTATAAAATGTGTGAATAAATTGATATTGAGTCTTTCCGGAGCCAGCAATCAAAGGATGAGAACACACCAGCATATAGCTTTACCATAAACGTAATTGTGGCAATAGAATTCATAATATTATTATATTTTGTCCGTGTATAACTTATAACTTATACCGCATATTATTATAACATGAGCTCAAGCTTTACATAGCAAGACTCACTATAGTTTTCAAAGAGACAACAAAATGTCTCTTGTTCTGAACTAAGCCAGAGCTGCTCCACTTATTGGAAAAAAAATACCATGATAGTCTATCAGCCGGCAATATTTTCTTAAAAGGAATACATTATTTAAATGCATTTTTTTACCTCTGATCTAGATTCTATACTCTGCTGCAACCAACATGTCAAATAATTCTAAAGAGCAGAACTGAGTAGTAAGTAAGTTAAGTATGGATGACTACACTTTTACACGCCTTTTCAGAGTCACCAAGCCACAGTTTGAACATCGGCTCATGAAGTTACATGAGAATGGCATAGAGAAAGAACACAGTCAAGGTCCATAACCCGTCCCTGCGACAAAGAAGGTACTGATGTTCCTATGGTACATGGCCAACCAAAACAGCTTCCATGAGATTTCAGACAAATTTGGTATGTCACAATCATCAGCACACAGGATCGTCCTCCAAGTGCTCAGAATGGGACTATACTTCATCTTCCGGCCAGATGCTTCTGATAAAGCAGTCTCTGCTGCTGCTTTCCCACATCTCTGCAACTAAAGAAATGTAATTGGTGCAATTGATGAATGCTACATCAGGCTTGGGGAAAAATGACATGCATCGAGACATCTCCATCCTCATCAAGAGGATAGTTGATGAGAGGGGCCGATTCATTGATAGTTTTGCTGGACCACCTTGCACGGTTCATGATTCAAAAATGTAGAGAGGTTCCAGTTTCTTCTCAACATGGACGGAGAAGATGGGCAAGTACAGCTTGCTTGGAACCAGATGCTACATTGGACAGTACTTCCCTTTTACCATCACCCCTAAGCGTGACAATGGGACACTAACAGAAGAAGACCAACAGCGGAATACCAATATCAGTCGATGGAGCGTAGTTGTTGAGCAAGCGTTTGGAAGAATGAAGTGCAAGTGGAGGCATCTTCGATCTTATGACATGTGCATTGGTGCTTCAGATATATGTCAGGAACACCCAATGTCTGTCCAAGGGAGGGGGATGAAAATGAGTAGAATATTTCTATCATTGGCAATCTGTGTGTACGAATGGGGTTATTTATTCAAATGTATCACCTTTACATCATGTCCTGCAATGATTTGTTAAATAAAAGTCTCACTCATCATAAAATTTGAGTTTTATTTTTTATGCATATTTATTTTAAAGAAGAGGCATTAACATTAAAGTGTCATATATATGCATGCATATAGTGCAAAATAATAAAGTGTCACAACTTTTCAAACAGTTTATACATTATGCTCTCAAAGCCTTGCTGTGATGATCTGAGTTGAGCTGTCGTGTCATCGCACGGGTCTCTGCATTCCTTTCACTCGTCTCCTCAACCTGTCTTAAGATCTTTAAAATCTCGTTTTCACTTCTTCTCTGCTTATGAGGATGTTTCGAGCATTCAGCACGACTGGAGCCGGGGCTGGAACAAGATGCAGTGGCATGAGTAGATTGTGCCACTACCTTGGGCCTGCCGATTTCGATGCCTGCTGCTGACCCAAAAACCGGCAAAACGATATTGTGTTGGTCTCCAAGGAGTTCATCCATTTCACTGTAGTACTGGAACCGTATGGTACCCCTTCCCGTTGATGACATATTGTCCTTGATTTTTTTTTTAGAATCCAGTCCAACAAAGTACTCAATTTTCTTTATACATTGTACGGCTGGAAATCTTATTTGAACTGATGAGACAGCTTTTCTGCCGTCTCTTGCCAGAATTTTTTTTTGGGTGAGAGTTAATGTCTTAGGGGTCCGTCCGTTTAACGGGCGGCTGTGGCTCAGTGGGTAGAGCGGCCGTCTCCCAATCCAAAGATCAGAAGGTAGCCTGTTCGAATCCCACCAGGGTTTACTTGTCGTAGGGACCTTGAAAAAGACCCCTAGCTCCCCGGGCGCTTCACAGGGGCTACCCACTGCTCCCTCAGGATGCTTCAAATGCAGATAAATAATTTCACTATGTTGTGCTGTGTATGGCTGTATGTGACTAATAAAGGATTCTTCTTCTTCTTCTTCTTCTTCTTATATGTTCCCACATCAAGTCTATTGAGAACAGCGTCTGTACCTTGTTAAGACGGTGCTGCTCGGGAGGTGGGTGTCTGTTTGCTGGTCGCAGGCTCTGCATTTTCTTTGCACTCATCCACAGCGAACAATATAATAACTTTGCTGCATTTGAAGACGTAACACCAACAAAGCCATGAAAATCCTGAAAATACAGCATTTGATAAAAGTAATTCACTTTTAATTTAATTTTTTTTTGGACCAAATAACAGAGAAGTCTCAATAAGAAAGTTGTGTCGATAGATAGTATGTGTTTAGATAACATCCTTGTGATACCCATCCCTACTTAAGAACCTAGAATCGTGTCTTAGTGGAAATGCTGACTAGTAGTGACCATCCAAAGTTGAGCCACCGACTGGCGCTGGTTTCATAGCTCTTTCACCTCCTTTTTTATTGGAGCTCTTGGGATTATAAGTCCCAAGGAAAAGGAGCTTTGCTTTAGTGGCCCTGGTTACAAATTGTTAGAGGTTATGTGTGCCAGAGGTTACTTTGGGTGAGAGTCAGCGGAGGAATCGGGGCTGTAGTGATGTATGTCTTGAAGGGATGTGGTACACTTTGCCTTTCTGTTATTAACGTACTTCTACTCATTCAGCAAAAAAAAAAAAGCCGGATAAACATTCTCTTATTTTATTCATACTGAGTTTAGAAATCAGGTTTTGGGAGAAGATTTTTCTGTGTTTATTGAACCTTAGCCTTAAGCCCCTCTTTACACTGACACTTTGCTCTCTTGAGGCTCGCGCTCATCACTCAACACATTTTTCTATTTGTAGCTCTGCAGTTGGAAAGCACCTTTTTATGCACTCTACCGAGATGTTGGTTGGTAGGTTCATTAATCCCATAGTAATTCCTCTCAAAGCCCTTTTCATATCCATGGCAATGAGCAATAAATGAAGAGGTAATGAAAGAAAGATTATATAACACTAGTCTCATCAGCAATTTCTTTTTTTTTTTGATAGAGGTGGTTGAAAAATTCCATTCACAGCTTGAATATCAAAATGTGAATTGTGTCTTAAGAAAAGAAAAAGAAGCCATTTAAACTACTTAGTCTTCTTCAGTAATTCGTCAAACCTTATGTACTGGAGTAATGGTGGGTTGTTTATTTTGTGGTGCTTATACAGTGATCTTTACTTCCGCAAAGATGATCTGACCATGTCATATTCCAGTATTTACATAGAACACTGAAAGATGCAATCATGAATCAGGTTTTCACATTTACTGGATGTCACATTCATAGGAAGTGAGGACATCGGCTGGTGTTGCTTGCCTCAAGAAAGTTATGCCTTTGCATGTTTATTGGTTTTCACATAACTTAAATTAGTGATTTTAACAAACATGTAATAAAAATGTATGTAAAAAATGTTTCCTCTGTGTAAAATAGAAATTTCTGTTCCTGTGAAGTGAGTAAATGGTATTCAGAGTGGTGTGTCTGTTGCCTTTCTCAGAAATGACCTGTTGCTTCATCTGCATTTTGGCATAGGGCCTTTTTCTACTAATGAAAAACAATTGAATTTGGTTCCTCCTTCTTGAAAAAAATCAAAAACCTTGTCAATACAAACAGGATCTGCATGTCCTCCAAAGCAAGCCAGCTACTAGCATGCTATAATTCAAATCTGAGTAAGCATCAAACACTGAGAGCAGAACTTGAGTCACCTTGTACTTGACTTCCTTTACCGTGACCATGTTGTGAAATTCAGCATGTTTTGTTTCCTGGTATACAAAAGTGCTAAGCTGAAACCTTTTGTGGGGAAGGTTCTCTGTTTCTTAAGAATGAAAGAAATGTCTGTTTTAGCAGTGACTTTGGGTATTTTAGTCCAGTCCTGAACAGTATCCTACATTCACAGGTTTTAAGTGTTTAGGCTGGAGCTGGACTTGTTGATGTAAAGGTTGTCAGATGCTGAACAGACAGGGATAGTGGATTGGGTTTTTTTCAGTTCTCATGTCCATCACGAAGAAGAATATGACGTAAACTGATAGATATATCGTGGTCTTAATTCTAAGCCAAAAAAAAAAAAAGATCATAATTCTCACTTTAACCACCATTGCAAAGCACTAAGTTAATATTAAGATCACTAAATAAAATTTCTTAAATGAGTTACCTTTGCAGAACTGTTTGAATCCAGCATTGACTAGATATAAAATACACTACCATTCATATTGGGGCCTGTAAATTTCAGACTAACATCTTGGGCTTTGTCTTTAAGCCGAGTGGAGGAGAGTCTCAAACCAAAACTTTAGCTCTTGATGTCTGAGATGCACTTGGATTCAAACCGCTAAGGTGGTGATGCTGCAGCAGCAGGCCATATTTCTCTGGAGGGCCGAATGAATAATTAAGGCGGGGCTTATGTGAAGTCTATTAAGATGCAGACTCACACCAGTCTCCATGGCAGCAGGGTCATATTATCAGGATCACCTCTCAGTTAGCCATGCATCAGACGAGCAAGCCCACTATTAATTGGGGAGAGGAAGAGCGTGTTTTGTAGTGGGGGATTTCACTTTTCGGAGTATTTGAAACAATATCTGAAAATAATACCACGATTAATTGGTGATACATTATGGATGAGATGAAATATTCATCTGGCCAACTTTTTATACTTATTCATGGGGCCAACTTTTTATACTTTAAAATATTTGCACATGATTTTTTGCTTTTGTTGTATGTCATACAGCTTTGAGATAAAGACATGATGAACTCGATTTGGTGAGGAAGTCATATTGCAAATTTTGATTTGATTATTTTAAAATACAATGTTTCCCAAACCTTTATATTAGGTGGGTGCAACCGGCACATAACCGGCTTCCAGCGTCTCCGCTCGGCTGATTACCGATTTTATCAAACTTGTCCTCCCTGCGCACCTCTAGTATCACCTCGTATCATTTCTAATATATAATGTCTCCCACATTATATATTAGAAATGATACAGATCTGTCTTGAATTTTGGTCTGTAATTTCACTGCTTTCTATTCCCTTGGTTTGTTCAGAACCGAGGGCTAAATTATAATAATACCTCAGATATTTATTATTATTATTATTTTTGCTGCTTTACAACATGCAGATCACAATGCAGAAATGAAGAATTGTACATGTGTACTTGATAAAATGAGCCCTGAAAATGTACCTTTGTTTAAAGATTTAAAGTTGATCTGATGAATTTTATTTTTTGACAGATGCTCAGAAAACTTATTTGTATTCATTGTATCCATTGTATTCTCTTGTTTTTGAGAAGAGAGAGAACAAGTTGGAGAATAAAGTTAAAATGCATTTTACGGGATTCTTTTGTAAATGATTGCTAGATATCGTGATAATATCGTTATTGTAATATTTTTGCTGTCATAATGTAATTGTGTAATTTGATATTGTGACAGCCGTAATTGCAATGCCACTCTTTGTAATACCCCGCAGTCCTTATCTGAACCACTGTTGTTAAAAGGAAGTTTATATCAGACTTCTTTCTTGGCAGATAGAACAATTGATTGATCTAGAAAACAACAGTGTAAGTCATATTTTTCATAGGTTATAAATAATTAGGATGATGGGTTTCGACACTAGCTTTAAATTCACCTGGTGTAGGCCTTATATTCCAGAGAAAAATTATTACATTTTCAAAGCAGATATATAATTGAATGCCATGGCTACATCTAAAGCCTATTTCACCACCTTCTATAGTTATGCAACAAGCTTTTAGTGTGTTAATTCTGTGCAGTTTAATTGTGTCTCTTTTTGACTACAAGTAATGCACAGGAATTAATCCAGATGTCCCTTATCCTTCTTCACCTTTATAGAAAATCCTGAATCGGCTACACTTTTAAGGAAGTTATATTCAGCATCAATCATGCATGTAAACAAAATCATTCTTTACCTCGCCCAGCCATCTGACCTGCTTTCAACAATTCAGCATATGACAGAATGACAAGGCTTTGTGACTAGGTTAGATATTAAAGGCAGAGATTTTTATTTTTTCAATGATGCGATGCCATCGTTAACTCCAAATCCCTGCAACATCCATATACCGACAATTAAAATTTACATCGAGTGCCAATGAGTGCAACATAGGTGTAGATTCCACTCATTGTAAAAATTCATATTGGATAAAACCAAGGTTGAAAGCAATTATTTAATTAATGTAGTAGTGAATGTTTAACAACGAACATTTGTATAAGCGGTAGGATTAAAATGGTTGATAAAAGTTTTCTAATGAAACTAAAGAGAAACTTAAACTTACAGAGAAAGTCTTCACCCACCATTTCTTTACAGTTATTGAGGTTATCAGACACACCTTTATCCTTGAATCCTTTCCATGTTCTCTTAAACTTACAGAGCCAGAGACAGCGAGGTTGATAAGGGAAATGGATATCTGTTCGTGTGAGAGAAAAGGCATAGCTTTTAATTGATGTCATTTGAATCGGTTGTTATTCCTAACCTTGGTGACATTATCGAGTGTGCTGCAATGTATGTGTTCACTCTGCCATCCTATTGGTCAACTTCAGAACAGATTGGGAGCGATGGGAATACAATTGTTTTAACATGTTTGACTTCTGACTGATGCCATGGAGCGTCCAAGGTGATGCAATACTGTTTGTTGATTATTTCGTTCTTATGGACCAGATTGTTGAACATTACGTCCAGATTTAGGCCCAATAAAAGGATTGGTAGATGATGACCAGATTGTGTTAAAATTGGCGCTACAATCATGTAGTTTGAACCGGGAATAGTGGAGGATATTATTGTTCCTCATTCCTACATTTATTCAATTAGTTCTGTCTCTACTGCGTATTGAAGCAGCATTTTGGTTTCTGTGTATTGTACAGATCCTCCCCCAACGATAAAAAAATCCATTCAGCAGGTTGTTAAATTATGTGCCCAAGCTGCAGAGGATCATGTATTCTGAAACCTCAGCTGGCTCACAGTTTGCCTGGCCTGTTAGTGCTGACAGCCAGGGGGCTTCTCACCAGACAAATTAGAATCCTGAATTTCAAAAAAACAGATGGTAATGGAGAGGTGATATATGAACATCTGTGGGGGGCACAAGGCTGCATACCCTCTTTCACACCATAACCCATATCACATAGTCTGTAATGAGAATTTTCATAACAAAGGAGTGATGTCATATGATCAGTTTCGGTCTTGACACATAAAATCAGGCCAGAGGTGAGCTCCTACTGAGACTGTGTATTCTCGGAAGCGTTGAGTGAATTTGAAATGTAGGTTTTGCTCCTGCTCCTTTCAGGGATGTACCAAAGCGCACGCTGCCAAGCATTTCTGATAAACAGCCTTGAAACCTCCCATGCTTGTTGGCAGCTTGGTATGTCGCCACATATATATGGCTCGTATATACATATGAGCTTCCTCGCCTCCTTTAGCTTCCTTGCCTCTTTAGGCTTAATGCCTAAAGCCAGAGGCAATTATCTGGTTGTTATTCAGTGTAGATTGCTGGAGGTTCAGTTAAAACTAAGTTGAAATATTAAGCAACTGTAACATTTTGTCGGCAGTGTTTGTTTTATGTGTAGTATAAATGGTGGTTATGGTTATGGCCAAATGTGTCATTGTCACTTATCATTGCCACAGCTTTGTTCAGTCAGAAAAATAATTTAAAAGTTTCTCTGTGGAGTTTTATTCTACGTCTGTTTCCGTGTGAATAAATGGTTTGTTTTTTTGTTCTTTGAAACCGGATGTGGTCGTTTGAAAAGGAATGGCAGAGCTTATTGAGCGCTGTCAATCATCACTTTGTTCTTCAACGGCGGTTTATTTCAAAGCAAAATGAATAAGTAAGCAGAAAATTCTAAGCGGCACTTACTGATCACTTTCTAAGGTCTTTTCTCTTAATATGAAATACGTCAACCTTTCTGTGCCTTATCTCATGAATCAGTGGAATAAAAGTGGAATACTGATTGCAATGGTATCTTCTGAAATTTTATACTGTGAAAATAACACATTGTTGTAACCCCTTTATTCAAACTGCTAGCACTGTATTCACTAATTTCGTATGACTGTTTCTTTGATACTAAGTACTGTTTTCAGTGCTGATGTAAAAACGAAAAAAGCATGTATACAATTTGCTTTGCATTCTCACTTGTTAGGCTGGAAGTGATATTGTAAACAACTCTTAACATTTCAAATGAGCTACAAACCATCATCTGTCAATTTTATACAGCCCCATCAATCATAAATATCAAATGGTCTGTGGTCACTTATAAAAAATTCTGAGAAACTACAAACTTCAATATTCTGTTGCTAAATCTCTTTTGGTTTCAATCTACACCACCACTCTCATTTGTGTTTTTTGAAAGGGAAATTTTTAATCGGACATTAGTGCGTTTCTGCCTATACAAGGTCAGTTCTTCCTGTGCAAATGGCTGCGCTCACATGGAATCAGCACATTTTGGTGTGTCCTCATCTGGCTCGCATACAGCAGGAACTTCCACACAGTGTGCCTCTGTGCAGTGTGGACTGTTGCAGTTACAACCTGTCTGCTCGGCTTCAAATAACACACATGACATCTATAGACTACTCATGCCGAGTGCCTCCAACCACTCATGACTGGGGTCTTTAAATGCACTTCACTGTGGCTTTTTCTCACCATTGAAAAATCCATGCCATTAATGCATTACCAAATGTGGCAGGACAGTTATGTGTTTGTTCCATGATACTGGATCAACAGAACTCATACATTTTCACTCATTTCATTCATCCACATCCTCTTCCTCAAATATGAGGATTTTCAGCTCTTTTATCGTTTTGATATCAGGTTTAATGGAGACATTTTTCTGTGACAGTTGGTAAGAAAAAGACCTAAGCCATCTGACGATTACTTACGTAGTATAAGTTTCTTTTGTTGCTGCTGACTTACCATCTAAATTTCAGTTTTATTAATGTAAGCATGTACATCAGGGACTAGGTAATGAGGGAACACCCTCATTATCTTTGTTTAGCAGACCAACCAACTCACCACTTATCTTTCTTTTATCTCTGTCTGTCCTGCGGCAGGATACATCAAGTCCAAGTCAGTCCACCGAGATGTTACTGAGTGATGAGGATGAGTTCCAGAAGGAAATCACACTGGTGAAGCAAAAAAGCTGAGCCAACCCCTGAAAAACCACTGCGACTACACCTACTGACAACACCATGCCCCGTCTACCCTCTTAAGTTACCAACTCCCACTGCAATATTGGAGTCAGAGGAGCCAAAGCAACCTCTGTCAGTGCAGTATGGCAACGCCCTTCTTTTGGAAGTTATCATCCCAGAAACTGGGCTTCTTCCTGGTGAGCTTTGGGTTCATCTGGGGCATGATGCTGCTCCACTTTACCATCCAACAACGAGCGAGTCATGAAAGCAGTGCAGTGCTGAAGCAGCAGATCCTGGACCTCAGCAAGCGGTACATCAAGGCTCTGGCTGAGGAAAATCAGAGTGTTATGGATGGGCCCTACGTGGGTACCATGACGGCTTACGGTAAGTGGTTAACTCTTGCTGGAAAAGACGTGATGCTGAGGTATTACATGAGATGAAAGGTGAATTTGTGGTGTTCTATCATCATTATGGTCAACAGTGGGAGGAATGGCAGTGGCTATGACACATTGCTTAAATTAAGGTACTTTAAAATTCTTATGGTTTGATTCCTGCAGTTTCTGATATATATTAGGGGACTTGTTGTTACTCTTATGACTAAACGGTTTCCAAAACAATTATCACAGTTTTAGGTTTCCGTCAGTGTTAAAGTGATCAGGTGCTCTTTGACGGAACTTTCAAAGGTACATTAATAACCAATTCAACATCCTTTTATGTGGGACAATTTGCCCAAATTTAAATTTAAATTACAGTTAGGCCAGGGTCTTGGACATGCTTTATCTTATTTTTTTTACCTCTTTGGTCAAATTGGTTCTTAAAGTTTCACCATCTCACAATAGTTTGGAAAAACTATTTAGTAACACCTGACTATCCAAAGAGTTAAAGAGCTACAGGCTGGTTAATGTGAAGTGTAAACATATTTTATTTTTATTTTTTTTCCTTTTTTCTCTGCTGCTATTACCAAAGCAACAAAGTCACTACTAGACAATGAAGCAACAAAATTAGTACAAAATGATGATGCATTACTTTCTTTGCTTCGCCCTTCTGTTGAGATTGAATGGATGGTTTCACTTGTTTACCTTTTGATCCAATGTCGCCTATATTTAAGAAATTTCACCTGAGAGAGCCAACGCCTATGCAGCTGCATCAGAGCAGTATAATGTAATAGCTCAGGACCAGAAGTCCCGTCAATAACTTGTTCATGCCATTAATAGACCCGTATCGCTCAAAGGGAGTCTTCCTTAGAAACCTTCGATTGGAATTGATTGTTCTCTAATGCCTACAGAAACAAGTGGATACAGTAAAGCCCCAGGAGATTATATCTGCTTCCAGAGAACGTGAAGACGATGTCCAAGTAGGCAAACAAACAAATAAGCAAGAGCAGTGATTGTGCAGTGACGTGGGAAATGCAGCTCTCAATGTAATGCACTGCCTGAATCCAATTGTTCTTACTAGACTGCAATTTTACCTTTCATGTGGTCCACCAGGAGTTTATGGATTCCCCCCCCGGAAAGTCATCACGTTTACCTAGAGAACAAAGTGATTTTTAGCTGATCTTGTTCCCTCATATGATGGATTTATTTTCATTGTGCTTTCGTACGTGAAGCCCAGTCGTCGTCCAGTATCTAATCAAAATCCATTTCATATCCTTGATTAGATAAGGAGGCAGCAGGATACATTGTGCTTCCTGTGATTGCTCACTTGGTGGGTTATTATCCCTGATACCATTTATAATGACTTTAAGGGGAAAACATGTTTTCCTCCTTCACTACCCATAAATATCTTTAGATCTCTAGATTTTTAATATTGTCTCTTTAAATAGTGATTTGGAGTACAGTTCAATCATTAGAGTTTCCTTATTTTGAGACAGAATGTGCCAGTCTGCCTGACTATATACATAGGACAATACACATTGGTTGCAACTAAACACAGTATTTCTCCATTGGGTTAATTTTATTTTTCAAACAAAATTTAAATGTGTCTCCATATAAAAAACTAAATACATTTTAACCTGAAAGATATGCATAGTATTTATTGACCTAAAAGGGTAATTTGTTCCAAACTGGGACGGTTTTCAAATTTACTCCCTTGGAAACTAAATCCAAAATAAAAAGTGCTTTAAATACTGGAGCAGAACACACCAATACCTGATTACTACCTGCCATGTTATGTCAAAACATAGACAGATGGATAGACAGACAGACATTTAGAGACTTTATTAATCATCAAAGCGGAAATTCAGTAAAACATCACTTACACAGACAATTTTCAGAAGCTTGAGGTTTGTAGGTTTCTTCATTAGCACAGTGTACTTAATAGGAACTCCAGAAGAGATGAGGAAGAAGGTTAAGAAGGTTGTCTGCAATGAGTTACATAGACTTACCAGAAATGGCCATAATTCCTCCAAAGACACAGTGAACACTCTTAGAGGAAGTCACAAACGATCCAAAAAAAACATTCTAGAAGCTGGAGGCCTCTCACTTCAATGAAGGTCAGTATTCATGGCACCCCTTGCAAATCAAAAGCCACTGCTAACTAAGGAGAGCCTTAAAACATGTCTGAGTTATGCCACAACCCAGCTTGATAAACTGAGTTTTTGAAGAACATTTAATGGGCCTAAGGGTCTAAATTGTTTGTTAAATAGGTGTCCCATTAAGTCTGGCGTAAATCAAACAAAAATACAGCACTCCACAAGACAAACATTATACCTACAGTTAAGCATGGATGTGGCATTGGAATATTGTCAGGCTGCGTTGCTGCTTCAGGTTCAGAATGACTTGCCATAATTGTTGAAAACTTAAATTATGCTCTCTTCAAAATAAAGTTCAGAATAAAGTTAAAGTTCTGAAGTTCCCTAGTCAAATTCCTAATCTGAACCCCATTCATGCTAGGGCAGGAGAAGAGCAGTTCATACTCAGAAAACCCTTTAATGTCGCCGCACTAAAGAAGTTGTGCAAAGATGAGTGGGCCAAAATTCTACTATAGGGATGTCTGAGACTGATCTTCAATTAACAGAAGCATTTGGTTGGTTCTTATTAGATTCCCATTTAATTTGGAATTTACATTTTGTATTTACAGAATACATACAAAATGTATAACACGCTTTATACTGCCCTTAAAGATGCACAGTTTAAAAAGAAATTTTTGGCACATTTGAAAATTGGTCTTTATATAAGATTATGGTCAAGCCACATCAGCAAAACTCAGTTTTTCAAGTAGCGGAGTACCTATGTCGCTGGACACAAATTTTTTCTTTGTGATGGCTTCCCAACTAATTTAGAGCCATCAATGGATTGTATGAGAAGTGGAGTTAATGTAAGCAGTTTGTACCAGGGTTTGTACCAGAATTCAGCAGTAGGGAGATCTTGGTGTAGTCTACGTTTACTACTTATCTAAAGCCTTTGTACTCTCCATAGCAGGGTTTCTTTCTACTCCTTTTAGCTGCTCTTACATTGGTACAATGTAGAGACCACTTGTTGGTGGGCTATGATTTTCAGATAACGCATGCATCAGATCACTTATGCTTCCTTTTAATGCTCTGGGCCTTAATGGAATCTCCAGATTTTGCCCATTCATATTATTATCCTGTTTGTAATTGTAATTAAAAGCAAATCGAATTTGAGTGCATTTACTGCTCTAGGATTTGTTTTGGAACCACATTATCTGGCAAAATAATAGAGACAGGTAGAAATTTCTTCCAAGGTCTGCTGTTACTCATTCAGTAACCTGCTAGCACTGTTAGTTTACAGGGTGACATGCACAAGAAAGATTCACACTGCCAAAGGTATACATATATTATTTTCCAACAGCCTACCTAATTAATTTTTTTGGCTCCTGTTTGATCATTTTAAGATGAGAGGATCGTGGATATCTTTATTATCCCCTAGGGGAAATTTCTTGCACAGCCAGCAGTACATACAATAATACATAAAAAACAATAAACAGTGAACATAAATAAAGCTTGAGACGGAGAACAATAAAGTAACATAAACTCAGAGTTGGCAAATTGTAGTCCGGGCAAATACATTTTTGAGTGCGTTTGTCCTGCATCTTCGCAGAAGATATCTGCGGTCAGATGGAAGCAACCTGAACTCCTTCGTAAGGGGATAATTCGGATCCGGCAAGAGTGGCCTTTTTATCAGAGTCCTGGATTTGTGCAGGCTGGGCAGATCGTTCAATCTTAAGCCCAGGATCTTGCTGCACACTTTGTAGTCTATTTTTATTTTTGATGTTAATTAGTCTATACCAACAGATAAAAAAGAATGTCGGAACTGTTTCGATACAACAAAAATAAAACGCTTTCCTAAATGTCGTCGTTAAAAGTCTGATGCTTCCGGTAGAAGTGCCTACGTTGAAGGGCTTTTTTGATGACCCTATCTACCTGGGGCTCAAAGGTCATCTTGTCTGCTATTAAAGTGCCACGGTATTTATGATGTTTGACGGCATCAAGAGTCTGATCATCACATAAAACAGGGGAGATTACACTAGAGTTCTTCCTAAAATCCACAATATTAACAAAATCCTTGGTTTTTGCGGACATTGTTGTCCAGGAAGGAGGACTTGAACCAGTGTGTAAAATCTGTGTCCACAGGGCCATGGTCAGGATCATAAGGCAAGGACACAATAACTGAGTCATCAAACTTGGTGATGTCTTCATGCTTTCCTATATATTTCAACATTCACGCATGTTCATTTTATAAATTCATTGAGAATGTACTTGTTATTTAGTAAAACCATCCACTGGCAAAAATTATCTAACTTAAGACCTTAAGATTCACGGGCAGCTGTTTGGCCCAGTCAGTTGAGTAGGTGGCCCATATACAGAGGGCTGAATCCTGAAAGGCTCAGTGGCTCCTGTTGCCCTTTACTGCATGTCACCTCCCCTTCTCTTTCTCCCTGTTTCCTGTCTATCTTCAGCCATCCTAGCAATGCCTATGGGCCCAAAGTGTTATCTTAAAAAAGATTCAAAACCAATTTTTGGGACAACAAATGTGTTCAAAATGTTGCATAAGGTTCATAATACTGCAGAGCCATCATAGTCATTGATAAATTACTGCATAAACCTCTTGTGCTTGATCCTTAAATCGGAGGGATTTTCCCTCCAGAATTTTCTCGTAGCAAGCAGAATGGGTTTCCACACTTCAACCTTCAACATCACTAACATCACACTTCCACCTCCATGCTTGACCACAGGTATAATGTCCTTCTTTTGGAATGTTGTGTTCGGTTTATGCCGGATGTAATAAAACAAGCACTTGAACTTTCAAATCCTCAGACTGTAGAATATTTTACCAAATGCCCTGAAGATCATCAGGTTATGTTTATTAAAATTCAAAACGGTATCAATGTTCTTCTGGGTTAGCATTAACTAGCCTCCCATGGATGCCATTCTTCTTTGGAATAATGGAGCCATGACCACTGTTATTATTGAGGTGAGAGAGGACTGCATTTCTTAAATGTTTTTCTGTGCATCTTCTGTGACTTCCTCACTGAGCCCTCATTTTGGCAGGTGGGCCACTTCAAGGTTCGTTGTCACTCTTCATTGTGGAGAGTGATGTATAGCAGTTTTCTTCTTCCTAATATTTTCTTGAATTTATGTTTAATTTTGGCTATGATCTTTGGGAAAGCTACAGCCATGTCTATGTTTCTGAAAATGGTCTATTTAATTGATGATGTGTTTGAAAGGGGCTAGTAATTACAACTTCTGACTGTGTCTAGTCAGTCTAGTGACCAGTTAGTAATGAAGGATTGTAGTTTCTTGGATTTAGTTCTGGTGGGGTCAAACATCTTTTCAAAAAGCTCAGTTGGTATTAGAAAAACGTATTGGTTCATGAAATACAGTCATCGTTTGAAACGATTTCCCCCTCTAACATTGTAGGAACTATAACAGGTTTGGATGTTAAACAAGCCTGGTACAGCTCTGAAAAACAGCCGTGTGCCAATGGGCACAGGCTTATGTGTCTGAGGTGGGACATTTTTTACCCGTTAGACCGCTGCTCCAAAGGTTTTTGGTTTGGTTTTTTCTGTCTTTATGTGCCGCGCCCCATTTGTTTCTTTCTCACATCACTTGGCTTGGCCATATTAGACAAATGCGCTGGCATTCCTCCTCATACTAATCAGACTGGTGAGCTCTGCCAGGCCAAGTGGTGCTACTGCCAACCTCTATCGAGATGGAAGCTGGCATATCGGATGCATCCAGTGAGGGAAAATGTTGCACTTGTATTTGATAGACAAACTGCAATAATCACCATCTGAGGGAAGCAAACATGATGCGTTGTGGTTTGGCACACACAATCCAGTAGAATGATAAAATACAGCTCTGTGCTGTTGACAAATGTCATGCGTGACATTGAAGTGATAATGAAGTCTTTATTGTTGTACTTTACACACCAGCAGAAACTGTGCAATCTTTCTCTCTAAATGTCACTGCAATTTTGGCAGGTAACTGTATCAGACCAATGCCATCATATGTAAGGCCAGAGAAATGCCACGTCTTAACTCACGCTGAACACTACCTGCTTCCCCCCTGCCCTCTGGGAAGAGATATAGATCTAACAGATTTAGAGGACGCCACAAAGACGCCTCTGCTACAGTTAAATGAGCCTCGAGCTGAGTGCCTGAAGTCCAATGATTTGTTGCAGTCGTAGATGACGAGTAGATGCCCCATTTCAAACAGGCTGTAGCTGAGTGAGATTCATGCATGTATTCACTGTAATGTTAAACGGAGTGATAATGAAAAGAATTGGAGACAGCGTCCTCTTTAAGATTGAATCGCTCAGTTAATATGATACAGCTAAAAATCAAAGTAACAAAGGCTCTTAAAAGACATTTATTTATATTCTGTTCACTCTCATGCTAATAATGCACCAAAAAGAATAATGCTATACATTTCATCCCTTATCACATGTCTTTATCTATATGTCAGACATTGTATGAGCAAATAATTTAGAAGTTATATTCCACTATCCACTATTATAATTATAGGCACTAAATAGTTAGTACCTACAAAATAATTTGAGGCGTTGGGTTGGCTTATACATGTTTCGCCAATCGGTGTTCAGCTTCCATTCCATTAATTTATATGTTTAATTTAAAGATTAGCTTATGTTAACATCAAGTCAGAATGAATGAACCAAACAAATCTGTTCACCTGATCAAATAACTGATAAAAAATACATAAAATAAAACTGTAGTTTACACACATCTTTGAGTAAAAAATGCTATGAAAAAGTGAAAATACATGTGATAGATGTATCACAGCTAAACTCTGTGATTTAAGCTCAGAATCATTCTGTTGTCTGCTAATCCTTGTGGAACAGTTTGCAAATTGTAATAGTCTTCTTCAAATAAATATCCCCACACACACTAGGATTTGGTTTGGCTTTGGCCAAACTACAATAGTTTGGTGTTAATCATTAATGTGACAATGGAATGCTGCTTTACTTTTTCTCATTTCTCTTAGTGTATATGAAAAATCATTAAAAAAATATATTTAAAGGTACAGGCCACCTTTTACAGCATCTGACTGTGTATTTTATGTGCTGATATCAACAAAATCAATTTTTCTTCACGTTGTGAACTTTCTTTTTAATCTACTGGTCAATAACTAATTATCAAAATTTTCTATCATGAACTTAGTCAGTGTGAATCTGTTAGTTCAATATGTTCAGGCAATTGGATATAACAGTATTAGTTCCGAATGCTAGCTACTTTCATTTGGTTAATGACTAATGATTATTTTTTGAGGAATGAGAGGGAAATGCGATATAAATGGTACAGGATCTTTTGTTACATGTTTCACACTTTTGGTGGAATACTAAACATCAGGGTTTACATTATTTTTTACAGACTTGAAGAAGACCCTCGCAGTGCTGCTCGATAACATCATGCTGAGGCTGGGCAAGCTAGAGGCTAGGGTAGAAAACATCTACAACGGCACAGTGGGTAACCTGACCACTGGCACCAGCACTGCCAACCCCAGTGCCACAAATGCAGAAAAAGTCAACATGGCAGGTATGTATTTTTATTTGTTTTATTGTTTTTTACCTCTGCCAAAGAAGGATATGTTTCCAGCCCGGTCTGTCTGTTTGTTACCGTGATTATGGAAAAACTATTAAACACATGGGCTGAGAGAGGAACAAGAAATGGCGCGACACGCATCATTAAGAGTAAACCTCTTTCTGATACTATGTGGGCTGATACCCAGGGAGTTTGTTGGAATTGTTGGATGATTTAGAGGCTGCCAATAACTCATAAATTAATGGAGAAATCTGCATTTTTATTTCCCAAACTATGGGTACTTTTGTGTCTTTTTCCTTCAATGATTAATACTGGGGGGGGGGAAAGGAAGTGTTTGTTTAAGGGTAGGTTCGGAGGTAGGTTGTGACCCTTGGCAGAGGTTTGCGCTCTTAGTGCTTTTTCTAGTTCTTTTTTGTAAAGCTTGGCATACACTGTCAGATTTTAGATATGTTGTTGTTTGATACCAACTTATTCTTTATGTATAAATAATACATATTTATACATAAAGAATGTATAAAGCCAAATCTCATGTTTTGTGTGCTCACATTGTACATGTAATCATGTACAATGACTAACAATGAAAAAATCAAGATGGAAATTTATTGTGGCACCTTTTCTTAACCGTTGATTCATTGGATAATTTTCTGTTGTAAGAACAAAAATTCCCAAGCATATGGCTAGTTCAACTCTGCCAGGAATGCATATTTTACAACAGACACTTTATGGGACCATGCTGCATCTTTGAACATAATTCAAATAAGGCCTAAATTCATGCTGCACGGCCCTTTTATTAGTTCTTATTGATTTTCCTTCCAGCTTTTTGATGATGAATTTATCCCAGCTTGGAGAGGGAGGTGTTGATTTTCAGGAATCTTAGTTGTTTACGCAGCATTAAACATTAAAACCTTGAAGTATGCTCTAAAAACTTTTGTAGACATGGGTTAGGCTGATTTGTTTGTACAAAGTCACATTTGAATTCATATTATCTTCATGACAGGAGCATCAATGCTAGCTATTTTCTGGTGATGATGTTCTATCACTTTTTATTCCCCTGCATACGATGGCATGAACATAACTTGAGAGGAACAGCAGTAAGCTTGTCTAATGACTTGAGGAGAGCATCATGTGTAACTGATCATTGTCAAGATTATACCCTCTCTGACTATCATCGTGTCTCAATATTATATTCTGATTTTCTGGTTTAGACCCTTTTCGCAGTGTTTACTCATAATGTTAATAAATAGCACAATTGATTGAAAGGGATCTTAAAAAAGACCCAAGCATAAACACAACCATAAAGGAAATGAAATGGTTAAATATTGTCAGTATGTAATAAAATGACCATACTTTGTTGTGGAGTAATCAGAGCTGGATCGGTGTCACATGCCAATAGACCTCCAGTGGTTCACATAGAATTTCCAGCATGCCCCTAGGAGACAACATTGGGATCCTGAATACAAGTCAAGTTCGGAAAAGCAACATCCGCAATCTTGTCCATTAAAAAAGGCCCCTGGCACACCAGTGTCTCCTTTGTAGCGACTCTCTTTCCTTGGAGTGGGTGTACAGAAGCGCCACTACCAGCTCTACTGGGGCTTTTCCTTGACTGGAAGGAAATTACAGCGATAAAAAAACAGAACACGCCTGGCTTTCAGAGAGATCACTATCATGATAGAGCTGCGCAGCGGATCATGGGCTGCAACCGGAATCGTCTGCATTTTCTAAGTAGAGTGCTCTGGTGTGGTGGGCTACTGTAGAGAAAGAAGATGATACAAAAGTCAAAGAGTATCAGGGAAATCTCTTGTGTACATGGTCAGCATGAGAAATGTACTGCATACAACATTTTGGTTTTGTTGTTGTAATCGTGTGATTTAGTTTTGCTATCATTTCACTTTATATCTTAATCACCAGTGTCCCCACCTCAGCCCAACCTAAAAACTGTCTTTTGATGTTTTTCGATCAACTAGTTTTTTCCATTCTTAATTTTTGGATGATTTATAAATAACTAACCAAAATAGGATAAGCTTGGATGTTAACACATTAAAACAAGTTACATTACATAGAAGGGGATGATAGAAAATATGCATACATTTTTCTTTCTCAGCTCTATAGCTCAGAAATATATCTTGAGTTGGAATGTTCAGTAGTTTCAGTTCAGTAGTTTTTGCGTAATGTTATGTATATGTTTAATATGTCTAAGTAATTTGAGACATGTTAAAATATCCTCATAAAATCCTCATAGCTAGAAGAATAAGAAAGTCACGTTGTGTTAAATTAGGAGCTTGATGTTATTTGAAATGTTCCTCCTTTTTAAGGCCCTGCTAAGGTGTTTTACCAGCATTACCATCAGAATTGAAAACCCACGTCCCGTCCTACTACCAAGTGTTATGGGAATACTTCCATTATTGTTTATGTTATTCTACTAAGAAAAGAAACAACCAACAAAACAAAACAAGAGAACAAGCAGAGGTTAACTGTTGAAGTCGGCGTTTAATATTACAATGTCAAGACTTATGATTTTTTACTTTGCTTGAACTCTGAGGTCAGCCAGCTTAGTAAAAAATCATGGACTAATTTTTTATCTGCTTCCCATCAAATCATTTGACCATTATTTTCCATAGCACATAACCAATTCATCTAGCTATTTTCATCAAAATATGAAAAATGTGTGAAAATGTCGGCGGCAGCAGAGTCCGCCAGCGGTTCTTAGGGGTCTGATAGATGGGGGGGCATGTGGACATCACCTGCAATGTGGATACCCCCAATCGAACATGAGCCTACCCTCTGGATCTCTTACCCATCAGGGCAGCATGACATGGCCCTTTCCCCCGGGTAGAAATGAATTCCGCCCTCAAATCACTGAGGTGGCCATTCGCACAGGTCTAAAATTAACAACTGGCCTCTGTATTTGGCAAAATACTGTTGGTCATTTGCAGTGGAATTTTTACTTCAGAAATTACACAGATGTCCTCTGTAATTATTATAAAAATTACATCCAAAGGTAATAGGTTCTAATGTGAATAATGCATTTTGTTATCCCATATGAATCTTCCACATGACACAAATTTGACACACATGACCACATGACCCTTATTAAGAAGAGGGACCAGAGGATGTGTTCCAACTATCGGGGGGATCACATTCCTCAGCCTCCCTCGGAAGGTTTTCGTCCTGGTTGTGGAACACTGGACCAGCTCTATAACTTCTTTAGGGTGCTGGAGGGGGCATTGGATTGTGCCCAACCAGTCCACATGTGGTTTGAAGATCTGGAGAAGGCTTAGAATTGTGTCCCTCGGGGCGCTCTTTTGGGAGTGCTCCAAGAATATGGAGCGGATGGCTCACTGCTACATGCCGTCGGGGAGGACTTGTTACCCTGACAGGAAGAGTTCAAGTATCTCAGGGTCTTGTTCACGAGTGAGGGGGAAAAGGGACGGGACAGTGACCGACGGATCAGGGCGGCGTCTGAAGTGATTGGGAAGCTATTTCGATTCATTGTGGTGAGGAGAGAGCTTAGCCGAAAGGCAAATATCTCGATTTACCGGTCTATCTACGTTCCAACCCTCACGTATGGTCATGAGCTTTGCGTCATGACAGAAAGAATGAGATCGCGGATTCAAGCGGCTGAAATTAATTTTCTCCACAAGGTGGCTAGGCTCAGCCTTAGAGATAGGGTGAGGAGCACAGCCATTAGGGTGAGGAGCACAGCCATTAGGGTGAGGAGCACAGCCATTAGGGTGAGGAGCACAGCCATTAGGGTGAGGAGCACAGCCATTAGGGTGAGGAGCACAGCCATTAGGGTGAGGAGCACAGCCATTAGGGTGAGGCTCAAAGTAGAGCTGCTGCTCCCCTGCATCGAGAGGAGTCAGTTGATGTGGTCCGGGGGGCATGTTAACCAGATGCCTCCCTGGGGAGGTGTTTCGGGCATGTCCATCTGGGTGGAAACCCCGGGGCAGACCCAGGACACGCTGGAGAGATTTCATCTCTCGGCGGGCTTGGGAACACCTGGGAACCTTCCAAGAGCAGATGGTGGATGTGGCCGGGGAGAGGATAGACTGGGCTTCCCTCCTGAAACCCGGATAAGCAGAAGATGACGAGACAAAATACCCATCTGTGTATCAACCACAACTGCAACAGAACTCTTATGCAACACAATGTTATTTATAACTCTATGTCCTTTTATAAGGAAGGCTGACATTACAAATGACGACTGAAATATGGTTAAGGGATTTTTGGGAGAAAAAAAATAATAAACCAGATGTTGAGGGAGTGTTTTGTACTTGCTTTGAATATTCAATGAATTATTACATTTTTAACTAACATACATATATATATATATATATATATATATATATATATATATATATATATTTTTTTTTTTTTATGAAACTCAACTACTCTATTAAACATGAAGCTCACACTTAGCCTTATGTGATCTTGTTCCTGATGCTACCGTGAAATGACAGCTGCTTTTATATTTTGGAACCCTGCTTCTTTTTCGTCACTGGTCATCACACAAAAATGTTCCCCGCTCTGTATCAACAAAGGAAAATACATGAACAGAGTTTCAGATCGGTATAATGGGTATCCTGTTTACCCCCTGATTTAATCGGTGATTTAATCAATGTGTTCCTGTAAAAACTGAAAAAGTCACGGAAAAATGTCATTCTATTACCGTTTTAATACAGAACTTACACCTATCTTTTGGCACTCCTTGATTTAGAACAGAGGCTTTGGTCTCAATTAGTTTTCTGGAAGGGTTATTTACCTCTTTAGTGTAAAGATCAATACTAATGAAGTTTACACGGACTTATAAGTGCACTTGCTGCTAATAAGTTGCTGAGAGGTGCTGTCTGCTCCCACACACTTTCAAGCTCACTCATCAATATTGATATTCTGTTCTCAGTGAAGTGCCAATTTTTTTTCGCAGCATAACTAGTTTTGTAGCGATGGTCAGTTTTGCTGAAAACAAAATGTATGATGATGCAAAATACACAGCCCTACAGAATTATTGGAAGTCTTTAAAATAATGACAAAAATTAGATGTCTCTATGTCCATAAACATAATCTTTAATTCAAATTAGAGACAAAAGTCTAACCTTTAATTCAGGTAACATAATCAAAAGAAACCTAAAACAAATGTTTTTCTGTAAAATATATGTGCTACCCATATAACCCTACGAAATTCTGATTAAAATGTAACGGAAGCATACTTTCAGTCCTATTTCATATTCTTAGGTTAATTTGTCTGAGTAGGACCTCTGAATTCGTGAACAATGACTTTCCGTTTTACTGAGTTATAAATATGAGGTGACACAGGCCTAATTCTCCTTTGATGTTACTCGCAAGAAAAAAGAAAAAAAAGAAAACAGCAATGGCGTGCAACGAAAAGTTGTAGAGCTGCTCAAATTTGGCAATGGATACAAATAATTGGCTTGAGATAAAAATGTCAGTTTTCAAAATTTGGACCAATAATTAAGAAGTTTAAAGAGACTGGTGATGTTAAAAATCAGCCTAGAGGAGGACATGTCTGTAAACTGACCCCATGCACTGTGAGGATGATGGTTCGACTGGCAAAAGACTGTCCAAGGATCACAGCTAGAAAGATTAGAGAGGTCACTTTAGTCTGGGTTTAGAAAGCCTCCCTAACCACTAGCAGATGGTACCTATACACCAAAACAAGCACTTTGGGAGGGTTGTAGGAAAACAATGATCAGCGGTTATCCACAGACAAGCTAAGGTGCCTACTATTTGTAAACACCATTGGAACTTTCCTTGGAAAATGTCCTAGGTCGGATTGAGACCAGAATATAGCTTTCCCGCAGCGAATAGCAAAGAGGGCTGTGGCATAGTAAGAAAGGAAACAGCAGAAGAACTACCCACTGTGAGGTCTGGTGGTGCATCTCTGTTGCATGTTATAGAGAAATAATTTTGTTTTATGTAAAGAATGTTTCTGGGCGGCACAGTGGCCCATTGGTTAGTGCGGCTGCCTCACAGCAACAAAGTACCGGGTACGAATCCACCTCTGCTTTCTGTGCGGAGTTTACTTGTTCTCCTTATGTCTGCTTGAGTTTTCTTCGAGAACTCAGGCTTCCTCCCGCAGTCTGAAAACGTGCAATATAGGTGAATTGGTGACACTAAAATTGCCAGTAGGAGTGAGTCTAAGTGTGAGTGGTTGTATATCTCTGTGTCGGCCCTTTGATGAACTGGCGACCCATCCCGGGTGTAGACTGCCTCTTGCTCGATGTCAGCTGGGATCGGCTCCAGCCCCTAAACGACCCTGAACAGGATAAGCGGTTGATAATGAATTACCTTTAATTTTTTTTTTAATTATGTTACTTGAGATACATGTAAGATTTTGGTGAACCGTATGAATAAATGATCATGGGTAAAATAGACATTAGACATATTTCTACTACTTTTACATAATGAATTTTATTTTGCTCATTTTGTACAACAAAGCATTTGAAAGTGCCAAAGAACCAGTATATTGTTCAGTTTCATTGTATTACAGTTTTCTAGGGAGCCTCCCCAGTGACACATGATAAATTAAAAGAGCACTGTGTATTTCTATGCCCTCGGCTTAGTAAAGTGTGTGCAAGAGTTATTAAACAAACTGTGTGCACATATTTGTCGTTTGTTCTCGCGTATTAGCAATTCATGCGCACAGATTAGCAATGCACAGATTTGTACAGCATGAATGAATTCTCTAAATTAAAAATTCACCCGACAATTAGGTTTCTTTCCAACATATCACTCTATTATGAGACATGACATACAAAACGCAATTGTTGCTGCTTATTTTTTTACTGCCACAAAGGTGTCTGAAACCCAAACATTTCCATGTCTGAGATCACAATATTATCTTGAGATGGCCAGGCACAGCTCAGATAAGCTTGTCCTCTACCCATGATTTGTATTAAAAAATTGATGAACCAGACCTGAATCTTCACTGTTCTGACTTAGTAAACTTAAGAGGAACTTATAGATCTGGAGTTTGCTTTCCTATTTAAGAGACTGATATGACAGTTGAAAGGCCTGAGCACCTTCCGGACTTTCCAAAAGCAAAAATGCACAGACAAGCTCTTGCACGTGTTAAAAAGAAAAGTTAATTATCAGCACATTCATATGAAAATAAGGCATATTCTCTTTATCTTCCACTTTGATTACAACCAGCCTGATCCCTTGTGATCCCAATGTTACCGCATCCTTCCTTTATTTATGTATGTGACTGTTGACTGTGACATAAACTACACAATTGCAGAGATATTTTGCCATTTTGGGGTTTGTATCAGACATGGAATGAAAGGAAGGGTTTCACATTGGAGATATGGTGGCGACGTCAACATGTGAATCCACATACAAAGTATTGACAAGGTCAAAGAATAGAGAGATCAGCAATAGCATTATATCTACTGATGTGAATTCAGAACGTTGATTATTAATTGAAAAACGCAGTTATATGTTGGATAGCAAGTGAACATTTTATCCTCCAAGTTGATGTTTTAGAAGCAGGAAAAACTGGCAAGTTTAAGGATCTGTAGGACATTACAAAGGGCCAAATTATGATAACCAGACATACTGAGTAAGCACATATCCGTAACTGCAGGTCTTTTTGGGGTTTCCTATTATGTAGTGTTTAGTGCCATCCAAAGTGGTTTGAGGAGGAACGACTGGTGATACAGCGTGATGGTCATGGGCCTCCAGGACTCATTGATGTGTATGAGGAGGAATGGGTTTGTCTTTGCTTTCCTAGCCCACAGAGGGCCTACTGTTCCACAAATTTCTGGAAAGTTCTGGTAGAAACGTCTCAGAGCACGGTGAATCACAAAGCTGTTGAAAGGGGACCTATGCAATATGAGGCAGGTGGTTTTACTGTTATGGCTGATTGATGTTCACCATTCCTAGGGTATTCTATCTGCCTTCTTTGTCCTTGCTCTCTGCATACTACAGCATATTGCCCTGCGTCTCTTTGAATGCAGCACTCCTCTCCCTGCATCCTCTATCAATTACCTCTTCTCCCCCTGCCAGTATCATTGTTGTGCTGGTTACAGCCACACCCTCCTTCTCTCAAATATCCGCCATCTCTCCTGTCATTTTTTTTTCCTAAATCCAAAGGCACTTACGTTCAAATATTATACACAAACATCCACAGCAAGCTTAAATTCACATTCCCTGCCATGAGGTTTTCTCCAAGCTAGAGTGGCAAGTTCCAAATCAAGGAACAGAAAAGCAGAAGCAGGTACATTCAAATTTAGAGTAGAATGCAAATATATGCACAAATATTCACACAGTGACTGACAGGACAATATCACACTCCTTCACAGATGTTTCCGGGCTCACAAATGCATTCACTGATGAACGAGAATGAGATCATGATTTACTTCAGCATTTTTGCATCTCTGGCGCAATTTGGCTGCCTTGTTAATAAGAAGACACAGAATACCCCTACCCCATCCCCTACCACTGCAGTACTGGGAGATAAACTGAAGCAGGTTGATTATCTACTTGTTTTGCCATACATAGGAAATTTGCAAGTTTAGCAGGTGACTGAAAATGTTTCCATAATGTGAAATTCAGTAGAAATTGAACATTTCTTTGAGACCTCAATGAATGCAACTATTCAAAATTAATCGAGTCTCGCAGCTTTAACCTGCTGTTTTCCACCATTTGTCCGAGTGAAAAATTGGTCCTAGTTCTGCAACAATGAGAGCTTATCCAGGTTTTACGGCTGCTTTGTGTCCTTGTGTCGTCCTTGGTGCAAAATTTGAGTCTTCCTCTTGGATGTTTTCAGAGAGCAGCAATGGGCTGATCAGATTGCATCGAGCACAAAAGAGGGATTGATTACAGCCAGACAACAGACAGTGTACTTTGCAGCAGCAGAAGGGGGATAAAGACCAGGCTCTACATTGGCCAAAGAGCGGGGAATTTTGGATTGGCTTTTTGCCTCCAGGATGTCGCCCTGAAACACTCATGTGGAAAGGAAGCAGTGTGAGGCACGGTTTTAATTAGATCGAAACACACACTGCTCATATTTGGAAGCCCCTCTGGTGTGTGTTACACCACAATGCGCTCGTTCCCACTGCAGCAGTTTGAGAACCGGAGCTGAGCTATAGCCTAATTTGAAACCAATTCTTAGGGTTTCCACCACGGAAGGCTGGGCTCTGGCCCCTGAAAAGGGTGATATTTGCGAACCAAAAGCAAGCTGCTCCAGAGTCAGGAGCCGGTGACTTCAGGGAGCCAGAGGTGGGGTTATCAGTTATCTTTTTGTCCGCCATGTTTAAGAAATCTTAGCAAGAGAGTGCCGCATCTATAGAAATTTTAAGAAAACTGTAACTCTATATGGAAAATATTGATTCATGGTGGACTTGTATCAAAGCAGCAGTGGTCTTGGAAGTGAAATCCAATCGTCTCCTCTTGTTACAAAGTCGATATTGAAGCAAATACAGCCCGACATGTCTGCAGTGGACTACGTATGGACCAAACCGATCAATAACAAATTAAAGACAGACAAAAGTTTTTTGAAATGAGCCCAAATAACTTATTGGGACCACGTGGCGTGCGACGTTATTCGGCAAAAACTCAAACTTTTAAGCTTGAAACTGGGTCCTCGGTGAAAGACTGTTGTCCGGGGAACGGGAGCTCAGCAGCAGCCAGAGACTGTGGTGGATGATGGAAAACTCCAGAGATCAACAGAACCTTGTAAGCCTTATTTTCCACGTTTCATTCAGTTGATATCAGCTGACCAGCACTTAGCCACCAGCTAACAGTAGCTACGTCAGAGGTCTACCTGCTACCTTGACCAGTGTCTCACCAAACGTAACCATACTCCTGATTTCACATCGGGTTTACAGTGTGTAATGTGTTTTGGAAAGATCAGCTTGTTAAATTATTGTTTTGTTTATAACAAAACAACAGTCCAGTGATAGCTTCATACCACGATGAGAAGCTACCACTGCTCATCACAGCAATATGAAGCTCTGAGCTCAACCGTCTTCATCACAGGAATCAGACGAGATCTGATTAATTCTTTAAACATGGATTCAGACTGCACTGATAAATACCATTCAATAAAATATGCAAAACTAGTTTGTTTTAAATTACAGTGGGGATGTAGATGAAGTGTAAAATAGAACAGTGTCATATTGCATAATATCAAATAGGTACTAATTACAGTGTTGGATATTATACAGTATCAGTTAAAGAGTATTATATTCAAGTATAGGGGTAGATAAAGGGTCCAATAGAATATGGTGTTTGTTTGCCTATTATATAAGTACTGAATAATGTGTAAGAGACAATACAGCATCAGGTAAAGAGTATTATACTCCAGTATAGGGGTACAAATGTAAAATAGTAGTGTTAGATTGTATAGTATCTTTTTGTATAAGTACTGATTAAAATGTAATACAGTATAAGATAAAGTGTGGTGATAACATAGTATACTTTAGATTGCATCAATATAACATGCAGTTGTGTCAGACATGGGTGTATTTTTAAGTGTTATTTCTCATACTTGTGCACACGAAAAGAGATCAACAATAATAAGGAGCTGCTGCAAAAACAGGAGAAGACAGAAGAGAGATAGGAAGAAAATAGACCAAAATGAAGTGTCAAATTTTTCATTAGATAACTTCATCGAACACATTTTCATGTCATTGCATATTTTATATTATTTTGACCTTTGTAGTTCTTTTATGATACTTCATAGAATTCTTTTTGAGAATAAACAGTTTTGTGATGAAAATGTCGACTACAATATGCTTAATTCATAATAACTTAATACAATACTAAAAGTATAGATGTATCAGGGTACCAAAACAGAAAATATTCTTGTAAGAAAACATGCACTGGTGCTGCAAAACAATTAACTCCCTCTGTTAAAGTAGACCATCAATAATCCCTCTAGTGTCTGTTAAAGTTGACCATTATACTTATAATAATAAAGCTCTGTTTGCAGTAGAGCATTATTAAAGCTTTAATTTCATAATGCCCAAACAGAATGTTTAATATTTACAAGACAGTCAAGTCAAGACAGGAAGTTCATCATTCGTCACAGATGCTTTGGAGCACACAACAGGGGAGTTTACGGCCATGAGCTGTCAGGCTACCTGTAAAGATAAATATTGTTGAATCATTAATTTATTTGATTAATTAAAACGTGATCAGCTGAAGAAAGTCATTGCTATGTGGCAAGTTGTAGGCTGAAACTAATAGGCTACCATTGACATCTTGCGTTCAGCATTAATTAAGAGTAAGGACGTGTTCTTCCGATGTGATCTCAGCCCACAGCGGTCGAAACGAGCGAATGAATCAGCAAAAGCAGTCATATTTGGATTGCCAACGTAGTCATGTAAGTCAAGTACTACCACCTGCAAAGGATCACTGGCTGCCATTGTTGTAATGATTTTAGCGCTATGGTTGCTGACAAAACGGAGACTTATCCAAAATTGAAGTAGTGACATAGTGACCTGGTTCTCTAGCCAGTGGGAACGTGAAGCGTTCATACATTATACCAATTGAGAACCGGCTCTAGCACCGGCTCATATCCAGCACCTGGTTCTATGTTGGTGGGGTCAAAATATATTTGCAATCAGGCCGGGTCCTCACCAGTGGTTTTGGATAATGTCAGGGTTGGAGTTCCCATCAGATAGGTACAACAAGCTCACACACATCACCAAGTGAAAATCTTACATTAGAATTGAGAAAATATAAAGAATCAAAGAATAATCAACTCCAAAATGATTACAGTGCAATTTCAGATGCAATCACATTGTCCAAGAGGAATACGTTTTGCCAGTTCTTCTTTGGTGAAGTTGTGAAAATATGATGAAATAGAGAAAACAATTCTAAAATTTGCGGCAAATCTTCAAATGAGGAGCTTGAAGTGGCAAATATTTTTATTTTGGCTTAAGAATTATTATAATAACTCAATCATAAACGGGTTGCAGATTAAATCTGTCATTCAACTAATCAATTCCAAATTAATTTAGTCACTATATCACAATAAACACCTGAATTTGATGGAGCTGGATAAGTTATTACTGCAGGATTAATGTAAAATAGGTCCATAAAATAATTTTACTCATACATTTCCTCATTCTGTGTTAATGGTGGGATTACCTCCTTGACATCTCTTCACCTGCACATCTGGGGACACTTTCAGGGAAAACAGTTCATCAACCAGCCTACTTTCAGTCTAAGTAAAAAACACAAGCAATGAAAATCACTTAGATACCTCTTTTTCTAAAATTAGAGTTAAGAAACAAGTGCAAGAAAGCTGCACATTAACATCTAAATCTTTTTTTCCCATTTTGATATATATCGCTGCTCACTGCTTATATGTCTTAGAAGACTATAACCAAGAACTCCCAGCATAGCTGTTTCATAATCTCATAACCAATTTTAAAGGTTTTTGATGTCCACCGACCACACTGTGTAATCCTAACTGGCTTTTGGCAAATTTCATGTAATAGAGGGAAGGTTTTGAATTTAGTGCACTTGAAAATGAAATCAGTAGTAGAGAGTTGTAAAAAAAATAACATAAACCAGATGTTCTCAAACTAATTCTGGTTATGTCTAACATCAGATTACCTCATTGACTTGGACACAATCACCTATTATGAGGCTATTTAGGGTTATATGATGACTGTGTGTTGGGAACCCTTTGTAATGACCTCACTATTCAAAGAGGTTCTTGGAAGTCTTGCATACTGAGAATGAGCTCATCTTTCCTTCTGTCTCTGGCTCTCTCTGTAGTCATTATTTTTACTTTTAAGTAAGTAAGTACAGTAAAAAATAATGACTACTGATGACTATGTAGTAATAATGGCCATGTAATAATAATGACTATGACCCCCCTATCGGCCCGAAAGAAGTTATGGCAAATCGTCAGACGACTCAGGAAGGAAAACTAAGGCTTGGCTCAGACTGTGTACAGCCGGACTGGACAATTGCTGACCCGTACTGAAGATATCGTTGGACGATGGAAAGAACATTTTGAGGAACTCCTGAACAGAGAAACCACATCCTCTGTAGTGGAGGCTGAGTCGGCGACTCGGGGCAAGGCCTATCCATTTCCCTGGCAGAGGTCGCTCTGGTAGTTAAGAAGCTACCCAGCAGCAAGACGCCAGTCGTGGAACGGTGGACAGACTTTTTACTCTTGCATGGTCATTCGAATTGCACATCCAGTCTATATGTTTTTCGTGGGTTGGGAGAATGCATTTGGCCAAAAGGATAAAAGTATCTCGGAGTCTTACACTTGAGTGATGGGAAATGGACCGGGGATGGACAGACAGTACAATGCGGCATCAGCAGTAATGCGGGTGTTGTAATGATCTGTTGGGCTGAAGAAAGAGTTGAGTTGTAAAGCAAAGCTCTCAATTTACAGGTCCATCTACATTCCTCACCTATGGTCATGAACTTTAGGTAGTGACCGCAAAACGAAGTAGAGGATAAAAACGGCTAAAATTAGCTTTCTTCGTAGGGTGGCTGGGCTCGGCCTCAGAGATAAGGTGAGGAGCTCAGACATCGGGATAGAATCAACCAATCAACAACCACATAAAATATTGACTTTGCGTAGCTCTAATGAGGATTTCCACATTTCTTATTCAATTCTCTACCCCTGTAGCTACTTCAACTCTCAGGGCTTGTGCAAGGAGCGCTTTAGCTGTTAGCTTAGCAGTTAGCTACAGCCCTGAAAAGCTTACCAGTGAGCATGGATTTCGGCAAGTATTTTATTTTTATTTATTTTTTTGTGTATGTAGCCAACGGTTTATGACATGCTTATACTTTAAAACTAGAAAAATAATAAAACATGCATGTGATTCAGGGTAACTTGAGAAGGACCGCAAGTACTTTACTCTTTCATTTCAACAGAACACCCACAACATACTTGCCAACTTAACTTCTGCTTTACTCTTTCAAAATAAAAGGCATTTAACATACACTGCTTGGTAAAAGGTAACATGAAATCCCTTGATGCATTTTCTATTTAAATTATTACTATTATTATTATTTTATTATAAAATAAGATGATGTGTTTGGCGGGTTAAAACTGACAAAGATATTTAAAATATGTTCTACAAACATGTATTTGATGATTGATATCATGAAAAAAAATGCCTGGAGTCGGTCTCGAAAGCTTTAATTTTTTTAGTTCTTTTGACTTTTTAAAAAAAATCGCCATCCAATCCAGTTTTTAAATCATTAGCCACCAATGATTTTCACTGCTTGAAAAGATTAAGGGAACACTGAAATCAAATATCAGATCTTGGATTAATTGTGCAAGCTGGAAAGTAATAGTGTAATTTATTGAGAACAGAATGATGGAAGAACAATAAAGTGCAATCGGTGCACCTCTACTGTTTATCATCTATATTTTCTTGCAGATGGAAAAGATTATACTCCTACAGTTACAGTTTAGGAACATAAGGCACACTATTGATTTTACACCAAACAGCAACTATCATACATAAAATATAACAGTGTTTGAGGCAGAACTTCCTGTAAGAGGGATACAGCGAAACCATTAGGTCAAAGTTTCTGAAATTGAAGTTCTACAGAGCAAGAGTTCTTTAAAGTGAATTTGAAAAGCATCAATCGTACATAGTTCCTAAAATAATTTGACTAATTTAAAACAAGAAAAAAAAGTCTAATACTCTAAATGTTATGAAATTTTGAAAACACAAAACTGACATCTGTCAGTAACTCAGTTCACTTTTGTTGAACTTACTGCATGATGACAAAAAAGAATTGTTTCATTAAATTTGTGATCGATTGTAAATGTTTAAAATGTAACATGCAAATTTTAGCTAGTATCACGTTTTTTTAGTACATCATACATCGAAGGCATTGTACCCATTGCATGTTTTTATCAGGAAGATTTTTTTACACCAAAACATATGTTGCACTTGTACTTGGCTGAAATGTTTCCAAAAACTGTTGGTGAATCTCTCTACATTAGGACTCACTGACGGTTGCAAGCTGGATCAAATCCACTACTGTTAGAACTGCACAGCTGGTAGGTGCTATGAAATGATATGAACACATGAGTATATTGCTATTCTTCAATTGCACAAAACAAATATTAATTCCATACAATTTAAGATTTACTTTATATTTAGCAACAGCAGTTAGATTTCCTATATATTTGAAAAACAAATATTATTCACAAAAGAATAACTGCATTCAAAAGCCTGTTTAGCAGAAACTATGGTACTAGAGTTCTCTACGTTTTGTGGAAAAATGTATCCTGCTACAAAGTCTCACAAAAAAGTTATGTAACATTTTATGTAATCTTTTATACACAGACGGCAGAAAAAGCTGCAGTTGAGCTGTGATTTTTTTTTCTCTTCCTTTCTTCAGATAGTGGTTAAGATTGTACAAATACTGCCAAGATTAACTGAAAAGTAGTTAATCGCTGAGCAATGTTTGAAGGTGTAGTGCAGCGGCCCACAATAGGTGGCCCACGGTCTGAATCCAGGCCTGCAAGCTGCCTACCTGCGGACCCTGAGCTGAACGTTTGACCGGTGGGTTTACCTGGACAGCCTAATTCCGATAAGAAAAAGACGTATAACGGGAAAGAAAATACTGCATGGAAACACCCCTTCTCGAATGGAAAGAACATTTCTGTTTTGAGTTGCTTCTGCGCCTGCCCAGCGTTGTGAAGTAATGCTCCGCTAAGTTTTTTTCAGCGCCGCAATGCATTTTAAATGCGACTTCAATACAGTACCGGTCTGTATCGGAGAGTAATTTATTCATTGCAACATTGAAATATTTTAACATATTTGGATGGTTAGATTGTGGAAACGTCACTTCCTCGCACGCCCTCTTTGTCATATTCTTCTGGGAGCTTTTTGGGCGTCGGCGCCCAACTCAACGAAGCTTCGTTGAGCGAAGCGATGGGAATGTGGATAATCTGCGAATGTATTTAAGTTTTTTTCAGTTTAGATGAGTCGATGTAAACACAAGTGTAAACACAACTCATGTAAACAGGCGACTAACATTGCAATTTGGAAAGGAGAAAAGTCTCCCATGTAAACCCACCATGTGACCCAGTAACAGCCTATCAGTGCATAATTGGCATGGAGATGGCAGCCCATTTACTGAACAAACCAAAACACACACAGTTTACTGACACAACAACCACAGCAACGGAGTGCCGACTCAGAGTGGGGTGGGTGTTGGGTAAGCACAAGATGCCTTTTCTCTCATCAAGCAGCAGTGTTTGACACAAAGAATTGTTTATCATTGTACTTTGATTCCTGAGATCTTGATATATTTGTTTACCAAAATGTTCTATGGAGGGTTTCGTTTTATTTGAGTATTTATTTTAATTTATGTCAAAATGGAAATGGTATTTTATTTTAGTATGTATTTTTGTTGTTTTGAATGAAAGGACGTTTTGCTTTGAATATATTGGTTATGATGATGATGATGATGATGAAAGGAGATCCTGCAGATGTGTTTAATGTGGGATTCAAAAGTGAGTTGAGGGTTGAATCTTACGCCGAGGTTGGTGACTGATGAAGAGAGGGAAATGTCGTGACCAGAGAAGGTAATACTGGTCATGGAGGAAGACTGGGTCTGATGAGGGGTGCCAATTAAAATCGCTTCGGTTTGGAGCTGTTCAACTGGAGAAAGTTGTTTTTCATCCACACCTTTATCTCCTCCAGACCAGCGCAGACAGGTTTACAGGGGAGATGAGGATGGAGAGGCTGCGGAGGAACATGTTTCAGTTTTTATGTACATTTGCGTGTCATCAGCGTAGCAATGGAATGAGAGTCCATATCGACTTATGACACGGCCAAGGGGAGCACGTACAGTATGAAGAGAATGGGGCCAAGAACTGATCCCTGGGGGACCCCACAGGTGACGGTGTGTCTCCGGGACCTTGAACTTCCAAGGGAAACGTATTCTGTTCTGTTGGTGAAGTAGGATTGAAACCGGTTTAGGGCGGTGGCAGAGAGTCCAGTGGTGTGATGTAGGCGGTGCAGGAGTATTCCATGGTCAACTGTGTCGAAGGCAGCAGACAAATCAAGGAGAATCAGGAGGGAAGGTGAACAAGCATCTCCTGCCATCCGTAGGTCATTTGTGACTCTAAGCAGAGCTGTTTCTGTGCTGTGGGCGGAGCGGAAACCAGACTGAAAGGTTTCAAAGAGGTTGTTATAATTGAGGTGGTCCTGGAGGTTGGCAGCAACTACCTTTTCCAGTACTTGTGGACTTAGATCCAGAGTGTGCCCCATGGTGTGGGTGGGGATATCGACAAGTTGCCTGAGATTAAAACAATCCAGGAGTTGGAGAAATTCGGATGCTTAATGACATGCAGGGGAGTTGACATGAATGTTCATATCTCCAAGTAATATAATATTGGCAGAGGTTGTGCAAAATGACGACAAAAGGTTGTACATCTCAGAAATGAAGGCTGGGTTTCGTTTGGGTGGTCGGTAGATTAGAAGTATGGTCATGGAGAAAGGGGGTTTACTATTAAATGCCAGGCACAACCACTGAAATTGTTACACAGATACTGTATAGTGGACAGAGGGAATCAATCCCTGAACCCCTCTTTTTTTAGGCTACGTTCACACTTCAGGCAGAAATGGCCCAAATCCATATGACAGTCTTAACAGCACAAATCCCATTTTTTCAAATCAGACCCAGGCCACTTTCATATGTGGTCCTAAATTGAATACATATCTGATTTTTTTCAAAGCGACCTCAGTCTGAACAGTCATGTCACATCTCATCTGACTTTTACGTCATTGAAATGGAACAGACGTCACAATTCTGCACCGGAGGAGGCGGGACGGGTTTAGCATCCATATTTACTGTCATAAACACAGCGTGCTGCATGAGACGTCATGTCTTCTTCTGCGCATTGGGGGTCCCTTAAGGGCCGTAAACTTTTCACACTGGAGTCTGATGAAGGTCGCATTTCAATTATAAGGTGAAGAGCCATGCAAAAAAAACTAAGATCTTAGCAAAGAAATCGGAATTGTGCCTTAAGTCCTGCAGTGTGAATGTAGCCTTACAGACACACACTCACTTCCACATTCACACTAAGACACAGCTTATTTTCCTCCTCATTCAGACCTCTGAGGAACAGGCTGCGTAACCTGCAAAGGTCTTGTGTGATGTGTCATCCTGCAATCTAACGTTGCATTTTTTTCTTGAGGATCATGCATCCTTTTAAAGTTCTACACGGTTAAATATTTTTGGCTTTAACTTCGATTTTCTCTCTTCCTCTAGACCTCCTAAATGGAGCCCAGGAGAAGTGTGAGCTCCCACCTCTGGAAGGCTTCCCTCACTGCGAGGACAAGCTCAAGGTGAATAACACACATTGACAGACACATATATAGGATCTCAATCATACTCTACTTTTGACCTTTACCCTTCTTTTTATACATGTTAAAAGATTAGTGTTAAGTAAGTTAAAAATCTGGTAGGTGCCTTTGGCAGTGAAAGAATACCAGTTACAAAATTCTAAATACATATTGAAATTGTACCACGACGTCCACATTTCGGGTAAAGCAAATGTCCAAGCGTAGACATTGATTAAGTTCACTACCAACATAGCATTTTGGTGGCCTCTACAGAGATTTAATATATTGTATTGAAATTATGAGTAGGAATTGTTTTTTACCTTACTGAAAAAGCTTTTGCAAGGGTGCAGAAAAGTGTCTTGCTTTGCCATGCAAGGTAGAATGTGTGTTGCAATACTAATGGTCAGAAACTCCACAGGGAACCTTCAAGCTCTCACTTTATGAAGATAATAACATTTTGTTTATAAAATGGTCAATATTTAAAGTTTTACCAACATACTACGATCATCTCTTTTTTTTTGATGAAAATGTGCATGTGATTCTGACTTAATCTTTCCTTCTTCCTCTTTCTCAGTGGATGAAGGAGATGTGGCGCTCCGATTCCTGCTATGGCAACTATGGTGTGGACGGGTCCACCTGTTCTTTCTTTATCTACCTCAGTGAGGTGAGTCTTCTGTTTCTGACTTCCAATCATATTTGTTGCCAGATTCATTTTCTCAATGTTTTGACTGATCATATAATCAATATGTACATACTATATAACAGTGCATGCACATTTGTCATAAAAAAGTAGTAACACAACATAGAAATCCTTGTTACTGTATGTGTATTATAGCGTTAAATTACAGGGAGGAGTAAATGAGAGCATATACAGTGTTACTTAAAAAGGATCTGAGCTACTTTGACAAGGGTCCTACTATGATGGCTAGACAATAGGATTGGAGCATCAATGAAATTACAGTCTTGTTGGGTTTTCCCAACAAATGTGGTCTAAGTAAGGACAACTGGAGAACCACTGATGGGGTCATGGGTGCCCAATGCTAATTGATGCACATGACGAGAGAAAGCGAGCCCTTGATTAGTCTGATTAAAATTTGAGAACACACGCAAAACTTTTGGTGGAAAAAAAGGGGACCCACACAAAAATTAGGCTGTTAGTTTTAATGCCTTCTATCATTTAAACCAACCATAGGCCAATTGTAGTGTCACTCTGATTGGCCTATGGATACATGGTCTTCAAGCTTTGATACAATGACATAATCACTTTGTGTCTTAGTGGTTATTATGTTATGGCTGTGTGATTTTTAAAGTGAGCCACAATGATGGTCATCTCTCTCATTCTAGCTTCACCAACCTCCACACTTGACACACATTCATTTTGATTTAGTTTTTTAATGTTTTGATTTACCAACAAATTTTAAAAATTTTCTATATAAATCGACATGAAGTTGGTTGGTCAGTCATCTTCTCCTTAGAATTTCCAAAGCAATATATGGTGGTCTAGGCTTTCCAAAGGAATGGAGGATATGTAATAAACTAATTAATCTCAATATGACTATTTTATTAAATAAGATTCAGTTTTCCTAGCAACCGCAGCACAAGAAGTACAAAAGTAGAATGGAGTAGATTTTTTTTTAACATTCAATCACAGACTACCTGAAAAAATGTATAGCTCAGAAGAAGCACAGCATCTTGTGACGTCTGAGTCATCACATAAGAGTTAAGTGCTAAAAATAACAACAAGAGAGAAGGCTGGAAATTAGTTTTTTATGAGTTTAAATTGAGTGTTGAGGTGGTCGGTGTGCGAAAAGAGGGAGAAAATTCCGTGGATAAAGAGAGAGTGGAGGAGTGATATCTGGAAGAGACAAAATTCCATCCTCCTACGAAAGATGTGGAATGACTTTGCTTCCCTACAAATCCATGGTAGATATTAATATCCATATGATATTATTTACAAGCAACATATAGAAGCTCATTTTTCCTTCTGGGGGACACTTTGAGACTTTTAATATTGAATGATTTTTGTCAACCAGACTTGATATGACCACAGATAATTTCTAGTGATGAAGTCCGTCTTATCATTAATTCTTAAATTAGTGGCAAACAGTTAAATGTTTGCCTGGCTTTCACTCTCCCCTAAAACGTATCTAAAATCTGATTGAATTTTTTTATTACAAGTTTCCTAATGTCATCTGAATACAGATTGTAAGATTACATCTTACAAAAAGCTGTGATCTTCTGTGTGACTCGTCCTTTCAAAGATCCCTGCTATTACATAGCTGTGCTTCTTCTGCTTGATTTTGATTCATTAGTGTTTTTCTTATTCTGTCTCTCTTCCATTGGAAAAATGTCTGTTAGGTAATGTCATCAAGTGCTAATTCAAATTATCAACATTTCCTTTCGTTGAGCTCTTATTTCTTTGTTTTTAGGAACAAAGTATGATCTGTGTCTTGGCATGAGTTCTGGAAAGGTCAGAGGCCAATAATGAATATTGTATATGAAGTGAAATCATTGCAGTGATCTACTTTCTGCTAGCAAACAGAATTGAGAGGCACAAAATCCATTGAGGGGAGAGAAGCTTGACTGTCAAGAAAACAAACTGAAATGTATTTTCTTTATTATACCAGTAAAGATTGAAGACAAATCCATCCTCTCGCTGTCGCTCTCCATCCTTATTTTCTAACGGCCTCAAGCCTTTGCTCTTGGTCATGTGATCACATGTGGCTCCCATAGCAACAAAAATGCATTTCCATTTAGAAATTGCTGTGATCGAACTTATCTGTCTAGAGCGAAAAACTAAACATGCAGAGAGGCAGTCAAATTTGAATAATTTCCATTTAAATTTCATACCTGTCTACCACCTCATTAACCTTGTGACAGGGGAAACCACAGAGGCAACTATGATGATGGATGTCAAGTGTGGAAGGTCAGGGCTCTACTGGCATGGAGTGTGTTCTGTTTTTTAAAGGGGAATTAGCACACCTACCTTCTCCCTGGTTGTTTTTCTCGTGCCTCATGTTGCTGAGAAAGGCAAAATGCAAGCATCCGTTCTGCTGGATGATCTCTGTGGACAAATGACAAACATGTTTGATGGAAGAGGAAGGAAACACTGAGATGTAGAAAAGGCATATGGTAGAGATTGTGAAAGAGAAAAATGCAACCCATACCAAATAAGTAAGATGAGTCAATGTCAAAATTGAATTGTAAAGGCTATCAGTGTGCATTATATATACCACCTACCTAAAGCTGGCCATACACTGTAAACCCTGAGCACGTTATTGACCAGATATTTGATCTGCTCAACTGTAGCATCTGGCCGGCATTTTTTCTCACTGCGCCTGTATGAAATCGCAATCAGAGCTCATGGTCACAACTGTGTGAGAGTGGTGCTAGCTATCAACTAGCAAAATGTACCTAGCTTACCTACAATATACCCTGCAAAAAGGACCAGCCATACTGTAATTGGAATTAAACAGTGTATGCTCAGTTTAATGTTGTGAAGGTCCCCCTTTTGCCGCTAAATTTGCTCTGACCAACTTGGGCATTGTCTCCACCAGACCTCTGAAGGTGTGCTGTGGTATCTGGCACCAAGACGATAGCAGCACATCAAGTCATCACATCCCACGGATGTTTGATTGTACTGACATCTGGGAAATTTGGAGGCCAACCTTCTCAACACCGTGAACACATTTTGATTTCTCAAACAATTATTTAACCTATTTAACCCAATATGACAGGATTCATTATCCTGCTGAAAGAGGTCACAGCCATTGGTGAATACTGTTTCCTGTTCCTCTTTTTTTAAAGAGTGTAACTAGTATATGTCAGTGTTTTGGTAGGTGTCAAAGTAGCATCAATATGATGGCAGGATGCAGGGGTCCAGCAGAACATTGTACGAGGCATCACACTGCCTCACATAACTTGCTTTTTCCCCGTAGCGTTTCTGGTGCCGTCCCTTCTCCAGGGAAGGAACACATACAAACTTGCCTGTCCACATGACTGACAAGTAAATGTGACCCATCAGACCAAACCATACCGTTACTTTGTGGTCCCGTTCTCATGCTGATATGCCCATTGTAGATGCTTTCAGCATTGGATAGGGGTCAGCTTGGGAACCTTGATGGATCTGTGGCTAAGCTGCATTGTGTCATTTGACTTCTGTTTTCTGTCAGACAGAAGCATAACCTTTTCAGCAATTTTTACTTCAGTAGCTCTTCAGTGGATTCGGAAAACGTGGGCTAGCCTTAGATTCCAATGCATCAATGAACTGGGTGCCCATGACCCATCGCTGGTTCCCTGTTTTCTTTACTTATACTAGTTTTGGTAGAAATTAAACACTTCACACTGGGGACATTCAATCATGCACTTTTGGCGATAATCTCACCCACATGTATAGCCATTACCATCTGGCCATTGTCAAAGTTGTTCAAATCCTAATGCTTGTCCATTTTTCGCAGCTCCAAAGACTATTGATGATGGTTTAAGTGTTAATTGTTGCACAGCATACCCCTCAGTGCTGCCATTCTAACAAGATAATCCACGTTATTGTCTTTCCCTGTCAGTGGATATAATGTTATTGCTGTTTGGTGAAAGTTCCACATCAAACAAATAATCCCTCAGATGGTGTCTCATTTGAGTAAGAAAGACTCACATCTTTGTAACGACCATGCTGGCAGTGAGTTTTGTGGACAATAAGCATTTGCTTTGGTTCACATGGCCAGTCTCATCCTCATTTGCTGGCTGCCTCTAGACAGCAGTAAGAGAAGGTGAGCGAGGGAGGCAGGCTGACAGCCAGCCAAAGAGTAAAATGGTAAAATGCTGACGCCATATTTATAGACTTATTATAGATATCTTATGATACATATCTTGGTTTTATTCTCAATGCAACTAACCTTTTTGATATTGCAACTTGTATTTTTCTGCCAGTGGCCAGTGGTTACCATTCCGACACAAATATACAATACATTCAGTGTTTCCCACAAATTTCTTATTTATTTCACTTTTGCAAGTCTAATAATGCTTAAATATGACAAACAAATCAAATAAACCAAATGAACACTGTTGACTTTGGCACAATATTTCAGTTAAAAGCAGCCACAATTATCTATAACACTTTCTGTTGACTGCAATAATCAAGACGTTATTTTTTTCCTTCTCATTCAATCACAGTTTCGGGCTATATTTCGGACATTTCCCCACATATAGCCTTCTTCTTCTAAATATTTGTGCCCCCTGGCAATAATTTACTACAGAGTTATTTGTCCTCCTAGAATCTAGGACCTAGATGGAACATAGTGCATGCCTAAATGTGCATTAGCTAAACATTCTCTTGTGAATATCTGGCCTTTGTGTTTTATTGAGTTTTTGTTCTAATATCTGCCACCACTATACTAAATAGGTATTTTTTGTTCATAGGTGGAGAACTGGTGTCCTCGTCTGCCCTGGAGGACAAAGACTCTAAATCAAGAAATAGATAGGAGGGGACAGGTGAGAAACTTCGACAGCTCGCGTTAACTGTTGAAAAAAATAAACATAATATACACTAAAACTATTTCACCTGTGCTTTTGAAGGGATCTCCTCACAAGATGATGCTTATACCAAGATAGCCAATGGTCTCCCACTAAACATGCTGTTGTTATGAATTAACATTTGTTCTGACACGTGCGGTTACTGCTGTGATTAACTGTACTTAGCGTACGTCAATCAAGACTGAGCATTAAATCAAACACTATTTAAATAACTATGTTTAAAAGCTGTGTAGTATTGTCACTAAAAATAGTCATTTGTATTTAGGTGTGATTTTGCATTTCGAGGTTCACACTTGTGGTCTGCTTGAATGTTTTAAGAGGTTTGTATATGTGTGTATGACAATGACTTTCCCATTAACGTACATTTGTAAACTTCAGCCCCTCTCAATGCTAAATTCACATCCATCATTATGTATAAACCTACAGAAACCTACAGCAGAAAATTCCATTCAATGTAATATTTGTTTTTTTTAAAAAACCTTTACAAGTATTTACTTTAATATTGAATTGCTTAAAATGTTCTCAAAGGGTGTTTGTGTATATATATATATTATTTTTTTTTAAAAACAATGAATGAACTAGTAGGCTGAGGCTGATCGACAGTGCAAACATGCCTTGATGACTTAAAAGAGTCAAGCATATCTCACAGACCAAAGCTGGAATGACAGAACCCTGGGACAAAGTCAGAATAATGATCCGCTTGCCAATGCAGCAGCTTACTCAAATCCCACTTAGAGTGCTTCTCCCAGCTGATAGAGAGTGCTTCTTAAAATCAAACACCCTTTTCCTGTGCTGTGAGAGAATCAATAGTAACTACTCTTCATCCCCCTCTCTGGATGCACCAACAGCTCTGAGCCCTCTATGGCAGGGAAACACCATTTGACAGGCTTCTGAGACTTTAATTCAAGCACAGATTTTAATAGTCTCAGTCTGCGGAAGTGATTTCTTGTTGTGATGAGGGAGGCTAAACCCCTGCAACGGCCTTGTTCCTTAACAGCTGGTAATGGCACTTTGGTTTCCATGACATAAATTAATGTTTTAATTATAATATTTGGACTAGTTTGAATTTGCTAAAAAGAAATTCCATTTTTTTTTTTCCAATTTCATTCTTTTTCCTTACCTTTTCAAACCATCTTATTTCCCTTCCATTTATATTATTGTTTTCTTTCCACCATAAAAATCAGTTTTATTATAAGGTTCCTTTATTGTCTTGCTATCAGGAGGGTTTGGGAACTCTCCTGATGCTGTTGATACACAGACTATTTTATGTGTGCTTATGATTTGTAATATCCTGAGCAACAGACAGTTTATCATGGTAAACATATCATCTGATTCACTTGAATTCCAGCTTCAGTAATTGTAGAAGGAGAAAATAGGGCACAAAGAGATCTAAAAAGGTACAGTACAATAAACAGTGTCTAATTGTTCATCCATTCATTTATTTATAATCCAACACTGCTTTTATTTCCTTATCAAGTCAACCCCTCGAACAAGGTTAGAACCTTTTATCTTACAGCTCCCGTTGAAGTATTGCAGCTTAATTTAAGTGGTTACAACTTTTCCAAAGCGTAGTAGTCAAAATTGCTCTTTTAAGTTATGTCAGATTAGTTATATTTTTTGGTTTCCAGATATCGACTATATTCACAAAAGTTATGGGCTCATACTGACTGTAACACGTTGTAATTGTGTGTGCAGGCGGAAATCCAGTCCAGCCTCGAGGAACTTTACCGTATGATGTCCCAACGTGAGGAGTTTCGCTGGATGATGCTGAGGATCAAACGCATGGCAGAGCCGTGGGCCAGCGCCATCCACTCACTGGCTGCCAAGCAGAATCTTGCTAAGCGTAGGAGGAAGAAGGTGGGCTTAACTATTGTTCACTGGAATGAGAGAACAAGTCTCTGTCAGTCAAAAGGGTAGCTATGTATCTACATTTCATATCTACATTTTTTTTCATAATTTATGTACTAGATTTCAGAATATAGAATGAAGATCCTTTCAAAGGCAAATCCAAGGAAATAAAATACCTTATTTTGAAGAATACAACTCCGAAACTCTGTCTGTTTCACTTTAACATTGATAATGCTGTTTGCTAGAAATTTAATGAGCTATTATATACATTTGGTAGAATATAAGCCCACATCATGGAGGCGAAGTCTTCTTGTGAAAGAAACAGGTTAGATTCCAACTGTGCCCTGCAAAAACAGCCATACTAGAAAGAAGCAAAATAGTTAAAATTACTATCAAATTGTCATGAAATTAGCTTAAATTCTAGCCACTGAAACACTGTAATGAGCCTTAAAATTAGACGGCAATGCTCAAAATTAATAATAGTATTAATAATATATCTTTTATTAATCACATTAATTATCATTATTTGACCCATCCCTCATCGAGCAGTGAGCAGCCCCTCTGAAGAGCACAGCGGCATTATATTAGGGATCAGAGTCCTGCTCAATACCTTACAACATTTATACAGCTGGGCTCGAACTTGACCTACTGATCTTCAGATTAAGAGATGACCACTCTACCCATTGAGCTGTAATACTTTTGACAACTCCCTAAGAGCCCCTTAGCGTTCAGACTGTACAATACAAACACCAGTCTCACACACTCTCATATACAACCACTGCTCGGGTGAGAGGAGGGTGTGATACGACACGTCGATATTCCATTGTCCTAAAATGGTAACACCTGCCTGAACTGAATAATGTAATCCATACATTCCAATGGCCAATGTAAATCATTAATCTGCAGTCCCATGATGTCTTGATGCTGATATAAATCCCCTCTTACACATGAATCAGTGCATATTAATCCTTGGATAGTGTTTAAGAAGTGGAAGATCTTCCACTGTTGCTCACTCGGATAAACAGGCTTTAAACACTCCTCTTTAAATCTTTTAAGACATGAAACCTGTGGGCCACCTTTGAGTCAATTTCTTTTTTTGAATTCTCTCTTCACTTTCATCTCTGTAGGAATGTTAATGTGTATCATTTAGCTGTCCTCTCCCTTACATCACAGATTCTCACTGTATTTAAAAAACACCCACATTCCTCACTGTAATTTTTTTTCAAGCTACGTTGTGCCGCATTAATTTTAACCTAAATATATTTTGCCGAAAAGGGACCCTTGGCAGTTGTGTAATATTATTATTGAATGTAAACATGACATTATAAATTAAATGTATTATTATATTATATGCTTACACATATCAGCCACAACATTAATGTACTATAATATGCAAATATCAAGGACAAAACAAACACACAATATACATTGAGGGAATTCATGCTAAAAAGAATGGTGCATATAATTAATTGGTGTAAATTGGGTATTATCAATTGAAGACATTATTGTAAAATCTTAAATGTTTCAAAAAAAATTTGCACTTAACTTATTTCTATCCTTTTTTCATCTTCCATCAGATCCTGGTGCACTTGGGCCTGCTGACCAAGGAGTCAGGCTTCAAAATTGCAGAAAACGCCTTCAGTGGTGGCCCATTGGGAGAGTTGGTCCAATGGAGTGACCTCATAACTACGCTGTACCTGCTGGGCCACGATATCCGCATATCAGCCTCCCTGACCGAGCTTAAAGAGTCAGTCTCAAACAAAGTTCAAGAATATTCCTTAAACTTTTTTTTACACTACTCTTGAGCATGAGGGGGTTTCCTGTGGAGTACAACAAAGATTTTACGATATTTACCTTTACTTTGTGTCTATGTATGCACAGGAATTTATATCTCATAATTAACATTCCTTAAAAAAATGTATTAGTCGAAGAAAAAGTTTGAGAGGGAGAAACATGACTGGAGACAGCAAGATATTAGGAAAGGTAGGAGTCTGGGGGGTGTGAATAGGAACCTTAAATGTTGGTATGATGGCAGTTAAAGGTAGAGAGCTAGTTGATATGACGCAGAGAAGGAAGCTATATACATTGTGTATCCAGGTGGAATGGTTAGAAACATCAGAGGAGGTTACAAACTGTTTTATCAGGGTGGATGGGAGGAGAAATGTGGTTTGGGTGATCCTTAAGGAGGAGTATGTGAGGACTGTTCTTGAGGTGAAGAGAGTGTCAGACAAAGTGTGGTCCACAGCTTGGTTGTGATTTAGAAGAGAAAGACAATGATGGAGTGTTTTCCCAGGGGTGAGAGTGGTGGTTGGCAGGCTATAATGGGCATATTGGTGAAGGGCATGTATGGTGTTCAGGACAGGAATATGGAAGGACAGCCGGTGGTAGACCTTGCAGAAAGATGGAAATGGCTGTGTGGAATACGTATTTGAAGACAATGGAGGAACACAAGGTGACATGAGAGCCGAAGTAGGAGCACACAGGTTGACTACACCTTATGCACATATTATAATCAGAAAAGGAACGTAACCTGACAGCATAGAATGGTAGAATGTAGGATGACTCGTGTGGTACAAATGAAGAAAAGAACAAAGGTAGAGCTGTGGATGAAATGGTGGAAATTATGGAATGAAGGCTTCCATGATTTGGAGAGAGAAAATATAAAATAATAATAATTATAAGCAAGATGGAAGAAGTACTTTGGAAAATTAATTAATCACCAAATTGAGAAAATGGAAGAGAATGTGAGAATTGTAAATCAGGAAGTTCAAAGTGTCAGTGAGGAAGAATTGAGAGCAGCTTTGAAGCAGGTGAAGAATGAAACAGTAGTTAGTTCTCATGCCAAACCTATGGAGGTGTTGAGAACAGAGGGCAGTGGAGTATTTAACTAGATTGTTAAACACCATCTTGGAGATTTAGAGGATGGCTGAGGAATGGAGGACAAGAGTAATGGTACCAATTTTCAAAAACAAGTTTGATGTTCAGAGCAGCAGAAACTACTTGGGTATAAAGCCGATGGGCCACAGATGAACACTTGGGAAAGAGTAGTGGAAACTAAGTTAAAAAAAGAGCTGATGTTAGTAGGCAGCAATATGGTTTGAAGGCAAGAAAGAGCACTACAGATGAAATGTTTGCTTTGACAGTGCTGATGGAGAAGTATAGAGAAGGTCAGAAGGAGTTGCATTGTGTCTTTGAGGATTTAGAGAAACCTTACGATTGTGTGCTGAAGGAGAAATTGTGGTATTTCATGGGGAAGTCTGGAGTGACAGCAGTGAGGTGTGCATAAGGAGTGATGTATTGGTTCAAGATGGGGGTGGGACTATACCCAGGATCGGTCCTGAGCCCCTTCTTGTTTGCTATGGTAATGAGGAGGGTAAAAAATGAGATCAGGCTGGAATATCCATGAACTGTGATGTTTGCTAATGACATTGTGATCTATAGTGAGAGCAGGTTGAAGAAAACCTGGAGAGGTTTAGGTATGCGCTGGAGAGAAGAGGAACGAAGGTGAGTCGTAGAAAGAAAGAATACATGTGTGTGTGAATCAAAGTGAGGCAGGTTGAACAGTGAGGATGCAAGGAGTAGAATTGTAGAAGGCTTAAGTACTTGGGGTCAACTGTTATGAGCAACGGGAAGTATGTAAATAAGGTGAATAAGTGATTGAAGGCAGTGATGAGTGGGTGTAAAAAGAATGTCAGGAGTTCCCTGTGACAGAAGAGTAGCAGCAAAAGTGATGGGAAAGGTTTACAAGATGGAAGTGAGAGCAGCTCTGCTGTATGGTTTAGATATGGTGGTACTGACTTAATACAAGATGCAGAACTAGAGGTGCAGACTTATAGATGCTCAGATTTCCTTTGGGAGTTATGAGAATGGACAGGGTTAGAAGCAAGCACATCGAAAGTCAACCCAGGTTAGATGTCTTGGAAACAAAACTGAGAGAGGACATGCAATTAGTCGGACTGACAGGGGAAGATGGAAATAGATGATTTGCTGTGAAGACCCCTAAAGGGGAACAGACATTAGTTGTTATTGATGTAGTTAGTATCAGCTACACTTTGTAGTTTACATACTTTTCATCCACCGTGTTAATGTATTTCAATGTGTTTCTTATTTCACCCTGATCTGCTGTTGGTCAAAACAAGGGAAATTATTCTCCGAGGGAGAGCTTCCTCTCTTGGAGAATAATCGTATCAGATCTAATTGTCCGTTGCAGTCTGGTTTGGATCTGCTACCAAACAGGACAGAAACAAACAGTGATGGATTTGCAGAGAACAGACTGGATTACTGCAATGTAAAACTGGATCAGCAGCACCTGAGGCAGGTTGAGCTTCCTAAGCTGGCCTAGGAAGTACATCCTCTGCTGGGCCTTTTTGAGGATTTTGTCTGTGTTGGATGTCCAGTTAAGGTCCTGAGAGATTATAGTTCCCAGGAACCTTTAGGAATCCACAGCAGACACATTGCTGTTCAATACAGCGAGGGGGGCAGTGACGGGGGGTTTCTCCCGAAGTCCACTCCCATCGCTACAGTTTTGAGCTTGTTCAGCTCCAGTGAGTTGTGACCACACCAGATTGCCAGTCGTTCAACTTCCCGTCTGTACGCAGACCGTCGTGGATGAGGTCGATGACCGTTGTGTCGTCCGAAACCATCCGGAGATTGACCGATGGGTCGTCAGAAGTGCAGTCATTCGTGTAGATTGAGAAAGGAAGAGGTGGCAGAAAACAGCCCTGTGGGGCCCCCTTGCTGATTTTCCTGGTGGATGATGATATTTTACCCAGACTCACCTGCTGTCTCCGGTCCATCAGGAAGTCTGTTATCCACTGACAGTTGGAGGCTGGTACAGCGAGCTGCAGGAGTTTGGAGCAAAGTGTTCCTGGTACAATTGTGTTGAACCCTGAACTGAAGTCTACAAACAGGATCCTTGCGTATTTCCCTGGAGAGTCAAGATGTTGCAGGATGAAGTGCAGTCCTGTGTTGACTGCATCATCCACTGACCTGTTTGCCCCGTAGGCAAACTGCAGGGGGTCCAGCAGGAGGCCTGCCATGTCCTTCAGGTGGGACAAGACCATTCTCTCAAAGGATTTCATGACCACAGACGTCAGGGCGACTGGTCTTTAGTAATTTAATCCTGTGATGGCGGATTTCTTGGGCACTGGGATGATGGTGGAGCGTTTGAAACATGAGGGGACTTCACACAGCTCCAGTAATCCATTCAAAATCTGTGTGAAGATGGGGGCCAGCTGATCAGCACAGTCTTTCAGGCAGGAGGGGAACACGCCGTCCGAGCCTGGAGCTTTTCTGATCTTTTGTCTCTGAAACAGCTTCCTCACCTCCGTCTCACAGGTTCTAAGCTTGGGGTCAGTGGGGAGGGGTGTGATGGGGGCAGGGGGTGTTGATAGAACAGAGCGGGTGTCGAACAGGCAATAAAACTTATTCAGCTCCTCAGTGAGGTGAAAGCTCTCAGCAGCAGGGGATGTTGGTTTCCTGTAGTTGGTGACCTCTCGCTGGTCTCTCCACACCGATGCTGGGTCGTTGGCTGAAAACTTGTTTTTCAGCTTTTCAGAGTAGCACTGCTTTGCTGCTCTGACCTCACTGGTCAGTGTGTTTCTGGCCTGCTTGTACAGGACTCTGTCACTACTCCTGTAAGCTTCCCCCTCCGTATAATAATTTTATACACATTACTAAAAAATGTTAGTGTGCTGTGGGAGCAAACCAAACCATGCCACCAACTTCATCCAAAGTAAAAGCAGATAAAAGCATCAATAAAAAAATTAAATAATAACTATATAAAAGCCTGACCAAAAAGCACCAATGTTAAATAGAATAAATAATTAAATAAATAGCTTTGCTTTAACCCTGGTTTTTCGGAGTTTCATCCGAGCAGTTTATTGAAGCAAAATTAAGAAACAAGTTACATATAGCAACAAATCTAACGTTTTTATATATATATATTTTTATATTTGTTGATTTTACTTCTAATCCTTGCTCCACAGGATCATGCGCAAGGTCATGGGAAACAAGTCCAGTTGCCCAACCCAGGGTGACAAGGTGGTCGAGCTCATTTACATTGATATCGTAGGGCTCACGCAGTTTAAGAAGACGCTAGGACCATCTTGGGTCCACTACCAGTAAGTGCATTTATGTCTTTTACCTGAAACACAAAACGCTCTGCTCAGCTTTGAATTTGAGCAATTGGCTCCCTATAAGACTACACAATTCAGTTGTTGTTTGCATAAGTAACCGGACCTGTCATCAAATATGGGCAAAACACACCCGTAGAGTCCTGGTATTGCAGATTAGCTGCCTTACTTATGATTCATGTGTCAGCATGACAAGAAACCTTTCCAGTTTGCAGACATTGTCGCTGATCTTCTTTGATTCGATCAACACACTGTAAACCCTGGTAAATAATAGTTCTGTGGCACTGGGATTTTTCGCTTAAACACAGTTTATTTTATCGTTCAACCCTGCAATCACACCCTGTTATTTACACTGGGCAGATTTCCAGCGAAAACCACATATTTATCTTGTGGCTGCAAAGCAGCTCTGCATTAACTGTTGACAGTCATCTATTGTTTTATCAATGTTTTGCCTTTTCAGTTACTCCAACTCATCATGCTAGCCACCAACTTCATTCAGCAAGTTTTTTGACAGAAACAGATAACTTAAAAACTGTAAAAAGGCACCATAATCACCATGTCACCATGACCGTAATTTTCTGGCTCCAGTTGGGACTATTGGGGTTTTTTTCACAAACACTTTCAAAACGTCCGTCGTTCCTGCTGTTCATCATTGTTTTCTCCCACTGAGTCTGATGTTCATCCCATTGCTTTGCTGAATACTGTCAATGACGCCCCTTCTGAACCTCTCATCAGCCATCAGCTATGACTCTGAGGAAAAAGGAAGAAACATTACGTATCTGCCTATAGTGGCCCCGATAGTTTCCACCCGATTGTCACAAGGTTTTGTTTTCCTGCCACCTAACACAAAATGCATCCACTCCCTTTGTGCCCTGCGGAAATTGATTCAGCCTAATGAACGATTGACAGGCTACCTTCTGGGCTACGTCTATCATTATTTAACATTTTTATGCTGGAGCATTTCATTTCATCACATGTGTTAGCGATGGGCTATTTGACCGCACCCATCTCCTTCTTTTTCCCTTCCCTCCCTCTGTAACCTTATCAGTTCCCCTGCATCACATTTTGGCAAAGAGCTTGCTGTCCCTCTGCAAAGTTGATAACATACTTCGCCTTTGTGGTCTTAAAATGTCATTGTGAAACCATTTAATTCTTCTTGGGACTTTATAGGACACGTTTCTTCCCATAGGACAAATTAACAAACTGTGCCAGATTTTCTTCATATATCAGACCTAAAGTCCTGGCAAAAAATGAACTCACTCGCTCAACATAATTGAGTCTTTCTTGGTTTATTTTTGCTGTTTGGGCACAAAGCAGCCTAGCTTAAAGGCCCATTTTGGTTGGGTTTTGCTTTTGGCCAATTCATCTGGCTATTGCTATTCCAGTGCTGTATTATTGTTTTATACTACTCAAGAGGAATGGGGTGCATTATAATAAGTCATATTTAAGAGGATTATATTTAACAAATAAAAAGGGTTCTTATCAACATAACGTGACAGCATTTAGTTAGCAGCCGGATAACTCAGTGGGTTTCACCACTGACTTTGATGCAGGAGACTGGGGTTCAAATCCCATTCAAAAGAGGGAGAGGCAGAAATCAAGTGTGACCCTAAGGCAGTCCTCCTCAAATAGTGGGACTCACCCCCCTGGGGGGGGCTCGGAGCGATGCCAGGGGGGTGTGACCCCGGGGAACATGTTCTTTTTTGCCGTTGGGAGTAGGGGTTTTTTGCACCGAACAAGAGCACACAGCACAGAGCAGGAGATATGAAGTGCAGATAACAAACCCTTAAGAGACACCATGGAAAATATTTAACAGGGATGAAAAGAAAGGCGGAGAGAGACGGAGATAATGAGACAAACGTAAGTCTCCTGAAAGCTAAGATGAGGAAATAGGACGGAGCGTATCTTGTTCTTGCAGAACAAACGGTGGGCTTAGCCGTTTTGACTACGCAGGTATGCCAAAACAGATATAAATCTGGCTTCCTGCCTCAATCGGTCTGAGACCACCGACTGCGTTGCGCCACAGAATATAATTGAGAAGCACTGACTGCCCTAAGGCAAGGTACTTAGTCCTACCAGCCTACCCAACCACATCTGGTGCTGGTCCCGAGACGATCTGCCACACCGAATGAGGCATATCTAAGGTTAGCTATGCCCAGCTGTCCTTAAATCTGTAGATAACAGGGAATAGTTTTAACCAGAGGAGGCAAGTCCCTAAAGGCAGAGGAGGATCTTCCTCAGGCAGTCAGTGTGAAGTGGAGAGCAAATAAGGACAGACTTGGCTTATCCCCTGGAGGCTGGATCTTATAGATCATTCTAATGTATTTCAATGTGCTTCTTTTTTTTCATGCTGATCTGCTTTTGGCCAAAACATGCAAAATTATGCTCAAAAGGAAGACGTCCTCCCTAAAAAATAAACAACCAGACTACAATATTGGCATTTTGTTGATCCATTAAGAATTTCCACGTTTTTATATTTAGTCTGACTAGAGTGGTGCTGATATTAATAAGTTATTGCACAGTAGAATGGTCCCTCTCAGTGCTCTGCTATTATGTTTGGATTAATATTACAACTCCATAATTGTGTCAAACTATATTACCACTGTAAATATTATAAGATGAGGTATTCAAACTAGTTCATGATGTTGAGTAGTGTATTCTATAAGATCATCATAATCATATATAAAGTCAATGTTTTATAAGAACAAACTCTTCAACTTTGTAAGCAAATTCTATTTGTATAAAGAAGTGGAAGAATTTTTCCTATGAAGAAACACTAAAGTTTCTCACAAAGATTTAACATCAGCACACACATCTCGCATCAAGGGTATGCAGAGACCTTGATTTGAAATACTCTTATAAAATAAATCTACTCAAAAGGAATTTTAAACGTTCCCTTTGGACCTCTTTTTCTGATGTACAGCTTCATACATGGTCTGACAATTGATGTGCACACCATGTTGTCTGATGGGTGCAGATAACGGGACCCTGGAAGAATATCCAGACACCGTAAGATTATAAAACTGCAGCTTTTTCTGGATGTCAAGCTTTGGGAACAGGACTTTTATTGTATAGAACTTCTCTGTTACTTGTTTGTAATCAACTCATGTATTTAGGTAAGTTACCACAGTAACTGAGACTTGCCAAGTTATTTCCCTTACTCATCAAGCTATGGACCATCCACGCCAACAGTACTATTTCCCTAAAGTGATTAGAAGACAAGATTTTTTTCTTTATCATCTAGTTACTATATTCCTTTGGTTTTGAGACATTTGTAATCGGCATGGCTTATGTCAAGTCAGAGAAAACCATGCAGGAATGAAACTTCTAATTGACATTAATCACTGTTACATCTTATTCATTTGGAAACACTATAATCACACTGTCTTGTGGCTTATAATGAAGTTACACTTTAACAGCAGCATCCCCACTCGGCCAAGCTTGATTATGATATTGCTGCAAGAATTACTAAGAGCATATTTATTGGGTTAAAAAACCTGAATTCCTGCCACATTATTACGCCCACTGTCTAATCAGTACACATTAAATATGTGCAGATTGCATCGCTACAACTTTTCTTACGTCATGTCATGGCTACCACAATAGTCCCATATCTACTGAGTTAAATCCGCTTGAGACAGATGAAGGTTGTTTTTCGCTGGAGAAAGTGTGACATGGGTTAGTTGTTGTTGTTGTTTTGCTCTAAGTAAAAAGTTTTTTCATGGGGGACGTGTTTTCCAGCTCTTTCCAGCTGGTGCACACATCCACCTGCACCGCATCTGCCTTGGTGGAAGACTGATCAGTGAGAGAGGGCTAGAGAGTTTTTATGCCAGATGTATGTGTTTGTAAGAGTGTGTAATCGATGCATTTCTGTCAACGGCTAGCCTATTCCTTTGTCTGTGTGATCAATGCCTAGTATCTACACCCAAAGTAATTTATCAAGAAAAAAATGTTTTTGCACAAGATGGAGAACCTTTTCTTAAAGGCCATGTTCTTTGCACAAGATTTCTATTAAAATTAAAAAGGTTATCCATTTAAGTATTTTGTTTCAATCATCTATCTATATGGAACTGATTAAACATTGTGTAATATTATATTTTTTAATAAAATCTAGATCTGCATGTTTTTTTTTAAACTTGTTTAAAGCTTACATTAGGAAATACATTATGTATTGGCCTTCTCAGATTTTCAGAACTCAAGATGTTCATTATTGATACTACAAGTAATACCACTTAATTGTGATTGTGGACAAAATGAGAATCGCTTTTTTTTTTTTTTTTTTTTTGGTTAAAACTGAGGTCCTTATTCTCTACACGATTTAAAAAAAAAAAAATAATAATAATTTTTTGGCACTCAACTGTGTAGCTTCTCAACACCAAACTTTCACAAGGAGACCTCTTATATGTTACACTAACTCGCAAAGCTTAGCTCTGACTCATGGTTGGTAACAAAACCGTCTGAACCAACTCCAAAATGGAGAACAGGCACTTTATTGTCTTTCAGTATAAATACACAGCCTTACTCCTGACTGTCAAGTGACAACACAATGCCACATACTTAAAGGGCCTGCCATGACTCAAAACAGCCAGTTGGAGCACAAACTGTGTAGCATGTTTAGTAAATGGCTACTTTTTAACCGTCAAGTAAAACTGAAAAGCACTTTGGTGTGACTATGTTGAATTTATACAACTCTGGTGCAGCTATTCTGTGTTTCACTGAAAACACAGAGTAGCTGCGTGCACCAAGCGTCTTTGACTTTCATTTTCTTCTCTGTATTAAAGAAACTTCAGAATCCCGGAAAGTGAGCCTTTTTTTCCGGCAGAAGCTCAGTGGTGCCTTCTCCTGGGTTCATTCTTTTTTTTGGTATTTTTCCTTCACACGGGCAGGCCACCTTTCTTCTCTGGTCTCGGTCTCATGCTCGCCCCGCAATATCAATTCTGCACCTCAGCGTCAACCAATCTAACACCACGCTCTCATTGGCTGAGGAGGATAAGTACCGGCGCTGGCTTTGCTTCAGTTATTGTTCTGAATTAAAATGCTGCTCAATCATTTTACCTCAGAAATGACATCACGTTTGAATCCAGATTGCGATCTTTTATGATATATCGCCAAGCCCTAATACAAGTTATTAATAGAAATTGTTTAAGGTTTAAGTTGATCTGTTCACTAATGATCAAATCTGTACTGCAGACTGTCTACTTTACCTTGAAAATTAAGTTAAATATATTTTATGAGAACAGAATAACTTTTAGAAGATTTAAATAGAATAGCTTTCCCATTCAAAATATGCTTTTTGTTTCATCAAAAGAGAATAACCTATTTCTTAACATATTATTCAATTCTGTATTTCACAGAACGGACAGTCTTGTTCATCAATGCCAGCCAATCACATCTTCAACATTACAGTACATGCGTAGCTCATCTTCAGCTGCTGCTGCAGGATTCAAAAGCTCATGTAAAAAAAATAATGTATATTTCTTCATCAAAATCCTCATAGGTGATGTAGAATACTCTCCTAATAGAAACAGATTTGCACATTTTCAAGGTTTTCAGGTTTTTTGCTGTATTCTGGGCAAATAACTTGCCTTCTCTCTCTTTTAAACTGTAATTGTGTGAACAAGGTGTGAGAAATTTGTTCTTGTACCACATAGTAGTCTGTTTTTGAGTTATTACAGTGTTTATATGCTTTGATTGATTTTGCAAGGCAGCATACATTCTTATCTTTGTGTGAAATCATAGGTGCATGCTGCGGGTGTTGGATTCATTTGGAACGGAACCAGAGTTCAACCATGCCCACTACGCCCAGTCCAAGGGTCACAAGACCCCATGGGGGAAGTGGAATCTCAACCCACAGCAATTCAACACCATGTTCCGTAAGTTGGCAGGACCTCAACACACAACTCACTCTTTCCGAAAGTCCCCATGAACAGAGCTTTGACTCAATGATGGCATGTTTTCAGGATTTAAAAACATACTTAAGGTTCTGTAATAAAACCAGCAGTATAAATGAAAATTCTTCAAGTGTGTCGTTACAATTGTCAAGAATTAAACGCCTTCTTCTCTTGACTGTCATTTTGTATTACCTCATAGAATTTCCAATTTAAGTTAGTAAACAATGGTGATTTTTATCCATGGTTCCACTTTGAAATTGCCCAATAATCAGATCAGTTTTAGTTAGGAAAGAGGCATAAAAACTACTGAAAAGCCGGCATGGGGCTCACTAAAGGAATATCATCAAACAGATTAAAGGGAAGCAAGAGGTCAGCCTCTCAGCTCCATTTAACAGTGATTATGAATGTAGGAAGTATGGGGTTTTATTGCTCACTGTGTTCATCATTCCAACCCTGGGATCACCCTAGATTGGCCACTAACTGGAATTATCAGCATTTGCTGAGTTTGTTGGGTGGTGGTGCAGAAATAGAGCTTCGGGAAGAAAATCCCAAAGGCGTATTGTCCTTCCCGTGGCTTAAGATAAAGTGAAATTTTACGCTGCAATCCTTGTTTACAAGTTGAGCTACAGTGTTAATCGAGAGGTACATATGGAACCACGGTTCTATGATTCCTGGATGCCCGCCAGAAATGGTTCTTTAAGCACTGGATTCTTCCATCTCTCGCATGTGCAGGTCAACTAATTATATCATCAAAGTCACCTGTGGACTTTGTTGATATAATTGCCCGAGAGTGGATGACCCGAGAGTGTCTATATCTTCCGGCATCACCAGGTTTTCTTTCTACCAGTGGCCGAACTGCAGCTGCTTAAACAGTGTAGTATAATGACCAATCCGACTAACGAAAACACGAGCCGGGGTCACCAATTATTGCTGACGGCTGGCGTCAGTCGAAAGCACTGTAGCCACTATGCAGCACACAAACTTAAGTTATAGCAGCTTGGACTCTACAACAAGGAGAAGTGAAGTTAGCAGCCGTGCTAGCATATGGCTAACTTGATACAGGTGAGGGGATACATTGCATTTATTTAGCGCACACAGGCACAAGGCGAAAACACCCGTTGGTTACGGAGTAAGTTGCATGTATTTACCGCACAAACAAAACAAGGGGAGGACATCTGTTGGTTACGGAATAAGTTGCACGTACTTACTGCGCACATACAACAAGGCCAGGAAGCCCGCTGGTTGACAACTTGGCGTGCTGTACTCACCACACCTGGTTCACTATACTGACCTAACCGATACAGTGGAATCGCCGCCACTAATTTCGGATTGGAAAATTGAGAAACAAACAATTGACCCACTATCATTAATCCTCAACCGCGAGAAGATAGAACAGGTCACCTGGTGACGTCAGAAGATATAGTCACTCTCGGGTCATCCAGGGGTTACCTTGTTGATATAGTTACTCGAATGGCGCATACACGTGATGGAAGCATCCAGTGCTTCCATGTCTGAGCATGTGATCGCTGGCCAATATGACGAGGCAAACCAAAATTGGCATCATTAATCAAAATGGGAGTCAAGATAACAGGGATTGATTTCTTGTGTACAATTCCTGTTTGTATGGGTTTCACATCTTAGTTAAGTTTACTCTATTTCCTGGTTTCCTATGAAAATTCATTTATATCTGACTTGGGAGCAGGTGGAAGAAAGACCTGGAGAGGTGGAGTATGAGCTGGAGAGAAGAAGAATGAAAGCCAGTTACAGCAAGTTAAAATAGGTGTGTGTAAATGAAAGGGAGATGGGTGGAACAGTGAGGATGCAAGGAGTAGAAGTGAGGAATGTACAGTAGTCTAAGTACATGGGCTGAACAGTTCAAAGGTGAAGAAGTGTGGGTGGAGAAGGGTGGGTGAAAGGGTGTCAACAGTCAGAACAAAGTCTCTGACAGAAGTTTAGCTGCAAGAGTGAAGGGAATGGTTTAAAAGCAGTCTTATCTTAGATAAGAAATACTGTGGCGGACCGCCACAGTATATCTTAGACACAAGCTTCAAGCTTATGTTCACCAAGTTAAGAACATAGGTGCAAAAAATGTGGCGGTTTAAGAAGGCCTCGTGAATCTAACGTATACCTTCTTTTAGGAATCTTCTTAAACACAAATTTAAGAAAATTCTTTTGAAGATATTAGTGAACGAGGCCCATTGGTTTTTTGTCCTTTGGGGGAAAATACACACATGAAAGAACGTCAGCACAGAGAAACTTTTACAGCATGTCATTGTTTCTACCGCGGTGAAATTTGCAAACGGCAACAATGTCCGTCCCATCATATTATAAACATTAGGATTGATCCCCTGTTGTTACATAAGTTGAGACTATAATTGTAGAAGTCCACTTTGACTTCTTTAAATGCTGACAGGTGCCTAACCGTTGCAGCAGTGACAGCAAAATTACTTTATGAATTGCCCTCAATAAATACTTATATAAATTTTATTACACTAAAGTCAAGTCCATCTTCCTGGATTGACTGGCCATAATTTGCTCCAGTAGTAAAAGCATTGTTGTAGAGAACGAGCTCCAACCCTAGAATCTTCCCTGGGTCTCTGGCAGCAACAACAAGTGTGCAGCAAAACACATCCTCTCTTTCAGCCTGCTACATTCATTTCAAGAGGTGATGATGACTGTAGTGCATTCTGCTTCTATATTATATATATTTTTATTTTAAAGTTATTTAAATTGATTCTTGAACATTTCAAACCTTATCTTCAAATAGCTTTGGAGGGTAGAGGTGTTTTACCAACCAGCTTTAGACATTATTTTGTTAATAATTCCAAATTTCCCTGTTACACTGCCAGACAGTCCGAGAATCTTCATCTTACCTTATAAAAAAACATCCCGTGGTCAGTTTTCCATCAGGTATCGTGGAATTATTTTATGAAATAAGAATATTAATTGAATGGATTACATCATTGTATTTATATAAGAAAATATCTAAAATTGTCCTGCTGTAAAAACCTGATTTGATTTATTAACTGCTCTTTTGTCTGCATTTCTTAACACTTACTTTAATGTGTAATAATAGCATGCCAACTTTTGAGACATTGGTGAAATTTATATTATTCATAAGTCATTTTTTCTAACCCTCAATGTAGTTTTTATATAAATCTAAATAGATTTCTACCATTCCTTCACACATGTTTGTTTTAAACTTTCCTTTGAATTTCCTTTTCATCTCTTGTTTTAAATAGCCTGTTATTGATCCGAGAAGCACTTGGACAGCTCTCTGTGTCTGCATGTTTTTTTATATAATCATAATATATATAAAAACATGCAGGGTTTTGGAAAAAATGTCACAGTGTCGATGCTTTGTACCACAAACCATTATACAGTGGCCACACATTTGAGGTAACATCACCCGGGTGTTCCAAGATTTTCAAATGACGATTTCTCACTGGCCTTTTCGGCAGAATCAGTCTGGGTTGAAGCTATTGCTAAATCTATTGTGCTTTCATTGCTACAGATATGAGGTCAGACTCAAGTCACGAAAAACAAAGGTTTTGGGCCAATTGTTTATGAAGCGCAAAAATCTGAATTGTTTATGAATTTTCCAACCCTGGACAGTCTAAACTACAACGATTCACCCTTTGATTTAACATTTACGTGTTTAGAATTTTACCCTACCATACTATATTTGAACATTGATTTTGTCGGCTTCATGCAAGACCATCGGGGAATGTTCCATGGTTTAAATATTTAATAAGTAGTATAAGTAATGAACCGAAAGCAAAGGTTATGTTTGTGTCTTTATTATTTTTACTGATGCAAAAATGATAGAATATCTGAATCATAACACATGAGCCAATCCAAACCACGTTTTGTGATCTATGACCCCCATACGAGGCAGATGGCAGTGAGAAACTCCTCACACTGTTATCCCCATAGTTACTAGTCACCACCAGGCAATAACAGAATGGAAGGAAGAAAAACCAGAGTGCTTTTTGAAATGTCGGGTCAACCTGGTTTTTATTTATGTTGCCCAATATCACAAATCTTTCTCATGGTGCTTGAGAATATCTAAAACATTTTCTAAGTCCCCCTGTTTCATGTGTCTGTTCTTTTTCAGGAGTTATGATCAGTGTCCGATACTGATATGAATAAAACTTATGATTTAAAAAGTAGACACATAAAACCTATTTGAGATATTTTTGCTTTTGCCACAGTGATGCATAAATTAACGATAAAAAGCCTCAAATATTTTATCATTTTGCCTGAAATATCATTTATACTCCATTCAAATTGATGGTATTTAGGGTGAAATGAGGCCTTTGTAGCATTGGTATTCATTTGTACTATTTGTGTTTGTGTGTATATTTATATATAATATTTTTATTTTCTGCAGCCCACACCCCAGACAACAGTTTCCTTGGCTTTGTCGTGGAGCAGCACCTCAACGCCAGTGACATCCAGCACATTGATGACATCAAGAGACAGAACCAGTCACTTGTCTACGGCAAGGTTGACAACTTTTGGAAGGTACTTTCAAGCAATTGTTAATTAGGCATGATTTATTTAACATACAAAGAACATTCTGTACACATTCTTACGCCTTGTACACTTCGACATCATTCTATTGAATTATTTAAAGTATTGAACTGTTGACATTTCTATAAAAGGTAGGTTTTTCCTGTATTCTAGATTTCTATATATATAATTTTATATTTAGACACCGAGATATTGATGTAGCTATTCTAAAAAGAGGGGAATGTACTATCTACCGCATAGATGAACCCACAGATCACACATCCACCCACCTTTTTAATTACCTTTTGTAACACAGTTAATAAAAAGTCCGGTTTAGGAGCTGTGACCCAGTTTATCGTCCTGTAAGGGATGGTTTGATATATTCAAAAACATTCTCACACTGCGCCACCCAGACCAACGGAATTACTGTCTCTAGGCTTAAGAGTTGTTTGGCTTGCCATGGATGGTTAGATTTCCACCTACACAAGCATGTTTCAGACCGTTGCTCTTGATACCCTCTTTATCTGTCTCTGCTGGAGAAAATTATTTACACCCAACATAAATGTGCGGAAAATGTCAACATACAGCAGGAGGACAATCTTTCCTGTTTCACAAACATTAACTTTGAGGACAAAATGTTCTCTCCCTCCCTAATTTTTCACAATCACCGACAGATGCCAATGAAATAATCAATGTTAATCTGAACTCACCTGATGGATTTTATTATATTATGGCTGGTTTTTTTGTAGTATGAATTTTAAGTCCACAATTTTGTGTGCCAAATCCTCCAGTGTTTCACTTTTTTGTTCCAGCCCTAGCTGGTTTCCAGCAATGAGTCATAACCATTCGGAAGAGCTTTAAAGGGGAGAGAGGGAACCCATTATCTCACAGCAAGGGACATTAGCTACTTAGCAGACCCACATTTGTATTCATTACTTCCTGCTTTTAATTAAAGAGCCACATTGGAGCTGATAAACTCGCTTAATGAGTTTCCATCCCTCTTCAGTTAGAATTGTTTTGCTATTCGATCTATTTCTCTACACACAAGGGTTCACTTCAAAAAAGTACATGCACTGTTTTACCTACTGTAATTCTCACATGAAGGTATTTTCATATTCACGAATTATCTGAAGACTGGCAAATTCACACTTGAGAAATGTACTGACAGTCAGTTATCAAGACAGAGGTTTTAATAATGTACCCTAGTTGTAAAGAAGGATTAAGTCTATTTTTCAACATCTTAATAACAATGTTTAGATATTCACACATTGGCATTTTCAGCTATCTATTATCTGCTATATAGGAGCCGTTTAATCAGAAATAATGTTTGGCTAGAAAAGGAAAGCTTCAGGTTCATGACAGACTTTGGAATCCAGCAATAAATCAATGTAATTATTATCTCTTTATTGCTCTATCAATCTATAAGACATGAAATGTTGTAGATAACTTCTGGACATTGTAACTACGAATTTGTTGACCAAACTTCCCATGATATGGTCAATGCTAAGTTCAAGGCTGACTCAGATAAGAAAGATACAGAGGGGTTCATCTGGGTTATGTCAGTAATAATCTTCATAAATTACACAATATTTAGAATCTTTCTCTGCCTGATAACCGTAATCCCAAAGGTGTATGAAAAGTAAGGTTGCAACACACTGACTGACTGGTCCAACTATGCTTTTTATCAACACTAATAACTGTTTGTCAAAGGCACCCTAAGTGAAGTTTGAAGCAGCGCATCTAGAGATTAAAGCACAAACCTTTTACTCCATATGCCTTAGGTTCCTTTGACTTCTGAAACTAGAATCTAAAAACTAAAGCTGTGCATGTGGAAAAATGTTATTCTGAGAAGATATATTTATAAGTGTCACTCTCTCAGATGGGTTTATGGTGTCTGACACAAGTTTCATTAGTGTCAGCAGAGCTTGCATGAACCATAAAACATTGTTTACACCTACAAGGTAAATTTATTGTGCAGATGGGAGATTCAGCATTCCAAAGGTCAAGACGAGACAAGACAATACAACAATACTAATTCGATATACAGGGGACGTACAGACACACACACTAAGGCACACACACAATTTTAAAATACCTTATATTCTTTCAGTGAATTGTCCTAGAATTGTCTCCTGGTTATTTTTAGCAATTTTCTGTAAGTGGCTAGTGCATTCATTTATTTATACCTGTTTTTTCAGAATTGGAAAAAAATTTTTAGTTTATAACTTTGAATATAAACTATGAATAGATTTTCAAACTGTACATTATGTTGTCTCTTGTTAAAAACACAGTATCACTATCAGAAAAGGCTACTAGTGATTGCATTTTGAAATAGAAGCATTGGTGTCATACAAGCTTGAGCCTTTCATGGTAAAATTAGATTCTGTTTTTTGCGTTGGGTTCCTGGTACCTTCAGGAGATCCTCAGGATTAAATAACCAGGATGGCAAGTAATTCATTTGTTGTCAAAGATGCAGCTTTTATGGTATGACCCTAAATAAAAAAAAGCCAAACCAATTCTAAGGGAGTCGTTTCCATAGCAACTCAGTAGGAAGAGTAGGCAGGCAAAGCAATAAGTAGAGCTGAGAGCGACTGTCTGTCCTTCCGCCAATACATGCACTATGCAAACCAGACAGTGTTCAACAGGTTTAAGGTCAATCAATGTTAATGACAAGACATATCGTCAACCTGTTAGCCTATCTTCATCCGCATCTCCTCTCTAACCGGTATTGATGTAATTAAAGAAACCTTTAGGGGGACTCACCTCATTAGTGTGTTACTTTTACATAATATCAGTCAGTATCCTTTTTTCTCAGAGTGAGGAGGGGGAGAAATCCCTTTATCAGGCAGGAGGGAACATGGAGAAAGGTGAGACTGAGTTGACTCTATAGAGAGGGAAGGGACAGGCTCTTGGCTGCAGATCAAAGGATATGGTGAAGTAAGGCCATGAGCAAACAGTCAGACGGACACAATTCTATAATATGATGAGCAGAAAAGGTAACCAGCGCCCACGTTGACCCCATCAAGTTCAAAAAGACAATGGTCTTTTGTGAAGGATTCCCAAGTTGAGTTGAACATTAAGCTTTATTTAGATATATTATTATTTATATGACATTTAACTGGTCTCAGTGCTAGTGTAAAATCCTGAATATGATTTTGTTTCTCATGTCGGGTCCCTCCCTTGCCTGTCGGAGCCCAAGAACCTGTCCAGCATCGGTCGGGTACCCACACACATTCCTATACACTCTTGAATGTATAGGAATAGTGTTCAATTCCCCCTTGGTATCAGTAACTTCTATGAACTCGGGGGAAGTTAAAACTGCTTTAAATGAATGGAGTAACATCATGGGTGTTGCATGATATTGTTGTATTGATGCAGGGCACGAAATAATATTATAAAAGCTGTATGTGTTTGTCTGTTTTTCTTAAATTAGACGTTCATTTCACACATAGACAAAGAAAACTCACCACCAGCAGTCGCATATTACTTCCTTTAGTGCCCGCTGGTGAAAACACGGCTACCCGCTCTCATCACCAATAGGTTCCAACAATATGTCTAATGGGGTGTGGCAAAGCATCAATGTAAATAACATCTCCCCCTCTATACGGTTTTACGCTCCATAGGGCTTTATTAATTGTCTGTCTCTGTTTATTGAGTTTTACAGTTCATCTAGTAAGGAGTTTATGAGTTCTTCTGTCAGACATCCATCTGTTGGATGAGGTTTCTGTCAATTGGCAATGAATTAGTCTTCACAAGTTGCTAACCACTACAGATATGTGCCAAAATATGTTTCTGCCCATATGATGGAAAGAATCACCATGAATTCAACAATTCCAATGATCACAACCACATTAGAATATCCTGATTGGTTGTTTTTTTAATTACTTTCTTAATCATATGAAAGCCCTTGACCTTGATGCACGGGCTGAGTTCAGGGATGCCGTAATCTTTCAAAATAATTAACTTATGTTTGAATAATTGATGTGCAATAGTGAGCATTTTGAAATACCAGAGTTTAGAAATCTAATATCATACAAAATGACTGACATTTAAATCAAGTAAATAGCTGGCAAATAGTTTTCAACTTAAATATCCCAAAATACACCATTCCGTTAGTTTGGGTGAAATATTGAGAAATTATGAATATATTAATGTATTAACTGTACATGTACTTGCATAGAAATCCACATTGTACAAGTTGACTCTCTCTATCTGTAGTTGAAATGAAAAATTGTGTAAAAAATCAATCTCTTGAATGAAAGTGCCGTGACCCTTACAGCAATATAGTCAGCCACTTAGATGAAAGGTCACGCATCTGTAGGTGCCATGATAGCCTGGTGCAGATCACTGTTACAAAACAAACCACTTCTCTTTTCTCTGAATGATTTAACATGCGGTAAAGAACTGACTCTACATGTAGGGATGTTTGTAGCGTGTGGGGAAAAAGATTAATCCTTCCTCTTTGAAGAATGGGCGGAGTAAACATTTTTTCTGCCCTGATTGACAAACTTCCATTTTTTTCCCCCCGAAGTGAGTAGGACATTTTTCCTAATGGGAAAATGATCAAAGGCAAATCTGATGTTTTATAACAGAGACAGTCTGGGGTTCGGGAAAGTCCACATAATGCGGTCGCCATCCTGATGAGGCAAGAGCTCTTTTGCTGCCTGAGTTTGCTACAGGGATGTCAGGAACTGTCGCTAACTGCTTTGCTGTTAGGAGCTCTTTTCATTCAAGACATGGTCACAATCAATGCTTAGTCAAACAATAAAGCTTAGAAATGACAACATACAGTAAAGAGATGTATGGAGACGTCCTTTTGGACAACATACAAAAGGATCTGTATAGAATAAAATGTCCCAAGCAGCAAGAGACATTGTTTTTTTCAGTTGTTATCTGCTGCTCTTTCCTGTATCTTGATGTGTAAGTAAAAGCGCTGAATGAAGTTTGAATGTCAAAGAAAATGAAAGTTCTGACTGAAATTATAAAGCACTATTGTTCCTACGTGCATCCTCCAAGAGCTACTGGCTTGGTTGTACGCCCTTGATCTTAAGAAAGAAAAGAGTATTAAAACGCAATGGACAATATAAGCAGTCATTGACTGTATATGAAGTCCATTGAATGGTTATTTGTACAAATCTGAAAGCTCAGCTCACAAGTATTTGTTGGAGATTGATACATATGAATATAGTGCTGCTGTAATGGAATTCAAGTCAGCTCAAACTTTTTTGCCTTTGCTTCCTTTTTTGAGTGCCATTGGATTTGTCTTTTAACCAGTAATCTTTCCTGCTCGGATGCTCATCTATCAATTCTGCCAAGGTTGCTCTTGGTGCTACGTTTTACAAATTCCCTCTGATTTACAAGTTCATGAAACACACCTCCTCACCGTCTTCCCTGCTTCAATCAGCCTCTACAGCTACAGCTGATTTTAGAACTGCTTTGATCCTTCCCGAGCCTGCTGCGATAAACCCGATTCTAGTTTTAGATTGCAAATTGCATTCTCTCTGAGTGGTACACCATCGTCCACAACATTAAAACCACCTGCCTAATATTGTGGTGGTCCCTTTTAGCTTCTAAAACAGCTCTGTGCTGCACTGTGTATTCTGAGTATCTCAACAAAATGTGCTTTAGAAGCTTCTCTGTGGGATTGAACATCACAGTCCATATGCATCAGGGAGCTTCACTAATGGTCCCTCCTTAGACTTTGGTAAGTACTAGGCACTGCAGACCAGGAACACCCCACCAACTGACCTGGACAGTTGGATATACAATGAACCAGTCCTCGAGCCATCACAATTTGGCCCTCATCAAATTCCCTCAGATCCTAACACATGTACATTTTTCTTGCTTCCTACACCTCAACTTTGAGGGCAAAGTATTCACTTGCTGCCCGATATATCCCAAACACTGACAGGTACGTACAGACAGATTTATCTCTGAAAAAATTAGAATTTTTATCTACGTCACAATTTGTTGCAAGACACGTTTTATGTGTTGTAAATAGAACAGTATTATTTGACAAATGAAAAATAAGGAGATTAAAAAATAAATCTAAAAATAGAGATACAGCCTGCAAAAATGTCCCCTGTCCTTCATTGGCTGTATTTTTCAAACAGTTTATAATTTATTTTGTTTATATGCCCTCCCGTCAATTTATAGTGTGTCTATTTTAAAGAGTGAATCCAGGCCTGCTCCAGAGACCATCTGGCAAGTGATCTCTTCTAACCCTAAAAGCTTTATTTTGCAGACGCACAAAATCTCTCAAGCGGTGACAATCAACACACATATAGCTGCTGAAAAGACTTCCAGTTGTCTTTTTCTATTGGAAAAATAATTTCCTCTCTCATTAGACAATCTGTTAGCTCTTATTTACAATAGCTCTTCACACACTGTAAAATAATCCAAATTTCAACTTGAAAGTAAAAATAAATTAAAATTGCTTTGACTGATGGCAGCAGTTGTTTAATATAGAAATATTTAAAACATTTAAATACACTAATATATTTATACCATTTTCATTGAAATCCTATTATTAATTTGACATCAGTACTGCACAGTGAGGAAAAGGACGATAGTAAAGACACAGTGTGCTGGAGCACAGCAGTCATACTGCTTTGTTCCCCATCCTAACCATTCCCGTTTCCCTTTTTTACAAAGCATTAAACCGCAAACTCAGTTTCATATTATTTTTCCAATCATGTATAACCTTCTATAGGTTTATATAGAATTCTTTTTGTGTGTGTGTTTGCATCACTTCCTCAGGTACTTAGCTGTTTCTAAAGCCCCCATACACACACAAATCCCTGGCTCTCCTGAGCAAAAAGATTACAGGATAGTGATTTCACCCTCTAATTAGGACTTCATTTCTCTCTCTCCCACACACACACACCAGGCTGCTTTAGTTACAGCAGGCTGGCTGGAGGCATCTGATAGCCAGGCCTTCAGGGACTCAGACGAACGGCTACTTGAAATTTAAACCAGGGAAGAAAGCACTGAGGTAGACACACACAAAGACTGGGAGCAGGGAGATTTCCTGGTGACAAGACTGTTCCAAAGGTGGGCTCGTGTGTACGATTTGTATGGGAAATTGAAGCAGCTAGTTGTTTAAAGGAATGAGGCCTTGCTTCCTCTTTAGTGTTGAAATTAATGGGTAATCATTGATATTCCAGTTTGTGTTTGTGTATGTTTACATCCTGCTGGATGTGCCTTCGAGGCATACTGTCATTTTGTAGAGAAAAGGCCCACTTTTATCTCTTCCCTTAAGATCTCTCTCTCTTTTAGGAGTGTTTGGCTGAACGGTACACGACTACTGCTTGGCTCGGTTTTAGCAGGACCAGGGCAGCAACAGACAACCATTAGCACCAAATTTCAACAGGAGGGTTATGTAGCCAACCATGTTTCCCCCTCTTTTCTCATACACCCACTGCGATAATCTCACAGTCGGAAGATGTAAGGCCTTTTATTGTGAAGTAGACTTTTCGTCAAACTGATTAAAGTGAAACTTAACTGCTTTCCAAGTAGCTTTATGGAAACAAGCAATGTCTAACTTCTTTACATTTTGCTTGCATTCAGACCATCCATTGCTCATAACAATGGTGGACATTCACCAGCTCAAAGACTGCACTACAAACAGATTTGTACTTCCACATTTTGATAAACTGCCTTTATGAGCAAAGAGTACAGAAGTCAAATCAACAAAAGCTTCTCCCCTTTTTCCTCAAACTGTCAAGATTGTACGTCATACATAAGGTAGCTGGGGGTTGTGGCTTCAAAAAAATAAGCAAACCCAGTCGACCTACAAGAGCTACAATTACACTGCACTACATCACACTGATTCTTTAAGTGAATCCGCTCATGTAGCACCAATTTCAAAAACAAAGATCTCCAAACTGCCTGGACAGTTTTATAAGAAGACCAGCTTTCCACCCGTGGATCAACTTCATATTTATAAAAGAAACTTTTGTTTAGCTTCTATGTGCAAACATAAAAGAGTTTGTCAAGAAAGTAAGAAATACTCATGCTTACCCACCGTTTTCAGCTGATTACCTATATTATGAGATTCCATTATGATACTTTAAAACATTACACTTGGGTCATGTTTCGTATTACACACAACCGTCTGCTTCAGTGCACCTTGGACTGTCATCACTTGGAAATAATTCACAGACCTCTAAACAATGTAGTCCACACAGTAAATTCAGGGAGCCTCAAAAGTTCCCTTGAATTTGAAAACGTACTCTTAAACAGAGAGAAAATAATATTAACATCCTTGCAGCGTCTGTGTGGGGCTTGCTATATTAAAAACTGACTGCTCGCATCTGCTGTATCGTAGAGGAAATATATCCGGATATAAATGTTAATATGTCACATTAGGAAATCTCAACAGCAGTTCACTTTCCACATCTGATTGCCTTATTGTTTCCATCTGTGGTTTCTTGTTAAGAGCACAGTGCAAACAACTAAACCACTACGATCAGTGCCATTCAGGATTAGCACAGTGATTAATTGAACATTTCAGCTAAATTAGTAAACTTTCTTCTCTTAAAACTCTCTTAAACTCCTTTCTACAGACTAGAAGTTTGAAAACAATCGTCAAGTCACAATACCCCACCAAGATAACCCTGTTGGTATCACTGACATTAGATAAGTTGAAAACAGCCAATACAAATATTTATAATGAAAAAGCAAAAATGTAATACCCCTTTAGAAATGTTTACTAACTCCTAACAGAATGTTTCAACACACCAAAGTGAAGCATTTGGAACACTTTCTTGGTGTTCTTTTTCCGCTTTGGAGCTCAAACCTATTGGTATTTGCAGACTTTGTGTGTCACTCTATCTAACTTTATAGTCAGACCTTTGTGATTAACCATCATTACAAGATATTTACAATTCTCAGCGTTTCGCAGGGAAAGGGAATTTAGGGCTTTGTATAAGATTGCTTTGTAGTATCAGGATGGGAACATTTTTTCAGTTAACTCTGCTGGGTGAAGGCTAGCATTACCTGAATTTAATTTGATGGTTTTCATAAAAATAAATTATTTATTTGAAGGTAGATGTTAAGAAAGAAGAAGGTACACATCTCAGGGTTATGGGAAACTTTATATAGCTATGTCGCTAATATGGCATTTATACAAATATTGTCACTAGAACTCTAGAGCATTTCACTGCCTCTTGTGGTCAAGGTAGCTCACACAAAAATGGCAACCACTGAGCAAAATGCTTCAAGGTCTTTTGATAAAGGACATTGTGCATCAGATAGAACTTAATAACAACCGGACGCTACTATGTGCACTGATGCTCTTCATGCGGTTATATTTTTAGCCTGGCCTGCCATTGTGGCCAGATGGTCGGTCAGGTAACTCTAACAAAAAGTTCAGCTGGCCACATAAGAAAGTCAGGATTCTGATCCCTTTTTTAGAAAAATAATACAAAAATCCAGCAATGTCTGAGTGAACTTTCACAGTCTAACTTGAATAACCAAATTTCTTTATTTTACAAAACTGATTTAAATTTGGGTAAGTATTTTTAAAAAGTCATCTCACTTTGAGAGAAATGAACCTATCATGGGGGGCTTTAGAAGGATGTGGTCTCCATGGGGGATTCAGATTTGTGGAGCTCTTTCAAAGAAGCACAAGGAAGAGATGCAACATTGTACATACATCTGTGTGTTCCAGGACAAAAAGAAATACTTGGACACCATCCACAGCTACATGGAGGTCCATGGCACAGTGCACGGCACCAGCACCATACACCTCCCAAGTTACGTCAAGAACCATGGCATCCTGAGCGGCCGAGACCTACAGTTCCTGCTCCGGGAAACCAAGGTGAGTCACCCAGCTGTAAATAGTCTCACATTTAAAAAAGGAAAATGTAAGTGTGAGTATATGGTTCAGTCTGAAAGACACAAACAAACTCCAAGGCCTTTCCTTTTCCCTGTGACACATAAGTGGCCCAGCTACCTTACAGAATATTGAGTACTGTGTCATTTTCAAAAATCCTCTTTTTTCAGAATCAGCTTTATTGGCCATTTATGTACATACTATGAATTTGACTCCGGTTACTTGAGCTCTCGCAGTACGAAAGTCATATAAGATAATTATAAAATAAATGGACACGGTAATATACAAATATAAAAGCTGTAAACAAATGGTTGTTTGTTTATAAACACTTTGAAACCTGCTCTGAGCTTCTCTGTTATACAGTCTTACTTGTAAAAGGAATTTTAACTTAAGGGTCCTAAATTAAATGAACAAATGTGATTACTTGGGTATAATAGGCAGCCTTAGTCCTTACTAAGTATTTAGACTTATTTAAATAATAGTATTTACCTTTTCATCAGATTAAAAACAACGCAGTGAATACACAGCTGTAATTTCCAAGCACATATAAAGTAAAAGAAATATTGGGTAGTATTTGGCTAAGAGTGTATTTATGTGAAAAGAAGCCTTCTTTGATTTCATCGACTGTAGCACGTCTGAGTTTTTCCCCGGTCCAGTCATCCACGGAATCACTGCTTAGTGCACACCAGGACTCTGCCTTTCCTCTCATAACCTCTCATTCATAAAGACAAGGACGCAGTGACAGAGTGGGCTGTGCCACTTGGAGCCAAACACACATTTTACATTTGCGCATAATGTGTTGTTTATACTATAAGCTGCAACATGGAGGGCAGGTAACCTCAAACTTAATTTAAACAGATTCAGTTATAAATATCTGAAACATTTTTCACAGTTTATACTTATAACTATCATATTTAGCAGTGAAAATTTCTACTAATTTCGCTCAGCGCCTTTCATTTTTTTTCCCCCAGCTGGAATAACAGATTATGCCAGCAGATTTGATTAATTGTTACTTACTAGCTAGTTAAGGTAGCATTAGTTCTGAAAGTTGTCTGAAAATGTTGACTCTAAATGGAAAATAATGTCTCATTTTACCTCAGAATTTTTTTCTTACTTGCATTTGGCTCAGTAAGTTAGAGGTGCTGAATAGTTCTGATCTTACTACTTTTATTTTTAAACTAAATATCCAGCCACGACAACAATTGTATCTTATAATGGAACCGACATACTGAGTTTAGGTCATGGTTGACACTTTCCTCACGTTTTTTTAGATTTAAAAAGTCGGAAGAGATACTGCCTTGCAAACGCCGAGTACCACCATTATTAGATCTTCGTCTTCACTGCATGTGGGAAATCCTTAGTTTCAAAGTACCGTGCCTTGCTATGAGGAAGGAGTCCATTAATAGAATTTCAGGATCAGGTTTCCTTTTGCTGACAGTGTATAGGGTTTAAATGAATTTTGAAGCGAATTGAGTTGAAATTGCCCTCTGCTGGAGGTGAAAACCATAATTAAAACTGTTTTCTAAAATTAAATCTTGTCTCGAGATTTTTTTGAAGAACAAGGTTGCAGAGAACTTTCGATATCTTCAACCTCCGCTAGCAGATGTTTTCCCTTCAGACCTGGGAGTGAAGAGAGGCAGAGACTAGAGAGAATTAGATCATCATTCACTGTCATGGAAAAACAAAAAATTGACATTTCAAAATCTTTTGTGCTGACAAGTCTGAGCGTTGCAAGAATTATTGGTGTAAAATCTAAGTTCATACTGAACACCTGAAGCAAAGAAAGCCAGTGCACATTTGTGATCAGCAATGGAGCAGTTCTGATACCATTGAAAAACGAGAGAGAAGATAAAAGGAAACTCAAAAACGGCACTAGAGTGAGTTTGGGTTTGCTGGATTCATATAGCCTGTCGGGTTTACTCTCACCCAGATGCAATTCAATATAAACTTGCATATCTTCTCAGTGAATATGTTTGGAAAAGACCTATTTAAACTTTCTAGTTGCAGTTTTATTCAAGCACTTAAAATAAAAATGTGTTTGTATAGTAACCACACTTTTCCTCTGGCTGCTTCTCTGTTACCTGCTATCAGGCTGCTTAAGCTAATTGGCTTCGAGGGGATAAACTACTGACAGAGCATATTGTAAAAATACTTCAGTTCAAAAGAATGTTGTCTTTTCATTTTTGCTCAGACAGAATTTCCTGAAATAGACCCTGATGTGCTGTTCTCTATGTAGAAATGATGTGAATGATCAAACCACTGAAGATTTACTGCATAATGTTGCAGGCTGACAGTCTTGGTGGTTTTTATTTTTGGTACTTTGAATCTCTTCCTTCTCATGTAAAATTACTCTTACTTCCTGCCTCTGGTTTGTCTCACGCCTGTTCCTTTGTTTACCGCCCCCACTCCATACCCGACTACATTACATATTAACCTTATACTTGTTTGTTAAAATTCTAACATCAATATTAGCCCTAACTTTGTCTTGACATCATTATTGTGAGCATATTTTGGATAGTAGAAAATAAACAACATCACAACAAGCACATCCTATGACTGGTGCTGGAATGATAGAAATAACAATGAACAATAACAACCACAAAACAGCCCGATTCCGCTCACCAGTTAACATCTTGTGTTGGATTGTAGAAGTAACTCTTGTTTCAGTCGGTGTGATAATAATAATAATCATCATGATAACACCCACATTGTTAGCATCCTACCATTCCCGTCTCTAAGTAACGTTTGTTTAACTGCTTGATTTGTACAATTAAAGCATATTCATTTTGTGTTTAATACTCATGTAAGTAAGTTTGTGTGGGCTGCATATTAGATATATGCTCATGTATTCGGCACATTGTGTATGCAATCATGCAAATTGTGTCTTCCTATAGAGTCAAATTTATACTTCTACAACTCCACTACATTTCCATTATCATCCTGTAAAACAACATGACCGTTAAAGATTGAAAATGCTGCTAATTATATGTATTTCAGTAAGGTGATAGATTAGTTTGGCTATAGTTGAGTTTTACCAGTGCATTGTGGGAATTTTTTTTGTTATTGGCATCAAAAGTTGTTTACTGACCATTGCTTGAACCTGCTGCCTCTTGCATTGAGATGTATTGAAAGCATATTAGCAGTTGACTTAACAGACCTACAGAGAGTAGCTATGATTGAGATATTTACTGCTTTAAAATTGTGACAATTACTACGTCAGAAAAGGTTCTGAGCTTCTTCCACCACTGAACACACTGCAGACTTTTTTCTCCTATGATCTGTGACATTTAATTGTTTTATAGTCTGTGGTTATTCTTACCGGGTATTATTGTACTTTGTCTTGACAGTAGATTCAGATCAGGATATAAATCAGCACTGAGCCAGAATGATTAAAAAAAATTGCGTGGCGTTGGAACGTAGGAGAATGTCCTTTAACATCAACATAAATGCTGACAAAGAGCCCTTAGGTGAAAAATCAATCCATCTGTAATCATTTTATTCATAGCTATGTTTGAGTTCTTCAGTCTGTATGGTTTCACTGCTTCTCCTCTCCACCATAAAGGATCTCTCTCTTCCTGTCCCCTCCTTGCTCATTGGAAATAGGTCATTGTTTCTGTAAGAACTTCAGGACATCACACATGGCAGTGCTTTGCTGCCCCCTGTTGACTGAATACCTCGCTAAAAAAAATAGTGTGGACATTTTTGATGATGTTCACATATAAAGTTTGAGTGCAGAATTCACTACCTAGATCTAATTTTTCAGATGGACAGACATTGTCCGAATGTTTAAAGACAGAGTGTGTTCAGATTAAACTTTCTGTTCTGTGTCTACGGGCAGATACACGTTGATCATGCAGGTACACAGAGAAGCCATTGTAGCCAGTCTGTGACCCTTCTGGTAAATCAGCCACCCATTACAACTATCTCCATTTCTGAGAAGCTGCTCCACACACATGCTGCTGCCTTATCAATATTTAATCCTCCTATCCAGGAGGATTGACCTTGTTGCCATTGTTAGCTGGAATCAGAGCCTCTTATATTTGAGCAAGACTGTTGGCTGTATTTGAACAAGCCCAGAGCCCAATATATGGAAATATTTGACTTCTTGACACAGAACCAAAACTTTGACTTCCTTCTTCAATTCCCTCTCTGTGGGTCTTGGATTTTTTAATAAGCATTTTGAGTCTCCATTGTAAGAATGATACTCCTACGACCTAACTTACATTGAAATAGTTTGTTTGCCCTATCCATCCCTGCTTTTAACCCCTCACCCCACCCCACCCAATTATGAGGGTAACAGTGGAGTCTTTGGTATGTTCTCGGCTAGACGGACACATCTGAGCAGGGAAAGCAAAAGAGAAGTACAATCCCGGCCTCTTTCAACTCCAAAGAACTCAACTCGCATTTGTCAGCAAAGATCCTCTGATATACACTAATCTTATAATTCCCACCAACAGAAGAAAAATTAGAGGGCTGCATAAACTGTTCCAAACAGTTCAACATCAACACTCTAACCATGCAGGTTAGTTGTTCCAAGGAAATAATATAATTATTCTTCAGTTTTTACTTTAGAAATGAAAGATAAATTCTCCTTTCCCTCACTCTAAAGCCAAGTCATCCTCAACGAGGACGTCGCCCAGTAGGTGAACTGTTCACGGTAGAAACTGGGGATTAGATAAGTCCGGGCCATGATTATTGCTTATTTTGCAGGGCTGTAGCCCAGTAGGTAGAGTCGTTGTCCCCCCTTTGGGCGATCATTTGTATGATCCCAGGCCCATGCAGTCTACATGACGTACAGTCCTTGAGCAAAACCTTGAACCCCATTTACCCCCGGGCTTTGCCCTCTGCTCCTCTGGGATGGTTCTAAAAGACTAAATTAATTTCACAATGCTGCCCAGTATGTATGTACTTTGTATGACAAAACGATAATAAAAAGTTAACATTACTATTATTATCATTATCGACTGACTTCAGTTAGTATTAATTTACAGAATTAAATGTGTAATTACAGATTAAAAAAGTTTGAAAGCATCTATGCACAGAACTCTAGTTGTCAGTCACAGTTTTACCGGGCTTCTAAGGTTAGTGTGTTTGCAGTAATAGTCCCCCTTCACCACTCCTCTGCAGGTCTGTTGGAGATATAAACATTCATCTGAAAAGAGATTAAAAGAAACAAAGTGCTGTCTTGACTTTAATTCAAGTGGTGACCTGGGAGGTCTCTCAAAAAAAAAGCGTACTGCTTCAATCAGCAAACAACAAAAACTCCTCAGTACACCCCTTCTCTCACCAGGTCACTCCTCATTCTGGTTATTTCATTAGTTGCAAACTGTCCCAATTGACCGCCACTGTGACCTTATATTAACAGACTTGTTGACACAAACGCTCTCCTTTCAAAGAATGTGCTGATCCGCTGTTATGGTTCTATCTTCATTTTGTCATACATGTTGGTCCTCTCCCTACTGCAGCTGTTCGTGGGTCTGTCCTTCCCCTATGAGGGTCCTGCCCCCCTAGAGGCCATCGCCAACGGCTGCGCTTTCCTCAACCCCAAATTCAGTCCACCAAAGAGCAGCAAGAACACCGACTTCTTCAAGGGCAAACCCACGCTGAGAGAGGTAAGGAGGAGGGAACATAATCGAAGATGTTTTCATACCTTGGACTCATCCACTCAAGATATTAAAAATGTTTGTTTTTCCTGACCTCCACTCTCTCGCTCACCAGCTGACCTCTCAACATCCATATGCAGAGGTGTACATCGGCCAGCCACATGTGTGGACTGTGGATATCGAGAACTCTGCAGAGGTGGAAAGGGCCATCCACTCCATACTCGGCCAGAAGGTAAACGCAAGGGGACCTCATCAAAATCTGAATATGAATGTATTGTCCTCATGAAATTAGTACTTAAGTATTTTTACTTAAGTACTAATTTTAGGTACTAGCCTTCAGTATTTCCCTTTAATGCCACTTCATACATCGATTCCACCGCATCTCAGTAGAAAATATTCTACTTTGTACTCCACTACATTTAACCAGCAACCAGTGATGGGCCATCAGGGCTAGCAAGAGTTCCTCTGCTTGCCCAGAAATTTTCAGAATAGTTGGAAAAAAAAAATCATGATTCAATAAAAACTTTTATTTAGATTACATGTATTTGAATAGTTCCAATCCGTTTCTTCAGTTCATGGCCTCTCCGTGGCTGCTTCCAGTGAGTTGTTTTATCCAATCACATTTCTCCACAGTGGTCTCTGGGAGAAATGTTTTCGTGGGGCAAACATCTTCCAGAGTGAAGGCCTCTTCAGTTGAAAATAAATGGCATGCTTTTGTTGATTGTCATATTTTTTTAATGAATCAGATTTCAAAGTTGCCATTTAGAGCGTATTCTTTGACAAGCTAGGGCTAGCTAGCGACCCCATGAGCTGGATCTGGGGTTTTTTTTTTTTCTTAAAAAGTTTTTAAAATCATAATGAGTTATGTATTTTAACAGCTCTTATTTTGAAGGATTACTGTGGAAGTGACAATGCTGGTTGGTATTGTGTAATGTGTATGTATTTTGACCTGTTCAGTTTATGCCCCCTCCGTCCCATTCTTAAATGGTGTTTGACATTTCGAAGTGAAATAAAACTTTTTACTGGGAAACTCCAGAAGGAAAGGCCCAAAGATTTACAATTTATTTAAAGTGCTCAGCCTTTTTCTAGGTAAAGTAACAGATACTCAATGATCAAAGTCAGAAGTCCTTACTGACCAAAGTTGTTGGGTATAAAGCCAGGTGGAGACAAGGGATGATTGAACACACAAGGAAAAGAGAGCTGGACCTGATCCCTCTTTATGTCCAAGCCTGTGCTGCGTGTTCTCAACCAGCTCAGAACAAAGGCTTGGTTCACCAGAGCAGCTTGCCGAGCCTCGTATGCTCTGTGATCTGGTCTTTCAGCCTCTCCTCTTCCACGGAGAGAGCAACAAGTGACTTAGACAAAGTGACAAAGGCTTCAGTTGTTGTTCCTCCATGCTTGACATTTTCCTCTGGAGTGAGACAGGACTCCAGAGAGCAGTACAAAGAGCAGAGAGACTTGGTAACACATAAACACAGTGTCCTCTCCTGACTTTTCTCCTATGTTTGTCTGATCAGATTGAGCCTTACCTGCCCTATGAGTTCACCTGTGAGGGCATGCTGCAGAGAGTCAACGCCTTCATTGAAAACCAGGTACTAACTTCAGATGGATAAGCTCTCCTAAACTTCTTCATTGGTTGGGAAGATGTCAACAGCTGCTCCATCAAATACAAAATGACAAAAACTGTCCTGTTATAAAATAGAGTTTGGATAGGATTGAAAATCCTTAATCCAAGCCAATAAAATGTGAGAAAATACGATCACCTGTTTCTTTGAAACTTTCTTAATTGTGTTATTCTATTTAGATTTGTATCATTGTCAATTTTGGACTGGGATGGTTTCTATCAGCATAAGAAACAATACTTGTTATTAAGCTGAACCATAAGTCATTTAGTCTAAGTCATTTAATTGTGTGCTTTGAACTAATGATGTGTTTCTGTCGTGTGATATTATGCGACTGCAGGACTTCTGCCATGGTCAGGTGATGTGGCCCCCCCTCAGTGCTCTGCGGGTCAAACTGGCTGAGCCGGGACACTCATGCAAGCAGGTGTGCCAGGAGGAGCAACTCATCTGTGAGCCATCCTTCTTCCAGCACCTCAACAAGGACAAGGATCTGGCTAGGTGGGCGACACAGATACACAATTAGAGACAAACCCTGGGTCTAATTGGTTGTTGTAATACAATATTTATCAACTTTGATGTAATCCACATTCAACTCCAATTCTTCTTCTACCTTTGTGCAAACCTTCAAAGACTTAAATTAGCTGCCCATAGTCCCAAAACCTTTCTTGTTAAGATCTTAATATAAATATTAGATCATGTATAAAAGCAATATGGTTTCGTCAAGGACTAAATATTTCCATTGATAGAATTGGACAAATGTTTCCCAAGTTCAAAGGTACAGTGGCAGATTGATTCACTTATTAAAGGCTGCCACCAGATTCCTGAGGAGGCAGGCTGACAGAAACCATGGAGTAACCAGAGTACATCAGGTACTGAGGTTACAGTTAATACATATCGTCAGTGGCATTTCTATATCGTGGAAGATTGAAGCAGATGCTGAACAAAACACCCAATAGTGAAGCAGTGGCTCGGTGATGCTGTGGGGTTGCATCAGGGTAAGACAGATATCATCAAGTATTAGGAAATCCTTGAAGAAAACTTCTTGCCATCTGTGAAGAATTTGAATCTTGGGAATGGTTCGAATCTTGGGAATCAATGGCCGTTCAAAACCCCTCAAAGACCTTTTAGACTTGGTTTCAGGAGAAGTTTGATCCATTGGTGTTGGATGAAGGCGGTTGCAGCAAAAAAACAATACAAGTACTACAGAGCTGGAGGAACAAGAACTCTGTCAGAAGCTTGTTTCTGTCCGTGCATCACATTTGGAGTAGAAGTTGTATATTTACCCCTTAAGGATTGCATTTTATATATATTTTGGGAAAAAATATACTTTTCATACTTGCGCCATTGAGTTATTTAAATTGTTTTCGTGTAATTTATTTATAGTAAACCGTGGATAAATCGTATAATTTTGCCAATAAACCGGATTTGCAATTGGTTTGAATAATTTTGCTTCCATTGTAGTAATTTTACAAGTGTCTGCCAGGTGGCAGCGCAGCACGTGTTTGAATCCATACTGTCATGTGATATTGTCACCACTGGAGGGCGCAGTTTCCTCAGTCGGGGACTGAAACCATGTCTGAGCAGGTTAACTGTAGTCCATGCATTCGGGGTTAATTTATGAAAAACCACAAATAACACTGAGTTGGAAAAACTAAATAAATTGTCTCTGTTAGGTTTGGTGTGGACTGTCAGACGGTGGAGTCGAGCGCAGACACGGTGGTCCCCGCCTACAGCCAGACCCGGCACCACTGTATCTTCCAGTCGGACCTGCTTCTATTCAGCTGTGCAGGTGCCCACCTGTCACTTCAGCGTATCTGCCCCTGTCGTGACTACATGAAGGGCCAGGTGGCGTTGTGCAAGGACTGCCTATAGCAACCACACAGGGCCTTAAGTGAGAATGGGGTGCTAACAAGGATCCGAGGGGTGGTGTTTGAGCAACTTATTGCGTGTGAGTGCTGTCAGACACGCACCTGACAGAATAACACTCACAGACCTGCGTGTGTTCATCATATTTATTGTTTCCCGGCTGCTGGAGTTGAAGTAGCCAAACTGAGCATCCATCAACCCTCTGATTCACCAGCAGCGGGCGGCCCTCAGAGTCCCGCTGGAGAATTACTGGATCAAAAAAAAAAGGAGTCCCAGACTTTTTAAGCGGCTGACCTGTCGGTCTTCAGATTCAGACTAGCAGTGCTCACTTCTTTACAGCCTCTCCACCTTCCCCCATCCACCTCTGCTTGTCTGATCTGACTGTTTATCTTTAGGTAGATTTGCACTGGACCACCATGTCTGAAGGCCCACACCCAGATCCGATCATGGACGGAGGAGGTAAATGTCTGCGGCCAGACTAAACGGGCCAACAAGAACCCAGTTTTACACTGTAACCGACTCGCCCGACAAGAGCAGACGTGTATCGTACATATTTTTATTCTGGAAGTTTTATCTTTGGTTGACACATCCTCCGGTTGTGGCACCATCTTCTCCACATTTAAAGATGGTAGCTGTGATTTTCATACGTTCCGAGTTGCACACTTGTTTTAAAGGATAGACGTTTTATTTAAAGTTATAGAGAGGATTTGTGTTTGTACACAAGGCCAGTAGAGAACTGTTGTTGTTCGACCGTTTGAGCACACCATCCAGCACTATACACACTCACGCACACATACGTACATAAATACATACGTACATGAATACATACGTACATACACAGAGTTGAGGGTCATTCTCCGTAGCTAAAGTCGTGGTGTCGTATTATGTGGTGGCGTTGTGTCGTAGATAATAGAAGTCAACAGTAACAGCGAACACTTCGATTCATTACAGCCTGCAGAGACGCATCAAACCTTACCCGGACGTTCGTCTGCGTCTTTATGCACCAAGTCCGCTGTTAGAAAACAACACATAAACACACACAAAGACACACAAACACAGACACTCCTCACACCCGCCGGACAGTGGGATTTGCAGCCTCTAAAGCAGACTTCAAACAACAAAAACACGCCAGCGAAGATGTTCCTGCTACACAAAAACCTTCTGCATCTTCTCATTTCCTTTGGATAAATGTTAGGACTAGCTTTCACATTTGCTAAGAAAATAACAAGAAAAATAAAATGAGGCGTTTGAGTTGAATGGGAGAAAATGCACTATGCTTGTCTGCAGAGGTTTAACAGCATATTAGTAACACTGTATATTATTCATTTATAATTTATTTTGCATACAGATCTTTATGTTTTGCTGGATTTTTTTTATTTATGAGGGAGTTCTTTTGCTTTTGCTTTTTTCTCACTTTTTATACTTTTTTTTATTTATGGAGAATCATTTTTAAAAAAAGCTTAAATTTTAAATAGTGTGACTGAAACAGGGTATTCTGTCTGCTTCTGATCAGCTTCCAGCACTGACATGAGGAGGAGATGAGGCTTGCGGCCAATCCAAAAAAATAACTTTTTGGAAGCACATGAATTAGATTTGGCTGAGAAATAACCACACAGCGGATTATTTGAGATCCATAAGATCCTCCTTATTTGAGATCCTCCTAGAGCATGATTTATTTACACTGAAATCCAATTTTTGTGATTCAACTTGGAATTTAATATAATTTATTTTTAAAATTTTCTGCATCGAAAAGGCCAAAAACATGCATGTGGATTGGTTTAACTTAAATCAAGCTGCAAAGGAGAATCCCCTCCACTTTTCCTTGCTCTTGGAAACAGACAGCAGCGGGCAAATGGGCCTCGTGCCGTCCTCGGAGCCACTCGTTGCTTTGAATTACAATTTTGTTTTGTTGTTTGCACCCATCTAGACACCCGCCTTCAGTCAGAGTCTCCTCCGACTCTCATTGCTTAGGTTGGTGTTTTGACGTGCCTTTTTCACCATTCAGTTTGGTTGTTTGATTATCATTGAGCTGTTCCAGCTCAACACCGTTCCAGGTCAGAGGTCAGGGCTATTTAACAGCTGAACTGATGCAATGTGAACATCTCGCTCATGATGACACAGCTCCCGGCCCCAACACAGATCAGATAAAGGAATATGTTGCTTTCTAATTTCCTCAACCGGAATCATTTGAATCTTTTATCCAATTTTTTTAAATGCAGTTTAATTCAGTTAACTCAATCCGTCCAGAGCATGTGACCCGTCATGGTGAGTGCAGTTGCTCAGATTTGTATGTTCACTATTGGTGATTTTTAGAAAGAAAGAATAATACTGGTGTTAAACAGCAGAGGTCTATCTTGGTAGAACTTTACTAGACTTTTACGTTCTATACTAATTAGATTACCTCTTGCCAGCAGTAATTTGGTTTCCAAACTTATTTTATGTCCTCTTTGTTTCAAATCCAGTGTTTCTGCATCACTAGTATAAACTGGTGCAGAAGCAGACATACTGTGTGTGGGTATCCTCATTTTGATGCCTTAACCTGATCGACTCATTTCAATCTGATTGTGGGATGAGACCGATAAGATGGGAAAGAAAGAAGAGAAGCGTCCTCCCTTCAGTCACAGAAGACAAACTGTGTTCACGAGATTTCTCACTGTCAACAACTCGGAATCAAATCGGTCTCACATTACAGTTCCGTTTGGTTCCAAGCCCACCGTTTCTCCTGAGTAAATAGATCCATGCACACAGATGCAGAGTGTGACGCTGTAGTTTTATTAATCTAAACTCATGTTTATAAGGAAACTATGCATTTATCGGAGATTTTTGAAAATTTGTTTTCAACTGTGAATTAATACACATTTGCTCCAGAGCAGTGGTTCTCAAACTTCTTTTAACAATTAAAATTGGTAGGTACATTTTAAGAATTCTGCAAAAAGAAACTTGCATTGTGTCAGTGACATAAAAAAAAAAAATCAGAATTAATTCATTTAAAAAAAAATCTGGTGGCCATAATTTTTGCAGAAGCTCTTGGTCTTCTTTCTTCTGAGCATTAAGCTGTGATTAACGGAGGCCCTGAGGCTTTAACTGATCATTAAATGTTTTTATCTTGTGCGCACAAAATAACTCAGCATTTCAAAGGCAGGCCTCTTGTTGAAGCCACTAGCTTAGGCTGTGTGCCTGTTCTTCAGTATGAGCATGCTGATGACGACCCCATGTCTACATGCAAGAGCAGTTAGAATTTGATCATGTAGCCTATTTTTATGTTTATGGCTAAAAAAAATGCTCTGAGGGACTTTTTGTTTCCCATTGCTAAGCAGTTTATTTTAAGTGCTCTTATTTTGAAGGGATAGAGGGGAAGTAAGGATAGACAGTTTTGTATTCTGACGTGAAAGTATGAGCAGTCATCCTGGAGTTGCAATATAGAGTCTCAGTGTTTAATATTTAGCAGTTTTCAAAGTATTGGTATGGTTCTTAAACCTTCTGCTACAATAGTACGACATTCTGAGTTGACAAAACATTTGAATTTCAGTTGTAGATTAATAGATGCATGTTGATTAACCGTAAATCATCTTGTTCCCACAAGAAAAGAAAAAAAATTCCTCATGGGACTTCTAAGGCTCCGTAGAGATTAAAGTCAGAGTTGAGAATTCTGACATTAATTTGCATCATAATAATGTGATGATAATTACTTTATTTAATAATTAATAATAATGCACATTTTGATCATATATTTAACTCTTATAGTGATATTCATTTTGGAATCCTGCATAACTAATATTTTTACTAAAACTCTGCAGTACACATAGGTTACTACCCCCATTTGAAAACCATTGCCCTAGAGAATATGTATTATTTGTTGTGTTTAAGACAGTGTTGCTCATCTTTGGATATCTGATTTTGCTCCTATCATAAGTTTCGTTGACAATAAGATAAAATCAAGATTATCACTCCAGAAGTTGTAGGCGCCAGAGTTTGGAATGGTTTAGTTGAGTCCAAACAACAAAGAAAGTAAGAAACATTTCAGTGATGCATCTTGGTGAATAAAAAAGAAAAAACAGTGAATGATGTGCATCTCAACCGACATGTTTTGCTGCAATTAAAGCCTTATTTAATTTATCTTTAAAAGCATGCTGCCAGTCAGATTATCAGATAGCAGGTCTGCCTGTTCCTGATAACGGGAACGCCATAATTTTACCTTTGTTTCTGCATATCTGTCTTTGTTAACCTCAGTCTTGAATGTCTACATTATTGTGAAGAAAGAAAAGAACAGCTACTGTCAGTCATACAGACGTGAATCGATGTCGGTCCAAGCAGCAGAAGGTGAAGAACGCCAACACAACATGTTTTTCACAGTCTTTCACGAGTAAGAGGGATATAACTTTATTTTTAAATAAACCTTTTTTCTGTGACAAAAGGCTCTGGTTCTGGTTTCATATTGGACTTACATCACACCAACACAGATTCACTATTTACACGAGCAAACAACAACGGACCTGTGTGTCAAACATTGGTTGTACATATAAATGGTGACCTCTTGTTTCAAATCACAACGGGACCGTCTGAGGACAGTCAACACTTTTCCCGAGCTCAGTTATGTATTTTGTGTATTTTTGTACATCAGTTGCATGAGCACTTTCTTCACAAAATACAATATTTTGCACAATTTTACGTGTTTGCGGAATAATAGAGATGAAATGAATGAGACCAACAAGGCTTCTGTTTTGTACATTTAAAAATAACAATGGAATTATCTTTGGGGCTCTTGCACAGGTTCGGGGCTCGCTATAGAGGTTTTTAATGAAAGTTGCACTGTTAGAAAGAATGCTCAAATTAATTTATTAATATGAGTCAAGTCAGAGACAAAACATTTGTTCAGAATTTTGTGTGCTAGCCACTTGTTTTCTTTTGTTTATCAAACTCATTATTTTCAAGTTATATAAACTTTTTGTCTAATGATGTAAGTGATACTTACATTTATAAACCAGACACTTGAATTAATGAATCGGAATACAATCCGGATAAAAACAATTATTGAGATTTTGTCAAAACTTAAAAAGTATATTACCGGCAACAATGGTTTTCCTTTGTGTTCAAAAATAAAGCTAATTATTTTTCTTTGAATATATATGCGTTTTTTTTAAATGATATAAATGTAACTAAAAAGTGTAAATCCAAAGAAACTTAAAGCTCTACAGTTTGAAGAACAAAAAATAAAAGCTCAAATTAATTTGTCAGAATCAGCTATTAGAACTTGTTTTATAATTCCAACAGGCTTAAAAGATTTGAGTGCCAGCAACTATTGTTTTCTCTTTGTTTTTATCAAACTCACTAGTTTAAGTAAGATTTGAGACTGAATTAGAATTTCTTCTAACTTAAAAATGTTACGTAGGTGTTGCATCTGCTTTCTTGAGTTCATAAAACTCATAAAGTATCATTTTGTATAAACTTTTTGACTCAAATATAACCACTGCTTGAAATCTAATAAAGTACCAGTAACTGAATAAGAGTTTTGAGTTTATGTATTCAAATAATTACCGGAACTGTTTTCCCTACTTTTTCCTGTAAGTTATTTTGGATTACAGCGTGCATCCAAAACAATTCTAGTTTCTCTGCAAACATAATCATGTGCTTCTAAGTATTTTTCTGAGCTCAGCGTGTCCCGTGTAAACAGACAAATCTAAAAGATGTCATCTTTGACAGCGAGACATTTTCGCAGTGCTACTGGTCTCACATCACAGGTTGGCGTTCAGCTGCAGCTGCTGACCTGAGGAAATCCTGTGTGTGATGGAAGTCCTCCACCATGACACCTCTGATTCCAACGGGTAATTACATTCACATTTCACAGTTGCCAAACACTGACGAGTAAGATTAAGGCTTCAGAGCTAAGAGATGACACGAAAATAATCACTGTGCAATATTTCTCCAGTCATTTTTCCACCCTGTAGTAAATAGCTTCCCTCTGGGTGCCTGTGATGGGTTCAGTGCCCAACGTGCTTCAGTTTCAGTCCCAGCTTTGTGCTTTTACGCTTCTTCACACCTAAGCCTCAGAGTCATGAGTGGCAGACTGGCAACCAGACAGAAAAATTGAACGTATGATGATCTGCTGACATCAGACTAACAGCAAAACATCCAGTAAACCATCTGAATCCATCAGGAAATGAGTGGCATCCACTTCAAGGTCACATTAATGGTCAGGAGTTAGATGCGTGTGTCCAGATATACTGACTTGTCGGTCGTGTGTGCTTGCTTTGAACCATGTGTCGCATTAAACCTGACGGTGAGAACAATCATTAGAGAATCAGGGAATAGTATAAGTCACAGTAGATGCAGCGAGCCCACAGGACTTCAGTGTAAACACTTGTGGATTCATGCAGGAGGATTTGTCATCTTGATTTTCCACAAACCAGCTAGAAAGTGGAGGGAAAGAATAATGCTGAAATCTTTCTTGGGATGCAGTGAAAGTGTTTTCTAAATCGCAGCCGGCAAACCAAATTGAACTGGGTTCATGACATCGAAGTTGTGGATGGAAATATCATTCAAGGGTTGGTTCACTTTTGAAAAACAAAAAAAGAATCTCCCGGAAGCTTTGGCTCCTGCCGTTGTGCTAATGTTTGATTCAGTTGTTTGGTGGCTGAGTGGTCTGGTCTCCTCTGTGTGACTGAATGCCAAAATGGATTTTTATCCTCCTGAATTCATGAAACATCGCCCACTTTTGGCTTCGCTGCTCCCACCACAACAGTCTACACACTTTACAATAACAAATCCCACGTCATAAAGCTTCTGTGTATGTGTGTGTGTGCCTGCTCTTAATGTATTGATAAATCTTCTCTGGTCATAAAAAAAAAAGGTAAACTAGCATTAATGCGCCACTGCTACATCAATCAGTGTCCACTACCACATTTTATGGCACAGCTGAGAAAAGGCCTCAAGGAACCATAGAGGAGATAAGCTGCTGTGTTTGGACAGTGATGAGGTGTACCTGCTGTACACAAATCTGTTGCCGTGAAGGAGTTATGGAATCTGGGGGTGGAGAAGTCTCATGCTCACTGTAGTCCAAGCTGTTTGGTCATCCTTGTTTCTTCTACAGGTGAGTCAGCAACTTTTATTCATCCCCATTCACAGATAACTCCCACTATTGTTTCAACACTGTATTTTAAATAAGGAGGCATAAACTAACCCGCCCGGTAACAGTTAACAAATAAAGATATTATATGTGCACCAAATTGTAAAACACTTAAAATGGGATGAGGATTTTATCCACTCAGAGATGTCGTCACTTTGTGGGATCCTCATTTCACATCTTTGAACGGGAGTACTGTATCAACTCATATGCCTCCGCCGGCACCTCCAAGGCCCAATGTGATGGTCTGTGGAGAGAGTGTAGAGACTGAAGCTGTCACCCCTCTCCTGTCAGTCAGCCCCCCTCCCATTCCTCCCAAAACCTCCTCCTCCTCCTTCTCCCTCTGGCTTTTCCTATGTGATGTGTCACTCAAAGCGCTCGTAGTTCCTGGTTTGACGCACCCGTGGGACCATGTCCATCAGCAGCCTGCGGGAGAAGGAGAAGAGGCCTTTTAGAGAGAAAGGAAGACCTGTGAGTGGAAGCAGACATGAGCTTCCCACTCAAACCTACTGAGAAATCGATTTTAGGTGCTGCTCAAGGCCAAAGCCTCCCTTCAATCCCCATGAGTGGAACGTAAAACTTTCTTGACTTCTTGATAGATCCTTGATTTTGATGGTTAAGTTGATATTTTACAAGAATAAAGTTGTAATTTTCAGACTGGCGAAGGGGCTTTTGGCAACTGCTGTGCAAAACACACACAAAGACTCTGATGTGTGTCACTGTGCTTATGAAGTACTCTGGTTACTTTACGATCAATGTTTGTGGTATAAGCCTCCATCTACATTACGTGACAACTAAATTTCTCAATGCAGCCATTTATTCCTGTAATACGGTTTTATGTCTTTGGTTGTTCCGTCACCACCTGAGAAATTGTGTTTGCTACAGTTCCTCTCCTCAAATCTCACATTTTCATGTGACACTACAAACCGAATGATTTCTTCACCGACCAAGTCCATCCTGATGGAAATCAAACTGTTCGGATGAGAACTTGTGATCCGGAGAAACAAAGGTTTAGCTTTGCAGATTTGTTTGCAATGAAAACAATAATTAAAGTAGTGCTGACTAGTCATTCTAACATAGAACCAGACTGGGCACTGCTGACTTCATACGTGATGAAAACACTTTGACCAGAATAAATGACAAATACTGATAATCTGTCAATCTCTGTTTAGGACATTTTTAATTGTAATCGTATTTCGTATGTATTCTTTATGTTTGTTACTCTGTGTGTTGCAGCTTTTCTTGGCCAGGACTCCCTTGAAGCAGATATTGTTAATCTCCATGAGACTTTCCTGCTAAAGTAAAAATACATTTAAAACAACTCCTTTTAGTTGTAAATGCTTTGAATAATCTCAGTTGATCCTTCAACCTGTGAACTACTGATGATCACTTACTTGACTCCATAGGCAAAGATGATGAGGCCTATGAGGACGCCTATTGTCCCATCCAGGTACCACACCTGGGGTTCATGCTTGAACACTTCAGCACTGATGAGGATAGAGAATCCCATGATGCCCCCCACCAGCGAATTAAATCCTGGAGGGATAACATAAACAGTCCTGTCTTTCTCAGAAAAACATACAGAGTGAGTGGATGAGGGTTTTTGTCAGTGATAGATGGAATTTACTCCTGGTTGTGTTAGAGTGTCCCTCATACACGCGCTAAGAGTCGAGAGGACATGTGATATTACCTGCTGTAATCCAACAGTATATGATGTACTCTTGAAATGCCTCAAATATGTGTCATTTTTTAGAAAGTCATTTTGTTAAACTAAAATGCTAATTACCACCATCCTGTTTAAGGTGAGACACTGCTGTGTGACAATCTTTAACCGCTACTGTTACCTTCAATTCCCCCCTGCTCAAAGTCAGCAGGCTCCTCTTTACAAATAATTCAGAAGCTACGTAGCTGTTCTTGACCTGGAAGTAAGTGAATCTGCTGTGTGATGGATGACCCACCGTCAGTGATCAGGGCCCGGCTCGTCAGAACTTTACCCAGCATGAACTTGACCACAGCCAGGCTGATGCACACCAAGCCGCTGATGATGGACACGCTGAACAGAAATCCATCCTGAGAGAAAGAGACACACAGATAGTGGGAGTCATGGTTAGCAGCCGCGTCACTGGTGTCCCTCTGGGTTTAACCCTCGGTCCTCCCTCAAAGCGCATAACTGACTGATCCACGTGACCCCGAGACGGGCCTGTTTGTTTGTCTTAAATTATTATAGTGATATGTGATTATATAATAGAATATAACCTTTACTGTTCAACCTCTCTAAGAAGCGTCTTGTGACGGTTCAGATGCCACACACCACATGAGAGAGGGGGGGTGTTGTTAAGCTGTCCACATTGTTCCAGGCTCAAGACGCATTGGCGGGCAGAAGGTTGCAGCAGCCCGAGAAGGGCATTCCAGACGTCCCTCTCCCCAGCAACACTCTCCATCTCATCCTGGGGGATCATGAGGCGAGATATAGAATCCCTCCAGCAAGTTCTGGATCTACACCACGCTCTCCTCCCAACTGGACGTTCCTACAAAATCTCCAAAGGGATTCATAATGGAGGCATCTTGATCAGATGACAGAACCTCCTCTACTAGCTCCCTTCAACACAAAGGACTAGTGGCTCCTCTCCGAGCTCCAGGCACCGACAACAGTGGATAAAGATGTTGATGAATACATTTGGGTCACCTTCAATGACCTACGTGTGCATGAATAGGATATACAAGCAGCTGTGAGCACCTGGATTTTCCACTATGTTTACACTGGTATTCCTCTGCAATGCAGATCTTCAATCAGAGTTCATTATCAGTACGACTGAAACAGAAGAACACATGGGTAGTTGTGGAAGTACTCTTTCTCACTGAAACACCTCCAGACTTCATGTAAGTAATCATCCAGCGTGTTTGGTTGGGTTTTGCAGTTTGGGATGGAAATGCATGCGAGCCTGTTTTGAGTGAACTTGATGAGAAATGTGATAAAAAACAATTAATTATTGCCGTTCTGCCAGCACTTTGTTCACTATAGCAGCAAGACACTGCTGTCGATTGGCCGTGATCTTCACTTTCGAGTTTAATTTTCTATTAATATCCCCAAACAGTCGGGGGGGTGGATATTGACGGTCCCTACAGCAAGAACAGACGACTGCAGTGCAGAAACTAGTCATGATTTAAAACTCCTCTGAATATTTTTTTTTAGATTCAGATTCATACTTGACTTGTTTTCAGTCTTTATGTCTTTCTTTATGTTAACAAAGACATTAAAGACACAACACAGTTCATTGCATCAGCGTCGATTACAGCGTGCCCAGTCTGTTTAGAGCGCTGATGGCTGAGGACACAAAACTCTTCCTAACGCAAATTTTATTTATTTTTTTTTGTCTGTATCAATGGCCAGAGGAAAAGAGGATCAAACGTGGATTGAAGGGGAGTTTAAAAAGATATATTGTTATTTATAGTGGAGTAAGACACTAAAATACAGCTCTATTTTAGCTATATGAGAAATTATCTATCATTGAGTATCAAGGAGAATAAACATTTTAAGTGCTACATAAATAATGTGGCTTTTTGTAGCATTTTTTAATTTCATGTTTGAATACCATTACAAAAGAAAGAGATACTTTGATTTTAGTGTGTTTATATATATATGCGATCGGTAAGTGTGGTTTGTTTGTTTCTTTATCTATGTTTTACATAAGAGCAGCAGCTTTAAAAATAGTCTGGGTCACAAAGCGTTACCAATACTTCATTGAACCCCTTCCTCAACCTGCCCCCTTTGTGTCTATTATCAACCAAGTAAATGAATGTGCACTTTATTAAGACACATCCTGCTCTGTATTCTCCAAGTGCTCTAATTGTACACAGGTTTAGAGTGAGGTCATCATAAAACAGCACCCGATGCTGCAGATCCCAGCTGTGCAGTTCTTTCAGAGGAGCTTAAGTGTAGCCCTTCACTCCCATCAAACCCACTTATTTATTAGCTCTCATCCCATCTGAACAATCTGTTCCAAAGTCTTCCCAACTATCTCTTCCTCATGTTATCAAACGCTCTCCTTCTTCCTAAACTGTCCTCATGGTTTAAATAGCATCACTGCGGCTCAGGAAGAAGAGATGTAAGTGTGAACGTGCGGAGTAAAGACGAAGACAAGAAGGGATGGATGAGAGAGGGGAAAGGGAGTCGTGCTGCACTCGGCGCCTCTGCGGCAGCATTAATATTGCACTACCGCCTTGGAGCCATGAAAAGCAACTCGGGCAGGCTCAGAGAAATCAAAGAGGAGATGTAGAGGAAACCTCTGCATGCTGCATAAATACCATGTCAGCGCTGTAACTCAGCAGTGAAAATAAAACCAAGATCCTGTGCCATCCTTAAATCACTGAGCGTCGAAAGTTCTATTTCTTCATGATGCACACAAATATTTCTCCTGGTCATTTTTAAATTACATATTTAAATTAAGTATTAGCGGATGAGTAGAACGCTGCAAAGAGGGGATGTTCCACTGGAACCAAATCTAGGCCTGTTTCTTACAATATGTAACCTTTTAATCAACATTGAGGGTGGCTGAGCCTTTTAGCCATGGAGGAGGGGAACGTGCAAACACTAGAGAAGGAGAAGGTAACGCTCTGGACCAACAGCCTCTAAGCACAGAGCGAAACAATTATGGTTCATTTTTATTGTATTGGCTCTCAAGTGTTACTTTAATACTTTATTTTGTTATATTTATTTTGTGTTTGTTTCTTGTTGAAAGCCCATTCCTTGTATTTGTTGCTGTTCCTGTAATTGTCTCTTTTTGTGATCTGATTTGCTTTACTGGTTCTTCTGTTTCGTATTCCATGTCCCTGTTCGTTCCTTTTTCCCAGTGCAGTTATTTATTTCCTGTTGCATATTGTTAATATCTGTGTGCTTCTTCTGTCACTTTTAATTATCTTCCTGTGTTTTTGCCCGCCATGCCGCCATGGTTTTCGCCCTTGCATTTAAAATTATTAAACCACTGATCTGCTCTACCTACTGTGTTTTCAGCCTGTGGGCCGAAGCTCTGCTACGATGTTAGCTCGGCTAACATCGTAGAACCAGAGATCCTTGTGAGGAATGTGAAAACGGTTCTGGATGTGTTCTTAAGAGGGTATACTTGAAAAAGGCCACTGGTAGTGAGTTGGATTTGGAGAACCCAAACTTTAGCATACAGTCAGATCAGAGAAGGAGAAGGAGAATATTATTGGATAGGTTTTGAAGAAAAATGAGCAGCGGTTAGAGTATATTTCATCACACAGAAAGCAGAGTGGAAAAACATGAAGGAAACTGAGGTTAGATAATCGTATGAAAGGACCAGTGTGAAAATACTAGACCTATGGGTTAGGGTTAGGTTATATCCCCAATATATATTGTAAAAGCAACCCCCCAGATTGAACTCCTCAAATTAAATGTGGAGTTATGTCCAAAACTCATGTTTTTGTTTACTCTCCTTGTGAGTAACATATGAACTTTTAGAGTAAAGTATGATATACAAAAGATAGACATAAGGTTTATGGACTAGTGTCAAAAAATATGAAACTAACAATTCCCAAAATCAATCCAGTTCTTCCTCTCACTAAGGTCTATGTGTTTAAACCATTATACATGACATCGTTTTTGAGTTATTTCTGGAAAACAGTGTTTTAATAATATATATATGGGGTTTAAAGATTAAATGATCAATAATAACGTTTTTGAGTTATCGCGTTAATAAGAAGGTTCTGCAGCGTTTACAATGAGGATTCCTTTATATCCAAAACTTTTCGGGGATATAATAATTCTAACTTTTCTCAGATATAGATGGGATACTTAAAACTGGTAATAAAGGAGTTTCAGTTCCAAACATGCCAAGACATAGGTATCAGGAAGGTCCTGGAAAAACAACGCTGCTATTAATATTTAAATTACGTCACCTGATTGTAACAATCCTGACGTTTTCAAATGACTGGGGTTGAATCAGTGTGGGACAGGAAAGGTTACCCGTTCCATATGACAAAAGCACATTTTTTTGGAAGCAAAGCATCTGTGCTGTCCTTTCATGGCGGATGAGGTCGAAAAAGTCACAAAGACACGCATTAGAAAACTGAACAAAAATGAATTTAAGTGCATAAAGAGGGTAACACCAACGACAGCATGAAACACTCACAGCATTGGATAAATGTGAAGATAAAGCCCCTCAGTGCAGAGCAACCAGGGCTTTGTTAGAGTCAAACGTTTAAGAACACTAGACGAGGGATAGGAAAAAAACAGCAGAATGTCACAGGTTTGACACCAGTTTCACTGTTAAAGGTTTGCAGTCAACAACTAACGAATAACTAAGATTAACTTAACTAAGGGTCTCCTCCTCTGAGCCCGAAACATGAGGAACCAAAGTGACACAAGTCACACAGACCATTTAAATGCCTTGGAGAGTTCTTTTATACAGATTCTATTTTATTCATTAGATCCCTTTGTGATTTTTTATATGTCATTTTTGATCATTTTAATCCAACCCAGACACACAGAGTCACAAATCAGTGTGATTCTGGTGCCGGTCTCAAGCCTGGATAAATTGGAATGGTTGTGTCAGGATGGGCGTCTGGTGTAAAATTCCATGTCAGATCCATATAAGGAGCACAAACTGGTTTCCATACCAGATCCGTTGGAGCTCTTGTAAAAGAAATACTGTCACTGGTACTTTTAGCCTGCAGGGTGCCAATGGTAACTATGGATTGAAACAGATGATCCGCTGAAGGCCTAACCAGCAAAGTCACAGCTTTGACTTATGAATTGGAATTGCAAATAAAAAAGCTTTTGGTGAATCTGCGCTCCCGGGGGAGGAGAAAGATGCAAAGCTTGTTTATTTTCAAATGAGGAAGATCTTTGATCATATCTAACATAATTTCAGAACTGGGTCTGTTTTCTTAGGGGATTAACACAGAGAGTTTAACCAGCTTCAAAGTAAAGGTGTGTTGGTGCATCAATGGGCTCATAAATGTTTTAGGTGTGAATGAAGTTAGTGTCCGACAGAATTGTAGGATCTAAGTCAACAAAGTTACATCTTTCTATTTATCCCCAATAACAAACATAGACTGTCTCTTTGGTTTTTCTGACAGGGTGGAATACTGAGTGCCTGAAGGTGTTTACAACAGAAGTCATCTCACTCTGGCATCATTTACTCATCTGTGAATTCTGCCATTTGAAAAAGCAGCCATGGATTTCCTCACATGATGAACTTTGCAGCCAGCGAACCAAATATAAACCAGCCAAATTAATTTTACTAATGGCACTGCAAACAGGTAGTTTTATGGTTATTTCCTGTTGTTTTTAATGCTTTCAGGCCCTATCTTCTTCTTCTGAGTTTGGATGCAGAGGTTTACAGTGTCATGCCTTCACCCAGGAGATGTACAATAGATGAGGCTTGTTCCATAAAGCATGCAATCATTCTTATGTGGTTAGAATCAACAGCATCATAAACAAAGTAATCAGCATTTATTTCTTTAAACTGAATTGAAGTGGATTAGATGACAGAGCTGGAGGTGAAGGTCCTGAGCATTAATAATCTCCCTGTAATAATTTATCCATAATGTTCCCATATTTACTCATCATTATGTTTCTAGGGAGATGATTATTGCCCAGCAACACAGAGATGAAGCTATTTCAGGAAGAGTGAGGCGTCATGCATCTTCACGCTTGAGATTTGTGACATTTTTCATCTAGCAGCAGCAACACTTTCACAAACACACATTCACACACCATGCCAACTGGAAAACAACATTGAAAATCCTGTTTTTGCTAACATAGATGAGAAGATGTTATACATTGCTCGGGCTTGTTGTCAGTGTAACGAGGTGAAGATCCAATCGATTCATCTTTTGAATTCCCCGTCAAAAGGTCAACTGATGATAATGATGGTCTCTCTTTGTATTTATACCAAAATTTATAGTGTATGTTTATTTTTTTTATCTTTATTATATTGTCTTATTTCAATTGTATCTGCCACTTGCTCAATTTCCTGAACTGCTGTAATACCTCATTTTCACCTGTGGGGATTAATAAAGTTCTATCTATTCCAAAATATGTTAATCAGTTTGTGACTGTTACCTCCACAGAGGTTAAACCACGCATAACAGCTCATTAAGACGTCAACAAAACAGCTCTGCATTTGTTATTAAAGTTTTATAATAAACTTCTATCTACGGTTCTGTCATACATATCTTTGGCGACCCACTAGCCTGTGTTAAATTTAGGATCTAACATCCATATATCTAAACAACATGAAAGACGGTCAGATGTGAATACGTCACTATTCCAGCTTTGCAGCCCTTACTGAATTGAACCAATACAGAATGCTCAAAATGTTGTCTGCTTCAGGACAAAGTGCCAGAGATGAAGTTTTTTCCCCTCAGACTTGCTGCGATTAGTACATAAACGTCTGATGGCAATTATTTGAATTAACATCGACTATTTTTGCATAATTGTCAGAATTGTTTCCATTCATCAGCTGGTTCAAATAGTCATGTCACATTTCACCTCCATCTCCACATCGTGCCCCACCGTTTGATGTTTGACTGGTTAATGAGGTCATCTGGTTGATATTAACCTGCTGTGAGTGGAGAATTAAAGTAACCTTTAGCAGCTTCTACTGTCAATGTCTGGAGGAGCTGGACTTTCCAATGTGCATGTACTGAAATTTGATGAATAGTTTCATCAAAGCCAAACACGTGGGCACATTCTGGTTTTAAGCCAAAGGATGAAGAGGATCCTGATATCTTGAAGGAGACTATTTCTACAGATCAACCCCTTCACCCCGTTTACTGAACTGTTCCAGATTTAACTGGCTGCTAGTGAGGCTTTCAGTCTAGAAACTTAATAGAGATATGAGAATGTCGATACAGATGTCCTCTTCATCATGACGTGCATATTTCTATTACTATACTGTGATTAGACTTGAATATAAAAGTAGGCAAAACATAGACAGAAGTTGAGAATTAGATTAAATGGTAAATCCCCATTATTTCTATTACAGTTAATTATCAGATCAAATCAAATGATCTTGTTAGCCCTATTTCTCGTTGTGGCTGCTGTTGTTTTTACTTCTGTGTTAAATTGATTAAATGATCCATCCCAGATTGTGCATTTGTTCATCCAAATCTCTCCTCCATCTCTGGTGTAAATTCTGAATCCGGAACACTGATCCACATTGCTGGAGAAAACACGTGGTAGTAAACTCTTGACTATAGTAACTCTATAGTCTTTGCAATTAAGTCTGATTTTAGTGTTAGATTATCAATATAGAGACAGGTTTTGTGTGGGCAGTCTCTGGTCGCTCTCTATCTTACCACTTCAGGTAGTATCTTTGTGGCCAGGTCATGGATGGCCTTACCCATAATGCACAAGGAGGACAGGATGAAAATCACACCCAGGATAACACAGGCTCTGCAGATGAAAGAAGAAGAAAACTGGTTACTAACTTCTACACTAAATTCCATTAGTGTAAAAGATCCAGTCATATTAGACTGGATCATGTAATAAACTATTTGAAATTTACAACAATCTCATTAAGATAAGGGGTTTTTTCTGTTGTTGTTTTTCCCAGACACATTCTTATACAATGATCTACCTTCGACACTGAAAAGCCCAATAATGAAACTAGTGCACAGCTTTTATGGGTCAGTGAGATGATTTCATCCAATAATATTTTAGAGAGCATTTTGAAAGATAAGGGCCTTTCAGAGGTGAAAAGATATTTCCATTATAGGAAATAAGGAATTGAGTGCTTATGAACGCTTTAATGTCCTGCTCAACTATTTGGTTGAGCTCATTTTGAGTCTCTATTTCTAATTGAAAAAGTGACTGAGCTGGTTCATAATATGACTCAGTGCTAAAGAGTAAGGGGTCATGGATAGAGCCCTGGGGGACACCACAGCTTAAAGGGGCCCCCGAGGACGAGGCATTAAAAAGTACTACCTGCTAAGTAGGATTTTTTAATTTTTTATTAGTGCATATTTAAAGCATGCAACAACTTAATAACCAAAATAATGTAACATGATACAAGCAAAAAAAAAGTCTGATAAGTTCAAATAGTTTTCTGAAAAAAACAGGTTGGTAATTTAATGAAAATTGTTTTTCCATCGTTTTTTCTTAGTGAAGACATTGAAGGGTTAATAATAAAAGTGCCAATATGTTCTGCTGTAGTGTCTTCAAAAAGACATTTTAAACACAAATGTGTGTCTTTCAATATTACACACACGACCTTAGTGTACCTACTGATATCTATGGCACTGTCTCGTTACTGTGGATTTAAGATATGACAGGAGGATCGTCCTCCTCTGGCTTTAAACTGGAAACTCCTGAAATCACTAATGTCCGTTGCCTTTCCCCTTGTGTGTTCAGACATCTTCGACCAATCTGAAGTCTGTTCCACATTTCATGCAGGCTGTAATAAATTAAATGTATTATTATTATTATTATTAATCTCCTGTATCTATTCCCCAGTCTTTTCCAGTTTCTTCCAGTGGGTCTCTCATATTAGTCTTCACATTCTTAAAGTAAGTTTTATTTACCTCCTGAATGTAGTGGTTTACAGTTTTTAGCTCAGCTGTTTTATTAGATTTTCTTTGGGGACTCACTCAGTCCATTCATGTTCTTACTGAGAGTTCTAACTCCTGTGTTGTCTACATTTGCGTCCTGTTTTTGAAGAACAAATAACAGAAAGAAACTGACCCAGCAGACCTTTTTCTCTGTGAGAATCTCTGTGGCTTGTCATGAGCTCTGCTCTGCATGGAGAGAGAGGGTTTATGGCCTCTCTGTAAGGAATGTAGACGGGCTGCTCTAAATCTGGCAAACAGAAAATGTCTGAGAACTCGTTGTTAACAAGATTACTGCCTGGATGGATTAAAGAATTTCTTGACAATGTTGATGCCATGGTAGCTCCAGCTCCTGAGCTAGTTAGCTTCCAGTCTGCCATCCTCCTGCCATTGTCAACGCCTCCACAGACTCTAAAACGATTATATCTTTTCAAATCTCATCATGCACACACGATAGGATTAAAAATAATGGAATATCTCACTCTACAGGATTTCTCTAAGAGTCATGTTCTGCAAGGAGTTATGATTATACCGCCTCTCAAGAAGTATTGGGAACAATATGGACGAAGACATGGTTTGAAGATGTGGGGGTTCACCCTGGACGAGTCGCCAGTTCATTACAGGGCTGACACTAGGCCTCTGCCCCAAGTCTCCTGTCTAGAGCTTGTTCGAAACTCGGCTACCAGAATTTGAACCGGTTCCAAGAGACATGATCATATAAATCCCTTCTTTGCGACGCCAAACTGGCTACCGTTTACGTACAGAATCGATTTCAAATTTGTACTAATTACTTTTAAAGCCCTTCATAGCTTTGGCCCTGACTATATCATAGATTCATTTGCACTCTGAGTCTAGCCCCCGTCTGTGCTCCTCAGTCACGACACTTCTCCCCGATCCCTCAGCCCGCAAAATAACAAATTGGGACCGGGTTATTTGTTGGCAGTCTGTTGACAGGCTATACGAATAAAGTTTATTATTATTATTTTTATAATCATTATTAATATCAACCCCTTCCATTTGGACACTTTTGGAACGTACATTTCCGTCACTTTGTCATCTACATGCATCATGTTCAACTGCTGTTGATGTGTGTCCAGATGCAGGCTGTCGAAGGCCATCATAGAGCACAAGTAATCAGCATTCTTTGTTTTATGATGCAATCATTTTCTATAATTCATCTTTATTTTTGCATTGTTTTGAGAGAGTGCAGAGTGTAAACTGTTCATTTTAAACCCCTCTACCCAATTAACAGGTCTGGAGGGACAGACCAAAAACAACTGGAGCATATGTCCTGGTCATGCATGGCTACTCTCAAAGGCTGCTCTCCAGCCACAATTGGTGTCGTGGGTTTGGACCGGATGACGTAACCAAGGCAACACTCAACATCCACGTAGGAAGCGTACAACAGGACACACAAGCACATTCACATGCACACCATGGGGCTCCTCCACCCAAGCTGTTGTTCATTGAATGCAACGTATGTAGAAATGACTTCCTAGTGTTTGTGTATACAAAGGCTCCATGTTTCATTTGGGAACAAAATACTGCAATTCATCTTATTCTGAAGTCTAAAACGTGTTACCTTAGAAACAGCTGAGAGCCACTAGCTATCAAAAACTAAAAAGCTAAAAAGTGTCTTCATACAGAAGTAGGAAGTCAGAGCGCATGACTAATACAGATATGTGTGCATCCATGTGTTTGGGTGTTTTGGTTGCTTTTCTAAGTGTTTGAAATGTAGCAGTATAACTGTGTCTTCATGGTGGTGTGTGACGGATACAGCAGAAAACACTCTGTGAAGCCAATTACTGGCCGAGGACTTCCTGAATGCTGTCTGGATCATTATCAAATCAGCTGCTGAAAAGACGAAGGAAGGCTGATATAGATCTAGTCCATATATTAAAAACTATGCACCAACAGACGGCTGTTGGCTGAGATGAGAGCATGAGGGCAAAGTGAGAGCGACAGCAGACTGAAGCCCAGTTGTAGTGACTCCCCGCTCTTATACTTTGTACCTCAAATGATTTCACTATCTTTGGTTGATACAGTTACTTCTAATGGTGTGCATACATACTAGTACTTCTACAGGCAACTATGGCAGCCATTGCCCTGCTGTCAATTATTAACCAGAAAAAAGCCATAACTTTTAGCTGACTAAACTGCCTTGACATATCTTCTTGTTCGTCCTTCATGATCGATGATGACCATGGCACGTCTCATTTTGGTGTGTTTTGGCTGAGCAGAACCAATCTGAGTCAGGAACTCTTTGTGACACACTGGACAGGTCAGGGAAGATATGGGGCTCTGAGGTGCGGCCGCAGGATTTTTCTAGGCAAACTAGCCTTGATGCCTGTTTAGAATGGCGCAGGAGGTTCTCTTACTTTCACAAAGGACTGCAGCATCCTGGACTCTTGCTTTCTGGGCAGTTGGTCCTGAGCTAGGGTCTCCCAGTTTTTCCAGGTCAACTCCAAAGCTTTTCTAGGATGCTTCAGGGGTGTCATCGTATCGCTTTTTGGGTCCAGCTTGTTTTTGCTTGCCATTTGTAAGCCTGCCAAAGAAGGCTTGTTTTGGCAGTCTCGTACATGGCATTCTTGTCACATGTCTGGATCTCCTGAGTTGTGTCTTTGCCAGCATAGTGGGGAAACTGGGAATGTTGGCCTTGCTGAGGACTTCAGTGTTGGGAATTCTGTCTGCCACTTAATTCTCAGCAGTTTCCTCAGACAGGTCAGGAGGAAATGGTCTTAGTTTCCTGGCGTGGCACTGGTATACGGTCCAGGATTCATACCAATACAGGAGAGTTGGTAGTATGAAAGCCTGGTAAACTTTCAGTTTTTTCACCTGATTAATTCCATGTCTTTCCTACGCTGAGTCACGTCGGTGCCCAAAGCCTGCACTAGCAATCCTGATGATCACCTCATCATCAATGTGCACAAGCCAGAGTACTTCTAAGGTAAGTAAACTTGTTATTTTTTCGTTGGGTAAGTGAGAGCCGTTAGTTGTATTAAGACTGAACGGATCGTGTACATTTAATGAAAACTGTAGAATTTGTTTTGGATCTAGGCTATTATTATTATCATAATAATAAAACAAGTTATTTTACCATCCTTAGTTTGTTCTTATAAATTGTGAGGGACACAAGCAAACAGAAATATGTTTAATGTTCTTGATTCATAGTTGAATTGGCAAACACTTAAGATTTAGAAAAATTCGATTTTCAGTATGAATACAATGCAAACTTTAATTCTAATTCTAGTTACAAAAAACATCTTTGCATCTATATTTATTTACAATTAATGCAAAACTAATGCAAATAATATGAAATCATGGTCTTTGGCTTACAAACTAAAACTCCAGTTTTGGCTTAAACAAACCAGTTTATCTAATATTAAATGGTTTTAAGCTACAAACTAGAAAAAGCACTCATAGATCACATCCTCTGCCAGGACACAACAGTATAATAGGTTTAGAAAAATTCATGCAGATTTCCCCATTAATGTCTGAGTTGTTGTCGGCCTCTAAATCTTCCAAATACTTCAACAAACTCTCTATTCAGCAGGTTCTGAATAGTCCACCTGAGCTCCACACACACAAACACACACACACACACACACACATACACACACACACACGCCATTCTCAGCCAGGTAGAGATAAGATGTGCGGTGGAGGCCTGTGATCGGTCCCAGTGGGCAGAGAGTGACAGCGCTGAAGAGAGCTACTGTTTGACACACTCCTCTGCAGGACAAAGACGACCACACACAGTCACACGCTGGACACACTGAAACGGATTTTATCCCTTTGATGGGCTTTTTTGTAGTCCTTGTTGTCTCTAACGCAGTCTATGATACACATGTAATAAAAGAATGTGGGAATAAACAGAACAAAGACTTCTCAAAAATAACATGTGTATCGCTTCTTTGGTCTATTGTAACATATTTACTCAGTTTTTTAGGGTGGTGTATTAAAAGTCATGTCAGAGCAAATGCTTTTTTTTTTTTCCATGTGAGAAGGTGCCTAAAACTTCAGATGTTCAGGAAACCGCTCATATTTTTCTACTTAGCGATGGCGTGCTGCCAGGGCCATAGCCAGTCAATATGTACTGTACTTTCATTGATGCCTTAATACATTTTTCAAAGTTCGCTCTCGTCACTCTAAATCCATCATTACAATTCTACTCTCTCCTCAGTTCCTCTGTTTCCAGTGCTGCTTATGTAAACTACACCAGCTGTTCATTATTATTGCTTGCTTAGATTCATAAGCCTGGCGGTGTGTGTGTTTTAGTAAAGACCGATTATGTACGTTTATGACCAAGAGCTTTGCAAGAAACTGGAAGGAAGCTTGTTGCACACCGATTGTGGTTTTTGGCATTTTACGCTGTTTTTGCTTGCATTTGTACTTTGAATTTGTCCTATTTCTTTTTTTAGTAATGATTTTGGCTCCACAATGTCTATTTGTGATGCAGTATCACATCACAGTGTTATGGTGACTTAATTCTAAGCAGTGGTTCTGTGGGAGGATAGCACTGAAGGATTAGGTGTCGAATACATGACCCACTGCTGCTATTTAGCACATAGAGAATTTAACGCATTGGATTTATGTAATTATATCCCTAATATATCTTTTTCATGTCAGCGCGATAACCCAAAACGTATTTCATGAAACATTTTCAAAATGTATACCCAAGTAGGCCTCAGTGAGATTTGGAAGGATTGATTTTGGGAAAGGTCCGTTTCATATTTCCAGCACTAGGAGAGCTTTATAACCAGTAGATTTGAGGACATCATTTCTCAACCTTTGGTTCAATTTAGTCAATATGAAGCGGTATGAATCGACTCGAGGAGTTCTATCTTGTATACATCATGTTTTACTCTTATAGTTCATATAAGAGTACACACACACACACACACTGTATTTCAGACTTAATTTCCCATTTAATCTTTAGAGTTCAATCAGGGGGGTGCTTGTACAGCGCAGGGGATTGAGGGCTTTTCGTGGATATACCTTTGCTTTCGAGGATGACAGCATATTTCTAGTTTAAACATTTTTTCTGGCATTTTAAGTATATCTCTACACCACAAAAAGCTCAGCTTGGGTGCGAGCGGAAAGTAATTGTACTTACATGTACTCACGGTGTGCTGAGTGGACCGCTGCAGCGTTGCTGTACCGCCACAGTACAATGACAGAAGACAACACATCGAGTGTTGCATCAAACTACAGAGTAAATGGCAAAACAAAAAAAGCACAATTTTCATTCTATTGGCTACATCATGAATTGTTACTCATCACAGATTCATTGAAACGAAGGCTTTACAGTTGACTTACCGCAAAGCCAAAAGCTGAAGCACTGTGGCGCATAATGGAAACAGCTAGAAAGCACACAGAAAAATACACTGATCATTTGCACCAAGAGTTTGTGTTCATACATATCAATTCAAAATATATTCATATTTGGAGAATATTTAATACATTTTTCCATGCATCATACAACAAAAATTGTGATGTCAGATGTGTTTTACCCCCACTAACAGACAGTAAAATGTTTTTTCTTCAGACAATCTTGATACTGAGAGCATTATCAGTAATTTTTTGCCATTGTCTGCGAACAAAGAAAATAAAAGGTGACAAATACAAAACATCAGTGGGGAAAATCCCCCATCCTCTCCTTTCTTGCTGCACTGACTGAGGATGATGATAAATGTGGTGCATAATTGGGAAGAATTGGTTGCCACTCTGCAGCAAACCTGAGGGAATTCATGATAAACCTGTATTTTGATGGAGTAGTTTAGTAATCAGCATATAAGAAGCCTGTTTTGATACATCAAAGGTGAGATATAAATGTGTTTAAAAACAAACCCTGAGCCAAAACCGCTGTGTTCTGCATTGGGAGGGGATGAGAGAAAGGAGGAGAGACAAAGGAGCAAGAGATGCAGATAGATAGAGGGGAGGAATCCTCTCCTCTCCACCTAGGTTTATTTTTAGCAAGAGTCACTGGAGGCCAGCAACATGCGTCAGCACAGCATTCAGTAACACAACAGTCAATGATATCTTTTCTCTGAGCTTCCTCTTTACTTACACATTTTCTTTCTGCAGCAAGAACAGCAAAATCATGATGTCTTCCTTCCTCTCTCCCCTCTTTCCCTTTTTTTCCCCTCATCGAATCTCCCAAACTCCCTCATCCTTCGACCTATTTTCTCCTCCCTTCACTGTTTACACTCAGTTGCTGTGTCCGGGCTGAAGATGCAGTCTTCTGCACACCAGATGAAAACAGGACTGAAACACGACTGAAGCCTTCAGACGGGTTTGCAAACACACCGTCCACAAATGTGAACAACACTGGAATACAGATGAGTAGGTGGGATTTTTATGACAGCAGAGATCTGCAGAGATAGAGCTTGGAGCACTTTCAATAGCTGACTGTAAAACTGATCCGTATAACAACTTTTCAGAAATTTTAAAAGTCATATGCAACTCCTAACAAGCAGCTCCTTGCTTCTGGAAAAACATGAAGACGGTAATCAGTTAATAGGATTCATCTGATTGGACAGATTATTTCATTCAGAAATAGTAACGGACAGCATGTGATATTAATTACAAAAAAAGTTCATATGTTGAAGTTTAAAATAACACAATACAGTCATTTAAACGTTTTATGTATTGCTCAATTGTTTGGTGGAACAAATGTTGAGTCTCTTATTTCTTATTGAGAAAGTGTCTGAGCCGGTTCATAATATGACCCAGTGGCAGCATGTCGATTCTAAAGAGTAAGGGCCATGGATAGAGCCATGGGGGACAACCACTACCTTATCTGATATTATCTTAGGTGCCAGGACTGACATAATGAGGTAAAGGTATCAGCCACACACCTTCTTTTGCTGTCATGAGATGGCCTTTGTCATCAAGTAAACAACTTTGTGCCAACAAGTGTAAGAATATAAAGAATAAAAAATGTAGAAAGCCGCACAATTTTTCATGCTACATGATTTTTCACGTGCTATAGATTTCTAACAGATCTGTCTGGCAGGACACCCTCCTCTCCCTCTTGTGTATTTTGTCTTTCTCCTCCCCTGTGTCTGTTGTCTGTCTCTCCAAGTCCATCTGTTACCAGGGTGTGGCTACGTGTCACTCTCTCCTCACGTGACTCTGACTACCATGACATGTTCGCACCTGGCTCCTGTCTGTTCTTCTTCACACCTGAGGACAGCTGCATAATATCCCTGGCTCTGCACTCCATTCTTCGTCAAGTCGTCCGTTTATCCTAGTGGTAACTGAGTTTGGGCTTCCTTGAAGTATTTTTGACTTCTTGACAAACCAGTTTTGTTTTATTTAACTTGTATTTCTCACCCAGGTTCACCATTCCAGCTCCTCTTTCTCATCTGCTTCGCTCTGGTAACCATACAGTCTGGTCTTTGAGGATACTGATCTGTTGCCCTGTTCCCAGCTGTTTGCCTTGCTCCTGCACTAGTTCTTCGTATGCATCTTTTTCATGAAAACGTTCTTGTTCATTTATTACCCGAGTTCTTAGTGTTTCGAGTTCTGCACAACTGGTTCAAGAAAGAGCTGGTCATTTCCATAAAAAGATCTCTTTGAAACAGCATCAACCCTCCTGATGTTGAAAGCTCCTCCCTCCTCAACCCTTCCTTCCTTCCCTTTTCTCCCCATGCCTCCTTCATTAAGAGCAGAAAGAAGAAAAGATGTGTAAATTTATCTGCTGTGGCTTTGCGGTCGAAAAAGCTGAGCCCGGCAATGGCTAATTGGGTCCCTAGAAAGCTGGTTGGGTGTCAACGGGATGGATCTCCAGTATCGAATCCCCATCATACACACACACAAGACACAGTTATATGAAGTCTCTTGTCTTCCCGTCTACCCCTTCATTCTTCCTTGTCCCATCTGACAAGAGAAGCAGGGGAACAGAAGATAAATCGCCATCCAGGCTCTGCCGATTTATTGGCTGTTGCTGGAGCTGTGGCATTCATAGCAGTGAGCCCCATCGGTGTGAAGGTTGTACTAACAGTCAGTGGACTGATGGTGTTTGCCTTACTGTGCTTTTGTAGCCATGAAAACATTCACATTTCCATTCAGTTTGAACTCTGCTTAAATACAGCCAACAAGACATAATGAGCTGGATGTGAATTTGTAAGTCCAGCTCTGACACGGGATCTGTTTCAGTTCAAAAGATATCTGTGTTTTCAAGTTGAGCCTTCCTTCTTTTTTATGCCTTTTCTGTAGTTTGGGAAGATATTTGTTTGCTTTTAGGTTTTCCACGAGTTTGATTAGACACTTTTAATGTCTGTTAACCGAATGTTGAGCTCCAGCAAGCACACTCTTATCCTATCTTAACATCCTGACCAGGAGCAGGGGGGGCTCTGTTCAAATCACTCTGCCCCTCTGATGCTCACTAATTAAGATAGTTTCTTCTAAAATGCCAAAACAACATTTCATGCGTGAGCTACAGTATGCGCTGGAATGGATGTGTAGCTAATTAGCCGGTGCCTCTGGCTTCACATATGAGGGTGGTATTAATTACCTAACTGTCATCCTTCTTAATCTTAAACTGGAGATAAATGCGTTAAAATGTTCTAACAATGGACTTAACTTCTGTTAATTGCTCTTTGTTTGGAGTTTATATTCTAATTCCTATTCTCCTGATTAACATGCAGCAGCCAAAGGAAAACAGTCTCTTACTGTATTTGGTACTGGACAAAAGCCCTGAATGTTCTATGAAGTCAATCTTTCTCTATCTAGCCCAGTGACGCAAATAGCAATTTACCTGAATTTGTCCAGCCATCATTTTTCTCAACTTCAGCTTTTCTTTCGGCGTGTGTTATCAAATTACTGCAACACCTCGCTATGCGAACTGTCCAATAAATTTAATATCATAAAGCTGAACCTGCTCTCCCACCTCATAATATCCAAACACATGTTTGTCATGTTTGAGTAATGCATTTTACAGGGTATGTGTCCCAGTGGAGATCATTCTGTCAACAGCCAGGGCTGAGGAAGAACAGCCGCAGGTGTTGAAGACTGGACTGACACCTTGCAGGGCTTTCAAGTGACGACTCTGCATCCTGCAGTATACAAACGCCTCAACGCATCTCAACGCTTTAGATGCACTGTCTCGACTGTTGCTTTTGTTTTTATATCTTCTCTTCTCCTGCTCCCTCTGGCTTGACTCTCAGAGGTCTGGTCTGACGGGATGCATTTAAATCTCACATGTCTTTGATATATGCTCATCTGGCTGTGGAGGATTTGATTTATGTGTTGATGACTTGTGACAAATACGGACGATAGGGTTAGGGTTTGCAATGTGTTTCTAATTTGTGAATTGTAATTTGTATATCTCCTGCCTGTCCTGTCTGGATGCTCTTCTAAAAGAAAAATATTAATCTTGTTGTAACTTTCTCTCTGATAAGATAAGAAAAAGATAAAAATCTTTTTGTTAAATCTTTGGAATAGGCTTATTTGCTCTATTGCTGAGAGTTGTACAAGAATATTGGTACTACTCTGAGATATGAAACTGGTATTTCTCTTCTCATCTTACTTCTTATCTGCATGAAAGCAAAAAAGCTTACTGAAGAAAATGTCTTGGTGTTCCTTAAGATGATGATTCATCTGGACACACTGTTCAATAAATCACTCTGCTTTCTGGTAAGGGATTTTCAGCTTGTTGTAAATTATTCTATGCAACATGTGAGAATAATTTCACTTCATAGCACCTTTCTAATCCCCCCAGCCTCGAGACACACATGCATTCACACAGTGGTGGCAGAAGCTACAATGCAAGGTGTCATCTTCCCTCAGGAAGAGGAGCTATTGGAAGTGAATTGGGGTTTGGTTACCTTGCTTAAGGACACTTTGTAAACTGCAGGGGCTGGGGATCAATCCTTCAACATACATGACTGCTCTTCCTCCTGAGTAAATTTAACACTGTGCCACATATAAACAGAAAAAAATGTGACCCCATCAATTAGATCACTAGTCTTCACAAGAGTGGTGATGAATTATTCCCATCCCATCTGCTTCCTGTGTTCATTCTGCTTCATGAGGCTATTACTTCCCTCAACTGTGTTTATACAGTTGAGGATTCTGAACGCTGGTTCAGACCGGGGTTCTTATGCAATCATAATTAGCAATCAATAAACAATGGCTTATTTCCTTATTTTAAGGGCTAATGAGAGTTTACTGACGGTTTAATGAGTTTTTAAGTAGTGAACCTACAACCGGTGCGGAGGATTGTTTGCTAATACATGTTCACACGTTGAGGAGTTACGTATCAAACAAGTCATTCCAGACAAAGAGAAGAAGTCAATGATCAATAATAATAAAATAATTGTTTATCTAATGTTTACTGCTGTAAACTGTTGGGGATAATGACATTAAACTGTTTAGCAGTGATTATATGTTGAAGTAAAAAAAAAAAATCTTCCGCCGCTTCTATTCGGAAGCTAGAAAAAGATATGATCTTGTAATAAAAGACAAAATAGTTGCCATACCAACCAAAATTATCCTATAATTAGCAGCTCATGCAACAAGATTAAAACAGAGGCATAGATGTTGTTTACAACATTTTTTCACCAGGACACTAAATATCTGCAGTTGAACTGTGCGTGACTGGATTCTCCTGTTTAACATGAATGACGCTCTTTCAGAATGGAACCTATGACAGTCATGGCTTTTGAATTTAATACGCACAGGTCAAAGAAGGTGAGACGGTCCTGTGCTGCTGCGTAACCAGTGTGTCTTTAATCGGAACAGGAAGTAGTAAAATCAGCGACAGGACATCTAGTGACTGTTAGTCAGATCACTGTGTACTTTAATCACTACGGCGTTGCCCTCTATTCCTGTCCTCATTTTTGCTGCTACTTTGCAGGCAGTGCAATGTTTCATTTATGAGTAAGAGCGGGTGAGATGTGACAAGCCAGTGGTACCACTACAGAGAAAGAAATATCGAATTACATGGTCTTTTCACCAAAACCTGTTCACATTTATGCTCAAACACATTCAAAAACAAAGTGGTGAGGAAGGTGAACAGCGCTGTAGCTGTCTGTCGGACAACATTTCAAGTCTACAGCATCACAGGAAATTCCTGTATCTCTGCAAATCTGCAAAGCACAGATAGGTGATTAGCTTCACTGCAGCAAAGTCTGTATTTCACTTATGCATCTGTCTAGCTGTAATCTGCATCTACTGCAGCAGAAAGAAGGAGCATCAGTTGGATCTTGCAGTTTGTGATGGTGTCAGATCTCTCAGATCTGCAGCGACTACCAGAATCCATTCTGAAACTGATAACCAAAACTTTTGCTTGGTGCTTTTGAACATATCTGAAACATTTACATTTCTCCGTGTCTGTCAAACATACAAATACGACGCAGGTGTATAATATATATATAAAATCTTAATCCGACTTGATTTTGAATGTCCAATCCCATATTAGACTCCAAGAAAGAAACCTTTGACATACAGAGTAATGAAACAGAATAGGCCTTAATCTCCTCTGCCTCTTCTCTAGCTCAAAACCAAGACTAGAATGCACACCTGGGTTATCATCCTTGAAGTGATGAGGTCTGACGAAGAAAAATCATGGAAAGCCTACGCTGAGAGAAGTAAATATTCAGTAGCAGCGAGGTTGAGTTCACTCCTGAAGTAAATATATTCCATTCTGCTTTTCTTCTTCATCTGAGAGAAAATGTTATCTGAAGTGGAAGCAGTGGGAGCTGAAGGTTAAGGTAGCGAGACACAAGATTTCTCTACAACTGAGGACTGTCAAAACAGCATGTTCACGTCAGTTCCTTGTCCTTCACGTTGCCTGTTGTTCAGCCATGTTGTTAAATCGTACTGACATTAATTAACAAATCCACCCTTTCACTGATGAACCAAGCGGCAGGCATCATCTGTATTTATTTGGGTTTTTGTTTATAACTTTTGTCATTGCATAGAAACCTGAAAAGTAAAAAGGATCACTTCCTCTTAGCCTCACAGCAAACACCTGATGGAGTGTTACTCACTGAAGGCGACGATAGCCAGGATTATGGTGACCGCTATGGACACCCAAGACACCCAAATAGCCTTCTTGCGGTAACTCTGTGCTTCATGAGGCTTCAGACGCGTGCTGCTCTCCAGAAGACCTGCAGGCAAGACAAACGGCACCATTAACTCCACGGTGTACAGATATGACTCAGAGACTCCACAGTGAGGAAATATAGTGCAGCAGTTTAACATACATTTAGCATTTTAAAGTTGATTAAAGTTATTTCATATGAGCTATCACAGAGCTGGATAGCTCTGGGATAGAGCTATCCCAGATAGCTCCAGGACACTTGGTCCAGGACACTACTCAACCGGATCTAGTGCTGGTCCCAAGCCTGGATAAATGGGCGGGTTGTTACAGGAAGGGCATCCTACATTAAAAAAAAACCCTATGCCAAATCAATATGCGGAACGAGATGATCCGCTGTGTCGACCCCTTAAAAAGGGAAAGAGCCGAAAGAAGTTGCTTTGCTATATGATCTATCCCAGCATAGATATGCAGAGAAAGTAGATCATTTATGACTGCCTTACAGGGGCATTCATTGTAAATACCTACTTATAAAAAACATGAAACATTCAGGATCACAGGTACACTTCACTGAAGAAAGACATTTAGATTAGCAAATTTGAGTATATGTTAGATTTTGAAAACAAAATAAATGCTTAATATTCCAAAAAATCACCAATCCAGAAGAGGGGATATGAGTACGTGAAGTACCATGAAAATATATTGAAATGTTTTGGAGTTATGAACAGTCATCTGAGACTAACCCCACACACAGAACCAACCTAAATTCAACTCATAACCATAAAACAAAAAAGAAAATACAGGTAAGGGTTTGTCAAATAACATGGGTGCCATTTCAGCAATTGGTTATTGTGGATAGAAAGTTACATGCAAACATATTGATGAGTATTTGAGCTCTGCTCTGGAAGCAAACCCACTCCCAGAATAAGCTTAAATCTTCATTTTATCCATGGAAACAAAGGAAAATAAATCATGACAAAATGTGTGGCACAGACAGACAAACGCACTGGACGGATGGAGTCCAGTCTCTCCTCAGTTTGACTGAGGTATTATAATAATGCACAGCTCACTTTACCTGAGCCTTCAAAATAAGAGCATGTGCAGCCATACAAGAGGGAAACAGAGTTTGCTAAAAAATCAATTCAAGATATATCTAACCCAACTCAATTCAAGATATCTACATAATTGTTCTAAGATCACTCAAATTTAATGAGTGACACCCCCCCCCCCTCTTTGTTAATTCTGGACAGTCAAGCCGAGCAAATAAATGTTAAAGGTAGATGCCATAGTGCTGTTTTGGGCTTAATGGTAACATCGGCACTATCGGATCACATCGCTAACACACTGAGTTGTTACAACTTATCACTTGATAAAATTATGACAATATCATTATTATAAACCTAAACATTGGACACACGATGATGATGATGATGATGATGATGATGATGATGATGATGATGATGATGATGATGATGATGATGATGATGATGGATTTAAGTGATCGGATCCTACTTTTGCAATTCACCCTAAGAAGAAAAGAATTATGTACATGCCATAGAATTCTCAATTCTATGGCATGTACTGTTGAGATGTTTTACTCTTCTGTTCAACATTTTTATCTGATAGCTGGCAAGATACTTCAGTCTAGAAAAAAGTAGTCAACAAATATTGACCACTGCTACGAATTTTAGAGGAGATATCTCTTAGCTGGAAATGGTACAATCTCATCCCAAACATGGCAAGGGATCAGAACAAACAGAAGTTTTATATGATGCCATCAGCCAGAAGTCTAACTAATGAATCTTCTTAAGAGTCCCTTAAAAAAACAAATCCACCGTTTGAGATATATGCCATATATACTATCGATTGACCCCGCTCAGTTTCATAGTGTCATTGTTTAAGTAAGTGTCCTCCTTTCCACAGAAAACACATGAATTCTGTCTGGAAAACCATTAGAAAATGAAAACAATAAATTGGTGAATCACTCTTCAGTACCTTCATGTAGCCCTGGCAACAGAAGTACCCCATGGGTTATGGAGACCCTTGGCTGAGGCAAACCGAAGTAGCTGTTCAGCTCAAAAAGGTTCCACTAGGCTGCTTCAAGGTATATTCCTTTATTAAGAAAATATCTCAACGGGATTTCTATGATTACTTGGGAGCGTGCAGGTAAACTGAAATCCAAAATCACATATCACTCTGACATATTTAAGAAGTGGAACACCTGCTTCCGTTTGAGTCTATTCCAGCTCCTGACCTTTTACCACTGATTTATTCGCATAGCTTATAATCACAGCACTGCAGAAATGCATCCTCTGTATTCCAGCTCTACCCAACACTTTAAATCATTAATTATACTGATGTTGACGTTCAGAAGTGTAAATCATGTCCCCTTTAGTATGAGAAATTCAGAACTATATGTGCACACTTTGGGATATCTTAGAGAAAATAGAGGAGACTCTTGATCATCGACTGGATTAATGCAGGTATAAACAGATTTCCCTGTGTGTATGACAGAATAACACACACAGGGTTCCTCTCCGTGACATTGTTCACTACGTGCGGCGCCTCCTGCACCTGTACATTTAGTTATAGTTTTATCATGCCAGTCCCAAGAAACAGCTCCATCTGGAGCCAGACATATTTTTGAAATGAAGTGCAGCTCGTCTGGGACCAGCTGAATGAGTACAATTAAGTAAATTCAACAAACCCCTTCTTTCAGCGTGTCCACAGGCAGTGAGGTCTAAACTTTGATGAGAAGACGGCGCCTACCTCTGTCCTCGATGCTGTCTGTTATCTTCATCTCCTGCTCCATCTTCAGACCCTCTCGCTGACTGTCTGGGCTGGGATGCTGTTGCTGGGAGTCCGTCTGCTCGCACTGCCCGTTCACTAGCGTGGGATCCACGACTACAGCCGGGTCCGGGACGGCGGTAGTGTCTGGCTGTGTGGAGTCCGTCATCTTCTCGGTGGGTTGCTGTTTCTGTGAAGAACTCCAAAAATGTCACGCCTGGACGAGAAGAGCCGGAGGAGAAACCCGGAGAGGGATGGACAGAGGGAGGGAGGAAGGGAGACTGCTTCCAAAACTGCAGGTCCAACTGCGACAAATCATCCACTGTAAGATGAAACTGTACCGGAAATTATGAAAGGCAAACTTCAAAATAAACGTCTGTGTTTGTCAACAAAAGACCTGTGTACTGCTGTACTGTAGATTAATACTGTAGCACTATACACTAGAACAGTGGTGTAGTACTACTAGGACTGCAGTACTGTAACGTAGTACTTGTATCTAGTAGAAGTAATAGCAGTGCTATTGCTATGTACATAAATATCTATACATAGCAGTACTATAATGCAGTACTGTAATACAATAGTGAAATGGAGTAGTACTGTAGCACTATTACAGAGTAGTACCATAGTACGGTAAGGTAGTCTACTCTAGTAACAGTGTAGTACTGTAGCGACGTACAAATATGTACTGTGGAACTGAAGTGTAGTTTTGTAGTACTGTAAAGTAGTAGTAGTTTGGTTGTGTAACATTGTTTGTGGTATTGTTGTACTGTAATGTACTGTTGTAGTACTAAGGCAATGCACTGTAGGACTATAATATTGTTATGCAGTACTGTGCTGCTGTAGTAATGTCATACTGTAGTAATGTTGTACTTTAGAACCATACGGGAACATTGAAACACTGTAGAAGCTCCGTAGTGTAATACTGTAACGTAGATCGGTACTTTAGTGGTAATTAGTAGTTACACACAACTACTGTTGTTTTTACTGTAGAATTTGACATTAGCACTATATATATATATTGTACTGTTCTGTAGTACTAAACTGTATCAGTCTAATATAGTAGTACTGTACCATCATTACTGTAAGGTAGTAATGTACTGTTATAGTACTGTAGTATAGTACTGTTGCAATATACCCTAGAGTAGTTCTGTAGTTTGGTACAGCAGCAGTGTGAGACTGTAGTAGTGCCTGCAGTACTGTACTATTGTACTGTACTTGAGAAACAGCTCTGTACTTAATTACTGTAATGTTGTACTGTACTGTAGTATTAGTGCAGTGCTGTGGCAATGTACTGTAGTCTAGTTCTGTATAGAAGTAGTACAAGTGTATATTATGGATTTTAAAATTGTAATTTTTATTACATTTAATAGACCCTAACCCTCACATGTGAGATTATATTAATTATTAAAACCATAGAGTAATTTCAGTTATTGTTTTAATAACCAATGAATGATTTATTCAAATTGACTAGCCATCCACAGAGCAAGAGTTTTACACAATACTTACTCGTTAACATTTCTGCAGGCCAATAATGGCTCTAATAAAGCACTCTTCTTCTACTTTTCATCTCACTGAGTCCTCTGCATCTTACTCTAACACACCAACCAACTGCATGTTCTCTCTCACCACATCCAGAAACTTCCTCTTTGGTCTTCCCTATTTTCTCCTACCTGACAGCTCCACCTCCTGCATTTTTCTCGGAATAGATCCACCATCCCTTCTTCTCACACGATCAAACCGTTTCCATCTGGCCTCTCTTACTTTGTCTCCAAGACGTCTAACCTCGGCTGTTCCCATATGAAACCAGAGTGCTGCTCACAAACTGTCACCTCTTTTCTGAACCTAGCTTCCATCACTCTTTCACAGATCTTCATCGTGTGGCTCATCCACTTCATACCTTTTTAGTTGCTGCAGCTCTGCACTTCACCATTCTTCTTGAAAATCGGCAGCAGTGCACTTCTCCTCCATTCCTCAGACATCCTCCATACCTCCACCGGTATGTGATCAGGAGGGTCTAATAAAGCACTAGTTTGCTTAAACTTCAGTAGTGTTTGTTTAATTGGTTCATATATAAGCTAAGATGTTAGAGTCAGGAGTCACACTTAGAATACGATTTTAAGGAAAATTATAACGCAGTGCGTTCACTTGTAATGCAATTTTCCCACTTTCATATTTCTAAAGTTTTTTTACTCTTAGAATTATTTAATTATAACCATTTTCTATGTTAAATTTTCCACAGAAGACAACATTTTTATTTTGAAGGTGGTCACAGGTACAAGTTTCCTGTCGCGTGTAAACATGATGGCGAATGTCTGGACAAGCCCTGGAACCAAATAGTCGCATCTGTCAGTCATTTCGCGACGTGCAATATCAACACTTGGACGCTAATTACAAATGGAGTTCACGTGACCTTTGCTCGAGAGGAATTCGAGCGAACCTGCGGCGGCGCCACGCGCTCGTGCCCGCTCGCGACGAAAACACCTGTCCCATTAAGATTTGAGAGAGTTAGCGCGCGATCAGGCAGGATGGAACCGTTACTCACCTGTCACGTCCGCTGCCCACGAGATAATTCTCATAGTTTTTATAAATTAGTAATATGATGGAAAGTAAAAAAAAATCCTCATTTAATTCTATTTAATAATAATAATACATTTATATCGGGTAGTAATTATTATTATGAGCTATAATATTTATTAACCCAGCCACAAAAGGGTAACAAGCCAGTGTACTTCTAGTGCCAGTGCCAAGCCCGAATAAATGGAGAGGGTTGTGTATCGATATAAAACCTATACCAGATCAATAGGCAGAACATGAAACTGATTATCAAATTAGATTGGTCGGAGCCTGACTTAATAAAAAACCACAACTAGCGTGAAAACTATATTGTTACTGTTGGTCGAAGAAGAATATGACTGAGACAGGTGAGAGGGGAGATCCTGAAGGACTAGTATGGAAGGAGTGGGTTGGAGCAGACTTCAATGATCATGTTGGCAAAGGGAACAGAGGAGATGAGGAGGTGACAGTCAGATTTGAAGTTTAGGACAGCAACGTGGAAGGGCAGATGGTGGTATATTTTTTGAAAAATAATGGACATAGCTGTGGTGAATACTATTTCAAGAAGAAGGTGGAGCACATGGTGACAGGAGGTAGGAGAATGCAGGTGGACTACATCTTATGCAGATGGTGTAATCTGAAAGAGATTTAAGACTGCCAGGTGACGACAGGGGAGAACGTAGCAAGACAGCATAGAATGGTAGTATGTAGGAAGACTCTGGTGGAACGAAAGAAGATAAAAAGAGTAGACAGGTAGGAGCTGATGATGGACTGGTGCTGTGTGAACTTCTTGGAGAAGGTTAGAACCGCTTTTTGTGTTTTAATGGTAATAAAGGTTAAAAAAAATTTTAAATCTGTGCTCCTTAGCATAAAACTTTGATTTATTTTCAAAGGACGAAAGAAATGACCATATAAACCCTTATACTGTATAAACCCTTACCGATCTTTCACTCAATCAATCTAAATCTAGCACCAATTCACAACAACAGTTGTCTCAAGGTGCTTTCCACAAAGAGCAGGTCGAGACCAAAAACTTTTTATAATTATATTAAAGAGACCCACCAAATTCCTCTGTGAGCAAGCGCTTGGCGACAGGGGCTACAAAAAACTGCCTTTCAACGGGCAGAAACCTCGAGCAGATCCAAGACTCAGGGTGGACGGCCTACTGCCGTGACAATGATATCAGCTATGCTAATCCACTTTCTTCTGCTTCTCCAGGGACGGGCCGCGGCGGCAGCAGGGATCCCAGGTTGTTGATAGCAATAATAGTAATATAACATTTAGCAAAAGCTTATGGGAAAATACTATACAATAATAAAAATAGTAATAATTGTCATCACCATCATCCTTTTACAATCAGTGGGCATCGAGCAGATCCAGAGCAGCAGAACCAGCCACCAATCATATGACCTTGCAGGGTGACAAAGTACAAAGACTCCAGGGAAGAAGATCTTTGGCACGGGCAGTATTTAAAAACTCATTAAATGCTTTGGTCTATTTCAATATCTCTATAATTAAATTTAAGGGAGACATTGGTCTTGAGTGTTAGGGGTTAATTGTTATATAAAGACAGAAATAAATAAAAATATTTATTCTTACATAGCCAGTGTTGGCAGCCTATAAGGTAGGCAGGAAGAAAATTGAAAGAACATAAAATGGTATTAATTTCTATTGATAGTCCTCTCGGATACATTCTGACGGTCTCTATTTTATGACTTGCCAATGAAATGTTATCAGTATCTCTATAGGCACTTTTCCCACACACACTTAATTCCTTCATATTATGGGCTTACATGAACAGGCTCTGCCTGTCAACATTAACTATGTCATAATTGTTTAATTCGAGTTGTTCTGTGTACAGTTGATGTGTAGGGCTTAATCTTCACTTCACATTTGTCTTGATTAAACAGAGCATTTATGTCTTGGTCTCTGCCTCCATTCAGTGGTAGAAAGAGAGTATTGCATGGACGAGGATACCCCACCATGATCTAATGATTCTTCTGAAACATTTTTAAGAGGCAACGGCCTTTTAAAATTATTGCTCCATGAATGAATGAATGGATGCAAAGCATTTCAGTTAAAAACATGTTAAGAAACAAAACATTTTTTACAATTTATTTAAATCACAATATACTGTAAAACCCAAAAAATAGGCTGAAGCCCAAAGATTTTTTTTTTATCCTATACCGAGCAAAAAAAAACAAAAATTATCTGCAAAACAAAAGAAAAATAATGCATTAATACATTATACTCATTATAGTATACAATACATAATCCTCAAATCTTTAACAAACTGATCAATTTACATTATTATCCTCAATCTTTACACATTTTAACGCCCTTTGGAGATAAAAGCGAATTTCAACTCATCAGTTCAGTCCATTCCCTAATTGAACCCCCAAAACTGAAACACATTTTTATTTTAACGTTAGTTCTAACTTTACCTATGATTAAATGGCACCATTTTTTTTATTTATTTTTTATAGCCCCACTCACACCGGTAGGTGGGAAGTGTCTTCTTCTTCAGTATTCTCCAAATAATGTCATGTCTCTTTGCAACCAATTGTTTAATGTTCTTCTGCATTATAAAAGGCTCTTCCCATTCCTGTTAACACTATACACATCAGACTTCAGACACAACTAGACCGCTTCTGCCTCCAGATCTTTTCAGATGATTCAGCCATTGTCTGCTTTTACCTTCACTTAGGAAGTACCTTTTTTCACCTGTTATTTTGTCTGTTTGTTTGAATGGCTGTTAGGAAAAAAACGGAAAAACTAATTAACCGATTTTGACAAAATGATACCCAGAGGTAGATTTAGGCATATCCTACAGATTATTATATTTTGGCGTTGTTATATGTTTTGCATCATTTAAAATAAAATGAAAATAAACCATTGTGATGTCACAATGTGGCGAAGTGCTCTCTTGAAACTGTGTCCACTATTGGTGCCTTTGATATTCCCTTTGGGGTGGAGCTGGGGTGGGTTGAATGGAGACACTTAATTGAAAGGCACCAGAGATGACCAGCTACAGAGTACTTGAGGCAGAGAAAGTTTGAGTTTTCAGTAGATTTAGAGGCTGGCAATAACTCATACATTAATTGACAAATCTGAACGAATTTCTCCCAAACCTTGGGTACTGTTGTGCTTTGTTCCTTTGATGTTATATACTGGAGAGGAATAGGAAATTACGCAACAATGTCTGTTGAAGAAAGGAAGAAACAAAGTGTGGTTGGTCTTTCGGCAAAGGTTTGTGTTCTCTGAATGCTTTTTTTTCTAGAATATCAGAGGGACTGATCTGGACTACAGGAGCACCATAGAGGACTTTGTCGACTTATGTGTTGACAATCACTTGCAAAGGAGCTGTGGATTGTTTCAGTCTACTTCAATTGGACATTGAGTAGGGGGACTCTTACAAATACCTCGGTGTTCACCTCAACAATAAACTGGACTGGTCAGACAACACATATGTCCTGAACAAAACGGCTAAGGTTGCTTCCACATGCTGAGGAGACCAATGTCCCTTGGAGTGTGCACAACTTTGTTCTATGACACTGTGGTAGGATCAGTGATCTTCTTCGCTTTCATCTGCTAGGTGGAGGCAGCAAAGAGGACAGGAAAAGACTCAAAAAAATGGACCTTCTCTCGCTTAACTCCTCCTCATCTATGGAGGAGGTAAGCGAAAGGTTGATGTTAACCGAGCTGACATCCTGGACAAAACCTCTCAGCCCATACATGAGAGTATGGGGGCTTTGAGCTTCAGCAGCAGACTGCGGTAGCCACAGTAAAGCCGGGCAGCCAGGGTGCTACCCGAAAGGCCTTTATTTTAATGGTTGTCAGACTGTTTAACAGCTGACTGTGAATTGGTGTTGTATCTGACACTCTAAAATACATTTGTCAACTTTATACATGATGCACACTGAACTGTACCCACATTTGTCCTGTATTAAAAACATATATATTAAAAATTGTGTTTCTATTTTTCTCATTTGTTTGTGTGAATAAATCTGTATTTCTACTCTTTTGGTGTTTTCTTTTATTTTCATGCCACTGTCAAGATGCAGTAACACTACAATTTCCACTGATGAGGATTAATAAAGTATCTATGTATCTTTCTATCTGTCCATCTGTCTATCCATCATCCATTAATCTATTAGTTTTCTGTCTATTAGTGTTTACTCTAGTTTCTCAGCATTTCTTTCCATTTTACCACTATCTTATTACTTACTTCTCATGTTACCTGTTTGTTTCTGTTCTCCCTTTGACCACCAAAAGGGATGCCAAAAGTAGATATATAAAACAAAACAAAATATAATACCAGTTTCCTGTCATTATTATAGTGTAACTTATACATTTGTTTTAGAATTTACATTCTGTAAGGACATTTCAAAGAAAACAAGTTGAGGCGGGAAGTGCGTCATAAGCGGGCGACCCCCAAAGGGAGATCCAATACGTAACGTTGACTATTATTAATATAATTACTTTAACGATATTTGACAGTTTTCTGTTCTTTGATTATTTGATCTGGTATTCTCCTTTGTTCTGAACTTTTAAAAAGTACTTTTTTGTTCAGCGCCAACAATTACGTCATTAAAAAAGGGTCTTCATTGCTGTTGCCGTTGTCCCATGCAAGATTTGACATTTTACACTTCACTGGAAGTAAACCCAACGAATCTGGATACGGTGATTTTGTCTTGTGGAAAAAATAGAGCAACGAGGCTTATATCAACTATCTACCACTGGCGGTGCTGTTCAGAAAGTTGGTAACCGGTTTTGAGTCAGCCTCTACTCGTTTCGTACTTCCGCTGCCCCCATAGCCCCACTCCCTCCCGGTGGTAGCACCATCGGGTTTGGCTGTGGGAGCGTAATGGCGGTGCACCGGGGACCCTCTACGAAATGGCTCTTCTCCCGGGAGCAGCTCGAAAACACGCCGTCTCGCCGCTGCGGAATAGATGCTGACAGGGAGCTTTCTTACCGGCAGCAGGCTGCCAACCTGGTTCAAGACATAGGCCAGAAACTCAACGTGTATCCTTTCTCAGCCGCAGACTGAGCCGGCCTGAACACGGGTGACGGGTCTACTTGTTAGCATTAGCTAACAGGAAAACAAGGAATCTTATAGTATATTTAACTCTCTAAATAGAGACATTGACATTATTGAGTCTAACGTCGTATCTTGAAAATAAGCTATTCATATCGGCTAACTTTGTATCCATGCTAGTATATCTGTAAGTGTTGAGGCCTGCTTGCTAGCTGTCGTTAGCTATTGTTTTGTCTTCACTCTGTCAATTCTATTGTTAGCTCCCTGTTTAATATAATTGCAAAATGACCAGTAACACTGTGCATGTGTATATCAAACTGGTACTGCATTACGAGTGATCTACCACATTTTATTGATCTGAGCCGGTTTTCGGTTTTAACTGATAGAGTAGAAGGCACGTTTTGCTAGCTGTCCAGCGCTAGCTTGATGCTAACGTGGCAATCAAGATTCAGGAGTCTTTCGTGTTCATTGTAAAATATACAAAGGAATTCAAATGCACAGCTCAGGTTGTAGCTCCGTACGCAAAGGAAACATTCTCATTCATACGTATTGAGACACACTCATACAATATAAAAGACAATGGTTGCATATCTGAAGAATAAAACAAGATATTGCAGTGGTGTTATGCGTAGTATCGCACGTATTATATTACATCGTATGGAGTATTACACAGACTTGTGTACCTTATGGGAAGTATTTAGCATAGGAATTAGGAATTTGTCTTATGGACGTGTGCTTTCAGGGAAGAGTTAAGTGTGGTGATGGCATTGGGGAAAAAATATTCTTGAATCTGGTTGTGCGGCCTTGATGGACCTGTATTGCTTCCCAGGGGGCAAGATGGGTTGGGTTCCTCATGATGCAGGATGCTTTCTGGGGACAACTTTGGTAGAAGAGATCTTTCAGGACAGGCAGGTTTGTGATGGTTATTTTCTGGCCTCACTTGATGACCCTCTACCGAACATTCTTGTCAAGTCACAAAACTGCTACCTTACCACACCAGAATACCATGGTTCGCAACACCGGGGTACTATGGGATAGAACACCCTGAATAGAGCACCAGGATGCAATGTGTCCGAACATTATTGATTTTTCACTGGTAAAAGGACACTAGCAGCTGCCTTGACAGCTTCACTTTCATGATGCTTCCAATTAGAATTGCTGTTTTGCCTTGGGTACCAGTGCTTGTGTTGGCTGTCCTGTGAGGTTATCAGAAATGGGGATGCCTGGGAATTTGACAGGTTATCCTCTACAATATCTCCATTTAATTACAGTGATTTTAGTGCAGTCTTTTTAGTAATGCTATATCATCCATGCATTGTGCCTTAACTGCAGATTCAGCTCTCAACTGATTATCAACACTGCTATAGTGTACATGCACAGGTTTTACATGATACACTCCTTCACTAAATTCCATAGAAATGTAAGTATCACCATTGCAGTGTTTGCTGACATCATAATTACAGGTGGCTCTTGCTGTGAAGACTGACTGAGTTTCTTTTCTCTATAGATCATTTCCCAGACTACACTGTTTCTGGCAGCTAAAGTTGAGGAGCAGCCCAGGAAGCTGGATCTTGTTATCAAAACAGCCCATGCCTACATCAATCCTCAAGAGCCTGCCCTAGACACAAAAAGTAATGTAAGTAAGCTGTAACCCAAAGAGTGGCTTTGGCCTTCAAAAAAATTTAGAAAACGTTTTATGCATCCTGTTTTGATGATGATGTCAGGCTTTGGAAAGAAATGAAACCTTCAAATGAAGTAAAGCAGCTAAAGCAAAACTACTTAATAATCCCCAAAGTGTCTTTAAATCCTTCAGGGAGATATGCAAGATATGTTATTACGAGGAATTATCTTTTCTTTGTAAGCCAATAGGAAATCTTCTTGAGGATTTGTTTTCGGAAGATAGAAATGAAAGGCATCACATGTCCGTGAAATTGAGTAGTAGTCGGGCGTACTTTGTCCAATAACGCCTCACAATTGTCTGGCCGACCATGGTTCATCCAGCATCATTTGTTGTACAGTGTATGTGGGGTTCTGAGGGCCGATCGGCAGCCCTCAGAAGTTCGTTGGACGATCAGAAGGTTTTCTGACATGTCAGAAATTTTGGTCAGCCAACTCAAACATTTTAACAGTTAAAACAGGGTCTCAGCTCAATCGGCTAACGTCAGCGCCTTCTTACTCACTGCGCTTTTGCGAAGTGGCTACTGAGAGTTTGAGTTTCCATGGCAACACGAAGCGTTGTGTGTAATTGGTAGTCATAAAGTAGAAAATGCAATTTGTGGCTGGTATCAACTGAACAGCAAGGAGGAATAACGGCTCACAGTTGTCAGATCGTTGCTTGCCATAAGTTAGCATTATACAGTCAAACGTAGCTTGCTCATTTATCTGTCTGCGAAATTGACCAGTCATACTGTGAATTTCATCCTAGTTACCTACCAATTCATATACGCCAAGCCCTTCTTCTAAGAATTTTCTGCTTTCTCCGCATGGCAAAAATGATCAAGATAGCTTGTTTCTGTCTTCTAAGCATGGTGACAGGAAAACTGCTTATTTCTGCCTCGGCGCTTTCAAACTAAACCTCTACTGACAATAGTCAATAACGACAATTGGCTGCCAACGGGTTATACAGTGTGAGCACTCCTGTTGTGCGGTACAATCGGACATCAGTGTGAGCATGCCAATAGTGAGCATCCACAAATGTTTGATTTGAAACCTGACAGGCATAACTTTAAAATTGTAGTGTAAGCGCAGCTTTAGATATTTTCATCAGTTGTTTTACCCTATTGGCAGAATTGGGTTGACTGTAGGGTGATCTCTCCCAAATCAGAAGGTTGGCAGTTGGGTTCCTCTGCTACCGCTGCAGTCGACATGTCATAGGATCTTTGGGCAAGACTCTGAGGTCGCTTTCACACCAGAGCTGTTTGGTCTACTTCAGATGTACCCTGGTTTGTTTTAGGGCTGCATCTATAGATCTATAGTCTATTTTATCAATTATTCTGTTAATCTGAACAACAAATTGTTTCAAATATGCCCTGTTTGCACAGGACTGGTATTAGCTGTGGACCTGTGTTCATTTGTAATAATTACAGTACTAATTTGCTATGCCTATAATTTGTAAATATGTAAATTAAAATTCCACAGCAAATGACCTACCATATTTTGCTCAGAGTTCATGTGATAATTTTGGTATCTTGCAAATCAACATTTCAGTGATTTTGGGGGCGAAATTCATATTTATTTTTTCCTCTGCTTTTTCTACCTCTTGGTCAATTTATGGCAGCTGCGATGGATATATTGAAATACTGTTTTGAACTGTGTGTTTAGAATGTTGATAATCAACGTCTCCTGCGATTCACATTAATTATTGCAGCTAGCTACGTTCTTCATCAACACAAGCCATGACATATCCGGGAGAAATGTAACTAAATTAGAATAAGGAATTGATAAGTGAAGTCTGTATTTGTTTGAATTTACTGACATAATCTCACCAATACCCAACTCTCCTTGTGTCCCTCAGCGGTGGGCGCGGAGCATGCTGGTTTTGGCGTCACATCAGATGTCATTACTCTTATGTAGATCACGTGGATCTGTTTTGATGAAGAATGCGGCGAGCTGCGATAATTGATGTGAATTGCAGGCCAATTGATCATCAAACACGCGGTTCGATACAGTATTACATTATATCCACCGCAGCTGCCATAATTCGATCAAAAAAGAGGTAGAAGATGTGGCCAGGAGAAACAATAAATAGGAATTCTGCCCCCAATTCACTGAGATGCCAATTCGCACGGGACGAACATTATCACCTGGCATCTGTGTTTGGCGAAATATGTAAAGTAATTTGCTGTTGAATTTTTTACATGAATTAATTACATTTGTTAAGTAAAACAATTACATGCACACAGGATTAATATCACAGACGTCCTCTGTTATTTTACAAATTACCACAGGTCATAGACTAATCCCATGAGAATAGGGCATTATTTAGGTGCTTTTCTAAAGTAACAGGCAAACAACATTAGGGAAAGTTTTATTAAACAGCTATAAGAAAGTATATAAGTGCCCTCCCTGCTGATGAACTGAGCACTTATGCCTTTTCTTGCAGTCTATGTTGCAGAATTTCCCCATTATTTTCTCTTCAGTTACTTATACATAGTGCACGTGCTGCTGTAGTATCCTGGGGTAACTTTGCACAGGGTACAAACCACCTTATTGTTTTCTACTATTTTTAAGTACTCCCATACTTTGGAAGCATTCATGAGAAACTTTGAGTTTGTCAGACTTTGCTGCAACAGATTTTCTCTGCCGCCTTCATTTTCATAGTCTGTGGAGCCACTCACCCAACCAATGACTCGAGCAAAATCGACTGGGTTCATGACGTAGGCAGTGGTGTTGCAAGAAAAACGGCCTCACCATGTATGTAAAGTGATGCCTTGACCTTAAAAATTGACGATACTCCAGTCCGTTTGGGGTGGTACTCATTCTATCTCTCGTCCGGACCAAAATAGCTAACTTAGGTCCCCTTGAAAACGGGTTCCCTGTCCCCATCCAAGTGAAACCTGCTGCGGTTCATTTGTTGTGAAAGCAAAGCAGAACAAGTTATAGGCCAAATGTAGGGAGTGGAGAAAGCACAGTGCATTATGGGACGTAAATGTGATTTAATGCGTTCAAATCCATGTCAATACCATGCTCTGTGTAACAAGGACAACCCGTTGTAATCTCTCTCTCTCATCAGGGCTCACTATCTCCGATACCTTTTCATTCGCTTCATTTAAAGAACAAGCTCACTGCCTTGCTTACTGCTAATACAATGGCGCCTACTTGTGAAGTAAATATTCCATATAAGCACCCAATCAAAAGCAGAAATCCAACGACTGCTTAAATATGGTGTTCAATTGTTCCCGCTCAGGTGGATAAGCTGGCAAATGGGACAGATTTTCCCAGTTCTGTCCAATGGATGAACATCTCCTTCTTCTTCTGTAGTGTGGTTAGTCGTTACGACCGCGTGGCGTTGTTCAGAAGGTTTGGTTAGTTGGACAAAGGGTGGTCTGAAAGCGAAACAAACCATATGAAATTGGAACAATTGGTTTACATGGACAGCTTCAACAAAAAATAATTATTAGGCTTCGGAAAAGAAGCCTAATCAGATACAAATTATGCTCAATGTAACACCCCTTTCCGAATGAGAAGACCCTTGCCGAATCCAATTCGTTCCTATGCAAGGGGAAAATTGAAGTCCTTTTGGAACGACGTTCAGGAAAGGCCAACTACTGCATGTAAATGGCATTTCAGAATAATCCCTAGTGAGAGCGTACCCGGCGTTGCTATTCACGAGTGCGATGATGTGATGTAGACCACAGCAGAATATATTTTTAATATAAACTCTCAAAGAATTAAGTGAGAAAATAAGAAATAATTTTCTCTACAAACACGTCCAAGAAGTATTGTCAGGATCCCTGATAGACTGACTCTGGAACAAATAAAAAGAACTCTGGAAAACTCAACTGAAGATGCTGATTATAAGCATAAATCCCACAAAACCAAAGTGCACCAGACCCACGTTTTATCAAGCATGAATGAAGTAAAGATCTGCTATAGGCTCCAGCCACCGCGACCCTGAACGGGATTAGCTGGACCGCACATTGAATGAATCAAAGACCTCCATCCATGTGGTGGATCCGGGATTTCGGGAAGAAGCGCGTGACGAGGAGTTTCTACTTATAACGTTACGGATGGTGTTGATGTTAACATTTATTGTGAACAACTTCACGTTTTATGCAACATTGAATGAATTAATTAAAGAGGAGGAAGACCTCTGTGAAAGTCTCTGACCATCACTGGATCTGGATTTTCAGAATAAAAGTGCGTGATGTGGAGTTTCTGCTTTAAACGTTACTTCGGATGATGTTAAAGTAACATTTCTGGTGAGTGTACCACACAACACGGCTTCACTACTAGGGATGGGAATTGATGAGATTTTTTTGATACCAATGCCACAATCGATTCTGCTTATCTATCCAAGTCTTTATTCCCCTATCGTTTCCTGTGGATTTTTTTGTGTGGAAAAAAAGTAGGCCTATACAGGTTTTTTGTTTCAACAACACAAATTTTGTTGAGTCTCTGCACGCAACATACACATATACATTGTAGATTTTTGAACATCTATAGGTTATATTCATAACATTCTCATAATGAGAATGTGTGTTACTGTATTAGTATATGGCACAGAGAGCCACAGTTCTAGGCCAGTTGACATTAAATAATAATTAAATGTGATTACAAACCATCTATAGTTTAAACAAGACACCTGCTATCATATACTATGAACCTAAACCTATCGGAGTGATGGTTAGTAAATTGTGGTGAAGGGTTTGCAACCTTGTGCACAAGTGTTATTGGTGCACATTGACAGTCGTCCTCTCTCTCCTGTGTCGTTTTACCCTGTGCAGCGAGTGTGAATGGTGTTTGCTGTATTGTTATTCCTAGGGTGAGTGGGGCTTGGAAAAGGAGCTGGGTAGTGCTGCAAGTGTTATTTGAGTAAAGTTTACTTAACTCAACTGTCTTATAATTTTGACTGCTTCTGTCTTTGTTGTTGTTAGCGCAGACGGTCTCTCATGAGAGCGTGATGTCATTGTTTCACAAGTCACGCGGAACGCAAGTAGGAAGGCATGGATAAGGGAATCCTTAAACATATATGCAACTGATATCAATGGTTTGAACTTGTTGGAACCACTCCTAGGCTGGGACCGGTCTTCAATTCCCGTCCTTACTCACCTATGACTTAATGTTTTCTAACGTCATAATGATGTAACGTTAGTCAAAGTAAAACCACTCTTGGGTACTGATAACGCTCTGATGTTGCCTTTTCCTCCCTTCCTCGTATATATTATCAGGCGTTTTCTTCATTAAAAACATCAGAGTAACAGCAAAAATTCCCCTGATCAAACGTTAGACGTCCACCTTCTGGCAAATCTCGTTATCTATTGGTTGTTTTTGCGCTCTTCTATCAGCTGTTGACAGCTCTTCCGATTGATTTATGGGCGCATATAAACACCATTACCGATTCGATCCCTGCTTATCCAAACAGTCAAACAGTAATATTAATGTACTTAATTCGGAATGGTTTCATTCTGAAAGAAGCAAAGTGTCCATGTAAACCCACCTAATGTTGCAATTTCAACCCCCAGTCTAACCGAGTAAGACTATCAAGTGTGAAAAGAACCTGAAACCCAATTTCTTCTCCGGGTTGTCCACAAGGCTTCCAACTGCTCGTCAGGGATGGGTCAAATACAAAGAACTCATTTCACAATATTGTACAGTACAACAACAGAAATCATAAAGAGAATATATTTACTATTTAATACACCACATGAATATAGAGTTTACCTGATGTTCCAGATCAAACTTGTTTGCTTGTTGGACATATTTAGCACACCGTTGTTATGGAGGAAGGCCAATGATTATTAAAATCACTTTTCTTAAAGGTGGGTTTTCATCACATCTTAGTCCCCACAAATCTGCTGTGGCGAGCTCTTTACACCCCTCTTGAAAACGAACACAATATTAATTGTTTGAACTCATTTGATTTAATCAATTGCTTTTCAGTTTAGGTTATTTCGAATTTGATGTATGTTGTACAATATAAGAATGAGCAACATATACTATGTCATTGACAAATTATTTGCTTACACAAGAGTAACACACCTATGTCGCCATCTTTCTGAAGTGCTCCAAGTTTTTAGATACTGCATAAAGCCGTATAAAGGTGCAGGAGTAGCCTCTTCCAATCATAGTTTTTACGCACTTACTTACCTACAGTTTGCCTGTAGAGATGCACATAAGGAGGTCCATCATCAGTATGAAGTTGTTAATTGATCTGTCTTTTTCAGGCATTCCAGCAGCTTTCACAGGAACTTGTAGCACTGGAAACAGTAGTGCTGCAGACGCTAGGTGAGTTTCATTATAACTTCTATAATCCATATACTGCTTTTTTCTTTTTTCTACGTGTTGAATTACTTCACTGGCCTCTGGAATTACATATGCAACACATAGGTATGTTGAAATTAGATATAAGAAGTTCTTCACTTTCAGTAATATTTAACAGACAACACTTTGTTTTTTTCTTGAGCTAATGAAACCATGATAAAGTTCTGCTTCGGCTGATGATGTGCATTCAGTGGCTGATCTTCATCCTACATTTTGATCGCAGGTTTCGAAATAACAGTTGATCATCCACACACAGATGTTGTGAGGTGTTCCCAGCTAGTGCGAGGTATAACATTCCTTCTCAGCATTTATCACTTTCAAAGAACTCTTTTGATTCAGTCATTTTTAAGTGAGATTCTTAGTGCAGATCTCATTTTGATACTTCGTTTCATCTATACAGCTAATTTAAGTCTGCTTTTCAAATGCTCTTTCAAAGCATCTAAGTCCGATTATCTTTCTTCTTCTTTTACAGCGAGCAAGGATTTGGCACAGACTTCCTATTTCATGGCTACCAACAGGTTATTATCCTGTTCCAATTATTGCACTGTAATGGCACACTATAGCTTCCTGTCCTGCAGGGCCCCCCTTCCTGCGTCCAACGCCCTGTTGGCGCTTGGATCCTGGGAACCCTCAATGTGGGGAAGTACCAGCCAGGCTGCTGTGTGCGGTGTATTGTACAAGGGCTCTGTGTTGGCACGCGGGGGTTGATTGCACAATGTGGAGTGTAGTGTTGCTGTCTACCTCTCAAGGTTGTTTGGTGCGGAGTGCATATTTAAAAAAAGAAAAACAACCCCCAAGCGGTAGCCTCTATATAGATTGCCACTAAAGACTCTTAAACTTATAAAGTGCTTTGGTAAGTAAACTTTAAAATTATTCATTCTTTGCACAATTTTTCACCCAGAAAGGGCTAACAAAGAATCACCAAACTATACTGCAAACTGACTGTTCTCTGCGGTGCAGTGGGTTTTGTATATATGCATATAGATATATACAAGTCAGCCATAACATTAGCACTAGTGACAGATGGGTCAGAATTTCATTGATATCCAGTTACAATGCCAACCATCAGTGGGTGTATTAGGCCACAAGTGTATGTTTGTCCTTGAGAAGGGAGTATGACAATGGCTCAATTGTGATCGCTTTAGGGGCATCTCTAGATTATCTCCAAGAATTGCAGGTCTTGTTGATGTTCCCGGTCTGGAGTGTATAGTGCTAAGGAAGGAACTGGTGACCCAGTGACAGGTTCTTTGACACCCAAAGGCTTATTAATTATTAATATGGATGGAATGCAGAGGCTAGACTGTGTAGTCTGATCAGCAAAATTGCTGAAAATACCAGTAATTGGCAATTTTGAAAGAAGGGTGTCAAAACACCAAGTGCATCACAGGGCTATTTTGTTAGTAATTCAGCTGAAGTGTTTTCAGAGGTCATATCTTTTTCGCACAGTTTTGTATTTCAACCATTTGAGGTGATTATTTGACTTGTGTTACAGAGACTGGTAGTTTGATAAGAGAGTCTTACAGAGGGATGTTTACATTTGTGCTCATTGTTACATTTTAGCTCCAAAACAGGTTACTATTATAGCTTAGCCTTAATTTCCGTACTTCTTAAGTGTTTAAGGGTGAAGCTTTTGGAAAAAGGGATAGCTAATTTTTTAACGTGCGATGTAAGACACAAGTTCTAAATTAATTAGCGGATATGCCCTCATAGGTGAAATTGGAAGTGAATTGACTTTTTTTATTTATTAAATTTGTTTTAGGTTATAGATTCAAGAATTGTATTTTTTATAAGCCTATATGGAAATAAACAGAGTGGACTACACTAACAGATTTTTTTTTTTCAAGATATACAACACATATTTATGAGGATATTCCCCTTTTCTATGTGTGTAATGTTGACTATCATTAAGAGGAGAGCATCATTAATGATTCCCATCTCACTCTGAGATGGGAGTTTATTAAACAATCTGAGTGTCTGATCGCTTAGAAGTTTGAACTCTAGTTATTTTTCAAACAAGCTGACTTTATTCAGTTCTTTCGCGTTTAATGCAAGAACCAGTTTGCAGTTAAGTTTGGGGTTCAGCGTCCAGGCAAAATTAACCATATGAAATTGAAAGCCTAATTATTTGTCTGTCAGTTACAGTGTTTGACTCTAATATCGATGCCATTGTATCGGAGGGGAGACTTAGAAATTATGTGAAAATAATTAATGCTTTCTCTTTTTTTCATGCTATAATCAAATTACAACTGTAATTGATACAGTATCAGTTACTCTGCATATTATTTGAATTACTATTTGGTTATTTGTGTTCAAACATTTAGGATCATGAGCTAATAAACATTGGTTTTGTTTGACGTTATAGGTCTGTCCCATCAGGCTGTTTGTCTCGCCAATGCTTTAATACAGGGGTTCTCAAAATGGGGTCATGACCAATAGCCAGGGGGTCGGTGAAATTATTTACTATAAACTGTAGAATTGAGCCGTATCAATTAAAATGTATTAAAGCACACCAAATGTCGACGTAATTTCTCTACATGCTCCTGTCAGCATGTTGCGTCATTGTATAAATTCTTGTCCGTGTGTGCTCTAACTAATCTCCGCTAATATCTTAATCTTCATTTCACAACTTAATTAACCACAGAAAAATTAAGGTTACTTTAATTACAATAAAGTCTTTAGAGTTTGCTTGTCCTGGAGAAACTTTTCTCCATTAATGTATGACTTACTGGTTACTGGTGACCGGTTCCAGCGGAGGAACCACTCCTCCGCTGGAACCGGTCTTCAATTCCAATCCTTACTTACTTATGACTTAATGTTTTCTATCGACGTAACGATGTAACGTTAGTCAAAGTAAAACCACTCTTGGGTACTGATAAAGCTCTGATGTCGCCTTTTCCTCCCTTCCTCGTATATCCAGGAAAGGCTATAAGAGTAAACCTGAGTTATTATCTGCCAGTTTCTTCATCATCTTGCTATCTTGCCAACAGATAGACAGACAAAAACAAACGGACTGAAAACATAACCTCCTTCCCTGGTGGAGTAATAAGTTACATTTAGTGCACGTACCATAATCACTAGAGGAAGCAGAAGAATTACTGAGTTTCTGACACACTGAGCAGGACAGAGCAGCAGAGACGGAGGGAGGAGCCATGGCTAACCGTTAAGCTAAAGAAGCTAGCAGACCTGAAAACGCCCGTAAATAACTGATAATAATGAAGTGGAATGTGCAGATGACAACCGGCTACAAAGTATTTGAGAGTTACTCAGTATTTGATGGAGATGTTTATAGATTTAGAGGCTAGCAATCATACATTAATGGAGAAATCTGCAATGTTTTTATGAAATGATTTGTACCTTGGGTACTGTTGTACCATGTTCCTTTGATGTTTTATACCAGAGAGGCAGGAAGTGAAGCAACAATGTCTGTATAAGTTTCAGAGGTAGGTTTTTGGCCTTTGGCGGAGGTTTGCGTTCTACGAGTGCTTTTTCAGTTTTTTTGCTGGTTTGAAGGCGAGGATTAGTGTACTGGAAACACTGCACCGCACCAGAGGGGGAAAAAAGGTTAGCTACGGTAATTGGCCAGGCCACTGTAACCGTTGCAGGTCAATCTAGCGTAGATCCTGCTCCTCCTGAGCCGCTGGGAAAAGTTCTCGTCCTTATTCGCCCATATTCTATGTTTTCACAACAATTTTCTTTATACAGTCACATGTTTTTACTTGTAGTTTATATTGTCAGTTATAACCAATAAATGTAGACAAACACAAACAAACATGCTACCCCTTCTCATATCTACATCCCATCCTCCTTCCAACATCTTTTCTCCCATTCTCATCTTCATCCCATTTTCGTATGTTCCATTCATCTTTCATTCTTAACAAGACATACCTAACACACTGCCATGCAAACACTCATTTTGGTAACATAGAATGTACTTGGCATTCATCATCAGTCCAAAAAGACTTAAACAATCATTTTTCTCATCAAGTTAAAAGCTGATATATTCTTTTTACAAGAAACCCACTTTGACTAACACATAACAATATCTCAACTAAAAAGAGCAGTCAGAGCGCCATCCTCCGCCAAGGCATAACACTACCATAGATAAACCATATTGTGATCAAAATCAATTAGATCACTTCCAAGATAAGGAAATGCCATTCAAATACCTCCATTAATTAAGGAGTTATTGCCAGACTCTAAATCTAACAAAAACTCCCAACAAACTATAGATTTTCTAAATTTCAAGAGAAACATTGTGACGGCACTACTCCAAAAAGGTTATTATTTTATTTTTCTTGCTATGAAACACGTAACGTCCCCAAATTGTGATAATTTCTAGAATATGCCAAAAACTATCGCTGGATGTAATTCCACACACATCTATCTATTAGTTTCCTAGGAATTTTGTTCACAGACAATCAAACAAATGCACAGGGTGCCTCCTTCTCCTTCCTTGGCGGAGGTTAAAAAACAATACAATATAGAATATTCTTCTCAACATGCAACAGCAGACAGAAGTGTCTCAATTTAGTAAGTAAAAACCATCAAGACATCTATTATTATTCCAGATGGGAGACTGATCATTAATGATGATCAGTCTCCCATCTGATCATTCACACTGGCTAACATCTGTGATGAGCCATCCTTACTCAAAGTCAGGTTTAGACTGCTCATTTAAAATTTCTCTCTTTGCTTCTGCTTCTGTTCATTCAATTCTGAAAGTTTTTAAGAAAATGTTCCATTTCGTCAAATGGAGTCCAAATGAAATTAGAAAAAAAATGACCTTATATCATTGGTATTAACATGCATCAATTTTAAATGTGCTTCTGTTTATCACTACGACTCAAGTCCGAAAGATTAAGGGTTCAAAGCTTTACAATGCGAGCAGTACCAATGACGTCTAAGACATTAAATGGTAGTAACCATGTGCTTCATTTTTATCATTATGGGGGGTTTCTGTGAAATTTTCCCGCTTATAAGGTGTTCCAAGCCCCAAACAGTTTGAGAAGCCCTGCTTTTAAGTATTGATTTGATTATACTGTAATTGTGCCTTGTTATAAATGGTCATTAGTAAATGTATATTATATATGTATAGGAGTAGGAAAACCTTTTAAGCTCATCATTGTCTGTCTTTTCATTTTCTCTTTCTTTAGTTTGCACCTTACCACCTTCTGCCTGCAGTACAGACCCACAGTTGTGGCATGTGTCTGCATCCATCTGGCTTGTAAATGGTCCAACTGGGAGATCCCTGTGTCTACAGATGGCAAGCACTGGTGGGAGTATGTGGACAGCACCGTAACATTACAACTGCTCGATGGTAAAGGGCTTTGACAACTGCTTTATTCTCCTATACTCAAACACAATTCTTGTTTTCATTCATGAGGTATGGTATTGTGCATCATAAAGTTTTATAGTCAAGAAAAAATGCTCCATGGAGTTATACTAACTCAGGATATTGCCCTGAACCTAATGGTCAAACTAAATATATCATTTCTCCATTGAGGTTAATGGCTCTCGGGTGGATCGTTAGCTTCTGAATTTGGACTCTTAAGTGTTTCATATTAGGATTAGAAAGACTTTACATTAGAGTTAATTGAACAGGGGGCCAGAGTCTTCTTCCAGCTAGGAGGATAAGGGGCAAGACAATTCTTAATATAAAACAAAATTTAAGCTCCAAGCACCGTTAATCGGGCGCTCGCACAAAGGCGGCCCACGGGTGGTGCGTCATATGAGACAGGGCTCCTGAACATCCGCGTGTAAACACTGATATGCTAACTCATGCCGTAGACAGACTGCATTAGTAGAACACAGCATAAATCCCACATTCAAATTACCTGAGGCTAACTTACTGTTGCCAGGATGTGGCGCTATCACTGTATCTGATATTGTCATATGGACAGTAATAGGAGCACACAATTTGACTGGTGAGTTATCACGACTTGCCTTGCCACCATGGCAACACCTTTCAAAATTACGGTAAAAATCTTTGATTACTTTACTCCCTTAATATTTATGGATTTAACGTGTCTGTCACCAAATCTGAAGATGATCGGTTTGAAATTGTTGGCCGAATAGTTAAAATACAACACCTGAAAATCACGTGTTCAATTAAAAATTGACCATGTCCTGTTACTCCCATGTGGGGAGAGTCCAAAGGAACTGGACTTCTATTTTGGCTTGAAGTCATCCAAGAGGCTTTTCATTTCTAACTACCTGGTGGGGAGTCAGGGATTCTTCTACCTCCAGTAGGTGTTGGTACATAGAGTCCCGCTTTCCCCTTGCCAGCAGTCAAGCTTGATATTTTCCCTGGTGTTAAATGACAGTGGTGTATAGTTGTCAATCTTAAATCTTTCTTGTCGCTGAATTATTATTTTTTTAATCCGGATAGATATCTCATACACCATACATATGAGCTTCACCAAACTTTATACACACACACCTATCAGCCATAACATCAGAAATTGTTAACTGAATGTGTTGGAAATTTGGTTATTCCTATGGACGGCTGAGCAGTGACCCTGTTGCCTTGTTTTCAGAGCTCACACATGAGTTTCTTCGGATCCTGGAGAAAACACCCAGCAGCAAGTTGAAGAGGATACGAAACTGGAGGGTATGTCTGATATATGTAACAGGCTGTGTAAGAGGAAGTGTGCTGTATGTGCTAAAGGTCATTATCTCACGTTGGTTTCTTTTTGTTATTATTTTTAGGCCATTCAAGCAGCTAAGAAGCCAAAGACCGAGGGCTCAGCAGTGGATAGTGCCTTCCAGGGTACGTCCTTAGATGGCTTTCCTGGTGTCGCCAATTCCTTCTTCCCTTCCACCTCAGCGCCAGACTCCAGAGATATGTCCTCTCTTAACAACTTAGCAGTCCCCTTCGCCTCATACCAGCCCCTGAGTGACCCATCAAAGTCCTGTGGCTATGACCAGTTTCCAGAGTCTCAGCCTTCGGACTTCAAACTGGTAAAACACGAACACAAAGCTGCCGCTGGGACTAGTGGTAAACACCCGCCGCTTGGGACAAACGGTACTCCTTTTTCACGGCCACAGAAAGTCTTGACTCTGGAAAAGTACAGAGAGAAACATGCAGCAGAGCTAGCCTTGCAGAACGGTCTTAAAGTGGAGGCAAATGGAGACATGTACGTTCCTCCTCCGGCTCTGTCGTCGCACCACTACAAGAAACGCTCTCAGCCACAGCTGGCCACTCAGTCCGGCGAGAGCCGGAGGGAAAAGTCCAGCTCCAAAAAGGCTCGGCTGCCACCTTCTTTTGCAGAGAATGGCTCTGTCAGTAGTGAGGAGCTCAAGATGAGAATGAAGGTTTCATCAGAACGTCACGGGGGCCCGGAGTCAGGCATAGCTGTGCCCGTAAAAGACAAACACAAAGAGCACAGCAGCCACCGCCACTCAAAACACAACCACTCTCACGCATACTCTCTCGCTGGAAACGGCAGAGGGACGTTGGACCCCTCCTTATCTCGGGCGTCCAGTGGTCACTGCAACGACGTGATCTCTGCTGGCTCCTCGCGCAAGAGGCCTCACTCTGACGCCGGAACCCACAACCACCATTACCATTCTTCTAAGAGGAGCCTGTCCAAAGGGAGCCTGAGCTCCTCCAATTACTCGTCAGAGGGCAGCCAGAGGATGATGGAGCAACACGGCCCAGACGGAACCAATGGCCTGCTTACCACCAACGGTCAGCACACAGACTACAAAGACACTTTTGACATGCTGGACTCTTTACTAAGTGCCCAAGGAATGAACTTGTAACCCTCGGAGTGTTGTCTAGAATAAGGTATTACTGTGTTTAATAGAGTTTTAAAAAATAATTTTATTTGTCTTAAGTTATCAGAATTCGGCATCGGCCTCAGTTGTGTCAACACACTGATCATTGATGACGCTGGTAAAGCAGTCCAATGTAAAATTACTTGCCTAGATGTATAATACCAGCTTGCAACAAAAAAAAAAGCAAATGAGATGTTTTTAAGTTTGCAACTGGAAAACTAGGATTTTAGACGTTCTTATAATGCAGATTCACTCAATGAATTAAAACGTGCATGTTTTCAGTCACAAAAGGGAAGACATAGCTGGTGTTCAGTCATTGTGACCGTTTACAGACAGTTAATGTTTTTTTTATTATATATATATATATTTTAAGACGTTCTGTTCCACTAAAAATCTCAGGTCTTGAACTTTTTTGATATGAGAGCGAATCCTCCTCTGTCTGGGTTTAATGTGTATCACATGTCCGACCTCGTCTGTCGGCTGAGGATGAGGGCATCTGTCTTAGGAAACATGGTCTGCTTATATTTCAAAGTGTGCATCAATAGCTCTAAATTACATCACAAACGTGAGGGTGACTCATTTGCTGTCTATTTACCTTCCTATCAGGACTTCCAAGGCCGCACCTGAACTCAATGTGCAGACTCACATTAGAGCTACAAATGAAGTTTACGTTACATCTTCTGTGAGTGCATTTATGGGCTGAAATCGTAAAACGGCCTCGTGATTGTATGTAGTCAATCGCTACCAAGTATGATAAAGTTTTAACCCTCAGAAAATACAGCTTTCTAAAATACGGGATGTGTATATAGGGTTGTAGTCCAGATTTTAAATCAGTCTAATCGTTCCACCTACATTCACTGTATCGGATCTGAAGCAGACTGTACTGATGAACATATCTTCGATTTGTTCTTTGACAGCCCAAATAAAGGTGTAAAAGTTATTAATTTATTTCTATTTTTCATCTGTGCTCATAACAGCTGTTCTATTGTCCAGGCATGAAATCAAATGGTTCATCTTGCTAAGTTTTAATGAAACTTTGGTTGAATGGTTCCCACATCTAAGCTTTAAATAGTTACTATACATTATAAATTAAATGTATTATTATTTATTATACTAGGTTTTACGCCAGACGATCCCACAACAGTTTCTCCTTAAACCAAAATCACATGGGATATAAAATAGACCCACGGTTTTACTATTTAATTACTACAAAATATGTTGCGGAATAAGTTAAATGTTATCAACTTTTAAATGGTTCGGGTCGTGGGGGCAGCAGTTTCAGCAGGGAAACCCAGACTTTCCCCCTCCCGCCCACATCCACCAACTCCTCTAGGAGGATTCCGAGGTGTTCCCACGCCAGCAGAGAGATGTAATCTCTCCAGCGTGTCCTGGGTCTGCCCCGGGGTCTCCTCCCAGATGGACATGCCCGAAACCCCTCCACAGGGAGGCGTCCGGGGGGCATCCTGACTAGATGCCCGAACCACCTCAACTGACTCCTCCGGATGCGGAGGAGCAGCAGCTCTACTTTGAGCCTCTCTCGAATGTCTGCGCTCCTCAACCCATCTCTAAGGTTGAACCCAGTCACCCTGCTGAGAAAACCAATTTCAGCCGCTTGTATCCGCGATCTCATTCTTTCGGTCATGACCCACAGTTCATGACCATGGTTGAGGGTCCGCGACCCGGACCCGGATAAGCGGAGGATAACGAACGAACACACTTTTAACTGGATTAAAATTTATATTACGTAACGAATTAGCACTTTGAGACTTAATTTTATTATTGAGTTAAAGGTCAAGGAAAAATATTTCCGTGATTGAAGTGGTTTTGCGATACTTGTCTCTCCATCCTTTCTTATGGGTTAGAGACATTTGTTTTTAGGCTGCCCTTATTTTACTGTGAAAATATATTTGACATTGAAAGTTGATGGGGTTGAAAACAACCGATATTTTCTTAACTGTTCCATCTATAACATCAACAGGCCTCGTGTTGAAGCTCTCTAAACTGATTTTCCTCCAAATAACATATATTAAGTTAACAGTTAATGGCTTGCGCAACAGTAGAAAATAATCTTCACTGAGGAAGACCTTGAAGGTTGATTCAGAAGCAACTGGGCCTCTTGTGTAAAATTATCACCCATCACGTCTCATGACTATAAGACCCACATTAGTGATGTGTGGTCAACTATACATTCAACTCAACATCTATGTGTCAAACACCTCACTGGAGGGTAAATAGCTGACCCTCCTACCGTTAGTCAGAAGTGAGGAAGCCTCGAATGAGAAGTGAAACATCTTCAGCTTTAAACAAAATGTCCAATTGCTTCAGATTCAACCTTCAAGGATGACCATGACCTTGGAGAATCAGTCTACACAAACAGAATGAATAAGTATATTTCCAACCTGTGGCAGGCTTTCAACCATGTCCTGGTCTTCCTCAGTGAGAAGACCAGAGTTTGGTCAGGTAAAGTGCTCTAGATGTGTTTTTCAGCGAGGAGTTATTGTTTTCATCGCCGTCTGTCATTTGGTAGAATATCTTGGATAGGTCTTTGCAGATTTCAGGGTCATTTTGCAGAGAGGTGGCCTTCGGAAGAGAGGAGAGAGATTATGAGGCAGATTCACATTTTTTTTGCATTGTTTTTTTTTTCTGTTCTTCTCTTCCGTTCGAAGAAGACATGGTGATGCAGCTGGAAGCTTTTAGGTCGACCCAAACTTCAATACCTTTGGGGGAAGTAAATTCTTATTTTTATAAGCTTCTATGGCAGTTCCACGAGTCAACTAAATATTTAATGGACCGTTAAAAGGAAAGGTTAACTCCAAGGAAAGATGTAGTTTGTCCATAAACAGTTTCTTCTCTCTTTTACATGTAGTGTTTCTGTGCTGTCCCATTAAGTTTCACTTTTGAGTAAAGAAATGCTTCCCTCGGTGCTCCAAAAAAGTCCCTCGTTTTTGCCTGCCAAGCACATGTTTCAGGCAAAAATGAAAATAACTGCCAAATCATGCAGATGGTTTAATCCCAGTCTCATTGCAATGAATGTAAGCCCTCAATGGACCTGTGGTTAAAACATGTATTCACAGAAAATCCTCATCACAAGAGGACATTTCTTCCTTTCTGACGGTCATTTCCTCAAGTCTGTTTTCTCACATATAATTATTGTTTATTGATTAGGTTATTGGCTCTTCCTGATAGCATTGCATGACCATATCATCAGCTTTGAGCACAGGCTGTGTTTCAGACAGCCAGCTGATAGAGAGTTGAAGTGTTTGGTAGTTGGGTAGTGGGGTTGAATAAGTAATGTTAATGGGACTAATGAGGCGTGATGGGAAACGTATGTTGAGCTACTGCATAGGCAGAATATTATTTTGGCAACTAAGCATTACTTTGGGTCTCAACAATTGTAGAAACCATGAGGGAAAATGTCATCTGCTTCAGTAGCTGTGTTTCCTGGAGGGTATTTTTCTTTTGTTCTCACAAATGTAATATGCAGGAATGAGTGACAGTGAAACCTACCATTTATTTCCTACAGCAGAGCTCAGGGCCTTTCAAGGTTTAACTTTAGATTCGGCGCTCTCACACAATGCGGCGTTGATGCCTTATTTGTGGGTGGAACATAAAATCCAGTTCCTGATAATTAACTAGCACCCTCAGAGCAGACGCAGCGTTTTCACCAATTATTACCTTCTAATTTTAGCTTGGAAGACAATGGGGAAATTCAGCAGGAGGACATCAGTGAAAATTCAACCATCTGGACATTCTCGCATACTGGTGGGAGGGTGATGATTTATTTTCAGCAACCTCTAGAGCTGAATAAGAGACGCCTACTGTTTGAAAACTGCAGAGAGGAAGGGATATGAGTGCAGCTTCTGTGAGCAGCAAATCCCAGAATTAAGAGCCATCTGAAGATAAAACCATCCAAGCTCTAATTACAAAGCTTAAGACGAGCACATATAGCTGTGGGCAGGTGAAGATACCAGACAAATACCATAATTACCATGTTTGTTCCACAAAAAAAAGACAGCAGATTCAACTTTGAGATGATTTCCTCATTCAATTTGTTGAAGTCCAGCGGATGCATGAACGTTAGCAAAATAAACAACAGCATTGATTACATTGATTTATTTTAACCCTGCCATGAAGGGGTCTCAAGCCAGTGTAGTCTTAATGCCAGTCCAAACGCCGGATAAGTGGGGAGGGTTGTGTCAGGAAGGGCACCCGACGTAAAACCGATCCCAAGTCAATATGCAGAGTATGGGACCGATTTCCAAGGTGCTGGCAGAAACCATGCTACTGTTGGTGGAAGAAAACGACTATTGAGAGGGGCAAGATGTGCCTGGAGACGAGAGATGAGGAGAGGCAGGAGTGTGGGGGTGAAAGTAGGAACTTTAAATGTTGACACAATGATATAAATTGAATGTGTGATGAAGAAGGTGGGCCCCACAAGTTGGTAGTGAGCTGAAAGAGAAACAGAATTTCTGGAGTGAGTTGGATGGAGTGATGGATGAAGTGATGGAGAGTGATGTTCACAGGGGTGTGAATGGTGGTCGGGGGATACTTCAACGGTCATGGTGGTGAAGGGAACTGAGCATGTGATGGGCAGATAAGATGTTAAGGACAGACTGATAGATTTTCCAAAAAGGATGGAAATTACTCTGTGGAATACGTATTTCAAGAAGACGCAGGGTGACGTATAAGAGCGGTGGTAGGAGCACGCTGGTGGACTACATCCAAGAAGGAAGATGCAACCTGAAAGAGATTAGAGATTTCAAGATGGTTACGGTAGAATGTAGCCAGTCAGCATAGAATGGTAGTATGCAGGATTACTCTGGTGGTACGAAAGAGGAAGGTAGAGCAGAAGGTCGAATTGTGGAAGTTAAGGAAGGAAAGCTGCTATGGGAACTTTAGGAAGGAGTTGAGAGGCGCTGGGTGGTAGTGAAGAACTGCCAGATGAAGTGGTAACTACGGAATACATCATAAAGGAGACGGGTAGGAAGGTTGATGAAGAAGTGGGATAGCAAGACGGATGAAGAAACTAGGCAGGAATACAAGGAGACAGCATTAGGCAAAAAAAAGTTAACGAAGGCTAAACGAGAGGCCTATGAGGAGTTTGTATGACACTAAGGTTAGACACAAAGGAAGGAGAAAACGACTTGTAATAATAGGCATTGCAGAGAGATCGCGATGGGAGGGATGTGCAGCAGGTAACGGTGATGAAGGATAGAGATGGAAATGCCCTAATAGGTGAGAATTATTTGGAACCTCACTCAATTTCAATGAAGACATTGAGTGAGAAGGGTAGGTGGTGTGAGAATTGCAAATCAGAAAGTTGGAGGTATCAGTAATGTGAAGTATGAAGTGAGAGCAGCTCTGAAGAGGATGAAGAATGGAAAGGCGTTCGGTCTGGATGACATACCCATGGAGGTATGGAAGTGTCTAGGAGAGAGGGCAGTGGAGTATTAAAGTAGATTGTTCAACACTATCTTGGAGAGTGAGAGGATGCCTGAGGAATGGAGGAAAAGCATACTTGTGCCAATTTTCAATAACAATGGTGATGTTCAGAACTGTAGCAGCTACAGAGGCATAAAGCTGATGAGCCACACAATGAAGATCTGGCAAAAACCAGAGGAAGCTACTTTAGGTTAAGAAAAGAGGTGGCAGTTTTTGAGCATCACCGTGGTTTCATGCCATGAAAGAGCACCACTGATGCAATGTTTGCTTTGAGGGTGCTGATGGAGAAGAACAGAAAAGGTCAGAAGGAGTTAAATTGTGGAGACAAAGTTAGATTGGCCGGATTGCGATGGTTTGGAATATATAGCACAAGGATCAAAACTCGACCTAGTTCTGTTTATGTTTGATGAATGCTCTACCATCCATCTCTCCTGATGCGGAAACAATGTTATATATGCTCATGCCGAACCCACTGCAGCTGTGGAGCGGATCACAAATTGTCTAAACTGCCGCCTTTCAGCCACTCAGGAAGAGCACATTGGGTCAACTATCATTTTCTGTTACAGCAATACAAAACTGGAACTTAATCCCTGGCTGCATCACAGATAAACACACATACTCTATATTTACACATTTAAAAAATATGGCTTTTTGGCAATTACAATTGCACACAATAATATCTGTTATAATTGACATTAACATGGATTCTGCTCCACATTCCCTAACTGCTCACATGTTTTTATGTGATTTTAATTGATTATTGGTGATTTTTTTTCATGTTTTTTTTAAAATCAAATGAACTTTATTTATGATGCTACTTATATATGATAAATGAATGCATGTTGTGAAATTCCCCTCCGCCCTGTTTGTTAATGCCTGAACCAATCGTGCTGTTTGTACTTCACTTCTCCTCTTGTCTTCTTTCTTTCTTTCTTTCTTTATAATTTATTAATTTTAAGGGCACCCACTGTGAACTGGTCGGGGACTACAGCTGGAAATGACCCATATAGACTAAAGATGCCCCATTTACTGTAATTTTTACAGTCTATTAATGGGAATTGTCCACGACATTATAAACCACTAAACAAACAAAGAAACATGGGATTAGGAGGAATAAAGGAGAAAAAGGGCAGGACTGAAGAGGAGATTTCTGGATGTAGTGAGAAAGGACATCCAGTTGGTCAATATGACAGAGGACGATGCAGAAGAGTGGGCAAGATGGAAATAAATGGTCCACCTTGACAACCCTATAGCGAACAGCTGAAAGGAGGAGAACATCTATCAAGATAATTTCTCTGGAAAAACATCAGCATTCGCAGACAGTTTTTGTACTTAATTGTAGGCTCTGAGGCAAACATCCATCTTCATGCTATGCTTCGGATTCATAGCCGCCTTGACAGCATATTTCCACTAGATGGCAGTGTTACCTTTGACCAGCCGACATCCAGCACCTTTTTTCCCCCTCTGTTGTTAGAGAAATCTTTCAAGAGCAAACAAGACGCAGTGTTGAATAACCTTGAAAAAGGATGTGGCTTTCATTGGCAGAAATCTAAGGTGCCTCTGTGCCCATTGTGATCCTCAGTCAAAGCTATCACGCACTGGTGTTGAGTTGTGCCCCCCAAACTTTGGACTTCACCCATCCAATGAACAGATCCAGATAACTGTCAGGTAGTGGAGGATCAGAAGCATTTTAGGAAATGTCACAACAGTTGATTATTTGAGCGGTTGAGCGGAGCCAAAGGTCTTTGTAGAGCAGTATATGGTGCACTTACACTCATATGATTGTTAATGCAAATGATGCCCAGGAAATTGTGCAGGAAAGTGGCATAATTATAAGCCATTGAAAGTCCTTTGTCATCCTGTCTGAGAGGTCTCACTTGAAAAATCAGGAGCTGATGGAAACCCCACTAAGTACCTGTGATAGAGCCGGAGGGGGGAAATGACTGGGCCCAGGCGGCTATTATGCCATGGCAGCACAATTATATCCGATGATTGACAGGAGCATAAATTATCCTCTGTCTTCACGGTGTGGTTTACTTTTTGTTTCTAAGCAGTGTTAACTTTTTTCACATAGTTAAAAAGCTGCTGTGCTCTCTTCAGCCAGCTGTTCTCAACAATGTCCCAGGTATTAATTCACGTTTTTTTCTCGATATTCCCTTTACTACCCCGGTTTATTTCTCCACCGGATGCAAATGTATCCTCTGGTGGCATTAACACCAGAGATTCATGTTTGTGGTGGGAGCCGCAGAGCACCAGCTGTCCTTTAAAAAGAGACAACTTTCAAAAACACACACACATACACACACACACACACACACAGTTGATGTGAAATGTCTTTCTCCCTACTCGTCCCCAATCATCAATAATTCACCGTCATCGACATTTGAACTAATTATGGGGCACCAATGGCCTATTTGAGCAAGGTCCTGTCAGATGAAAGCTTCCAGGTACTTCCTGTCAGCGGTGGAGGCAGCAGAGTGAGGAGACAGCATCGGAGGCTGCAGCCATTAAAATGAACAGGGAGTATCTCTAACAATCATACAACTCTAAGCGCACACACACAGGAACCGCTGCTGCAAGTGCACTCACAAATGTTCCATGCTGACACCAACACACAAATACAGGAAAATAAACACGGGTTGCTTCCTCACACACGCAAACACACGCAAACACACGCAAACACACGCAGTGACGTGCCCGCCACCTGTGTGGGTTGTTTGGTCTTCTCATCCAGACCTCTCTGGTTTTAATTAGCCTGCTGCTGAAGTGTTTTCCTTTTTATTTTCTCTGAAGGGTGATGATAACAGCTACAGCTGAGATGGAGATTCTCTGCGAGTTTGTTTCATTAGGGAAAGCATAATGACCCTGCAATCACAACACCAAGAAAATACCTACCCTTATAATTATTTTCCTCCTAATTGTTCAGGTTATACTCTGCTTCGACAACTAAAAGGATTTCTAAAAATAACTAGTATGACACACAGTAGGGTGCATATCCCAAGGCCTGACGCTCCCCTTATATCAAAATCTCTCATAGCCATAAAACCATCTTGTAAGGTTACTGGATAAGTAACAAGCAATCATTCAATTCTCATCGACATTCTCTAAATATGCCAGATTGTTCAACAACATCTATGCATTATTCCCTGAAATAACATGTTGATAACGAATCCTGTATCTCAAATAAATCCACAAATGGGCGCACTTCCTGGACCTCACATCTTTTGTTGGAGGTGTTCTAAGAATCTACTTAGATGTCTCAAAGGCTCTAAACTAAAATGCTACTGCCATCACAACCATCACAACATGGCCATTTGGACCTTTGAAAACCCAAACTCCTATGTGTTTCGGCTTCAATTCTTCATCCTGGAGTCAAACAGATCTCATGTTTAAGGTGGTAATAACAAATGAGAATATTCCACCAAAACACTCGCAATAATTGAATAAAGGATGACCACGCAGTACATGATACATGTTATAAAAGGGGGGATTCAATGGATTTAATAAAAGTTTATTAAAAAAAAGCATTGAAATGTCTGTTTGGTAGCATGAAGTGGTTCGATCTAAAAGGCTTCTCTTTGGTTAAGCTTTCTTTGTCTGTCAAACCTTCTAAAATGCTGGATATTTCCTGAATTCTATCTGGCTCTGCACCAGAATCTATTGAGATGTATTCTGGCCCAATACCCAAACAAAGAGTTTCATGTAAATCCGTAGTATGTATCGATGAAATCCTGCTTACACATCAACCATCCAACAAACGGACGAAGATGTCAACGTTACATCCTTGGCAGATGTACTAATCATAAACATATATAATTCTAATTGAGTATTTAATTTGCGTGATATTTATGGAAATATGCCTGTAAGATGACATTACACCTGTATGTTGAATACTGAACAATTAAGTACATAAAATATTACGTGACATTCAACAGTTTTACCCTCAAGAAGTGAGTTATTTTCCCTTGCTTCCAGTTTTCATCCTTGATAAGCCTCCTGCAGGATTTAAATGTATTCAAAATGTAAAAGCGGTATCAATCTTTTTATGTATCTCTATAATCCTAAAAATGTCAAAATAGTCCTTTGAGGACTTGAAAGAAAAGATATTTGTCTTCCTGTTGGAAGTACAACAGAGTACAAACAGACGGAAATGTAGAGGAAAAAACAAAATAACCGAGATATGGAAGACGAGGACTCACGGAATGTTGTTATGGTCTTTGTCCTGCGTTGCAATGCTCACTCCCTCAACTCTGTCTTTACTGTTGACATTTGAAATTTGGCGGTTGTACCATATTCCAGGTCATGGGAAAACCAAAACATACAACAAACACCACATCATTCACTTTTTGCCGCAACCATCCATCTTATCACACAAGAGAAAATAAATCAAAAAGACAACCTTCAATAATACAGTAATACAGAAAATGTTATGTGAGTGAGGCCCAAATTAAAGTTTGACCCAATGACCATTTGTCTTTTGAAAGAAATGCCATCTTCAGTCCCAGTCTCTCATATAATGCCGGCACAAGAGATCTATTGAGAGTTCAGTCATGAAGACTATCTCCTTACACACTCAGGCTACATTTCGTGACCCAGACTTCACAGTCTGGGTCATCTGTTGATGTCAGCTGTGCTCATTCAGGGAGCCACATCCATCAAATGACAGTAACACACCTGCATGGTTAGCCCATCACCGCCAGCCGCTGAGTTTTAAATGCGATTCTCTTCATTCATCTACTTATTTCATGCTGCTAGTTCGCACACCCTCCACCTCCCCACCTCTGCCAATAACTTGCATACATATCAGCCTCAAAATCCATCCTTCTCAGCAGAGACATCGGCCACCACCACCAGTATCCAGACTCCAAAGGGAGAATATTCTATGCTGCTGCTCAGACCAGATACCCTTCAATCACAATCTCTCCAAAGAGTCTGAGCCCCGAAGACCTTCTAATGAACGACTCATCACGCATCATTAGTTGTAATAAATCACGGATCTAATCTTCAATCCCTGTCTGTCCTGATTGAAAATGAGGAATTAGAGGGGATTGAAATGGACCACAACCCAAAGTCACCATAGCACATGTAGACAAGACTGAAGCCAACCAGTAGAAAGAGAGACAAGGCTGTGGCCGTGGCTGATGTATGAAATAATAATACAAGACATGACATGGAAAATACTTCCACTCTCTTCATAAAGCTCATGCAAAATTAATAATATCACAACCTCGGATGTATTTGTCCCAAACGCCAAACTACCTCAAAATCACTAGCAGGAAAATGAGTTGCGCCAAGTCAGGATTTGGCCAAGAGGGTAAGTCTGTTCAATTTATGAGGTCTGTTGCTTCAATGAGTAAGCTCTGATAAATCCATTGTGTCTGAAACAGTAACAGCGAACTTAATGGACCATTTAGCAGCTAAAGCTCCGGGTCCTTGCCTCAGGGGTTTTGTAGGATGAACTGAAACAACTCTTAATAGATGCTCATATTGTTGAAATCAGAAGAATTAGCTTCTTCAACCCTGCCATTGAGCTGAATCCATCACAAATTAGTGAGGTTGTTTATTTCAACCCATCTAGACTACAACATTATACACTACATACTGGCATGAGCACAGTTCTTCGTCTCATGTCAGCGGTTTCTTCCAGACCAATGGTAATCAAGAGGAAGCATACGGATTTAAGAGCTTCCAAATATTTGAAAATGATCAATTTTCACCTTTTAGACGTCACCGTGGACTCTACAAAATGATGCACACACATGCATGAACGACTTAAAGGTACAGTGTGTAAGATTTGGTGGCATATAGTGGGTGGGCGCAGCGTCGTGCGCTTTGTCCCTCTTCTTCCCTTACCAGAATCTTAGCTAGGACGGCCCGGAGCACCATAGCAGAGGCAAGCTCTCAGCTCACAGTCCCAGGAAGTTGTGAACATGTTTGCTTTGATGCAACGCTTGTCGCTCCATAGCTTTTTCTTGTTCAAACAACCTCGACAACAACTTGAAACATCACATCCCTCCCCATCCGTACCAACATGGCGGCCTCCACACGGAAGTCAGGACCAGCTTGTACTGAGATAAAAAGGTTTTTTTCCTAAACATTCAAAAAATATCTTACTTTGATCTTAAAAGTACACAAAAATGAGTAGTTATGATTATTATATTCCATTTATTCAAAGAGATACCACTAAATACCAAATGTTTTACACACTGAACCTTTAAACCGCCCCTTCTTAAAATCCCCAACCGTACCAATAAGATTTTCCTGACCAGACTTTTTCAGATTTATTGGATTTTGCCATATAGTAATGGTGGGAATCCACTGAAATCCTTCATCTGTAAGTAGTTCTAGGACGTCCTGAAACAGCTATTTGGAACATCCGGTTTCTGTGGGAGATACAGCTAGGTGTCGTCGGCGTAGCAGCAAAACAAAAAATTATGGATTCTGCGGCTGAGCGGGAGAATGTGGATGAGGATCGTAAAGGTAGGAGTCGAGACTTTCCAAAACTGTATTAACGTCAACAGCATAGAATCGTGGTTCCTGTGTTTGCAGCAGCAGTGGGGTGACGCAGTGATGGTGCTGCCAAAGGTTTATTGATATTTCAAGGTGCTGCAACACAGGAAAAAATGGGGTCTTTCAAGTTTTGAGTTATGGTGATGATATCTTGCTTGTGCCACTGCTGCAGTTTCATACGATACATTACACAATAATGTCAAGCTCTGAAAATGATGTATTTTATAACTGCTGTATGAGACGAGCACAGCGGATATAAAAAGGGTCCGCGTGTGTCCACACTTGACATGATTTATTTTGTCTCATTCGCCGTGAATGTAATGTCAAATCTAACAGCGCTAACAACAAGATAATGACGCCAAAAGATTGTTGCGCTGCTGCAAAATTTGTAATCTTCTACTAACATGTCCTCGGCAGCAAAGCTGTGTGGGTCTGTGTGTGAGGCAGCCATTTCTGCTTTTGTGTGTGTGTGTGTGCCGTGTGTGGGAGTAACAAAGCTAATCCTGTGTGTCTGACGGAAATATCCGAAAGACAAGATGCACCTGCTGCTGGAAAATTCCTCCAGTGGGTGTTCATGCTCTCTTATTAGCTTCTTTTTTTATGGTTTGAATCAGCTCCTCGTTAATATGACCAAGGCTTCATCACACGTTGCAGCACATCTTACGCCATGAGGACCTTTTCCACACCTTAATACATCTGTTTATGCAAGTTTATCAATCATACTCACCTCCATGAATCATCTCTGTAAATCCGTATTAAGCAAATGTATCTTTATTTATTTACTCTCGATTGTTTTAACTGGACGTATCATTATCTATCTTCTTCTTTCTTCCGGAGCTGAGGCAACAACAGTTCCTCACAGACAGAATCCAGTTTTCATCTGAGCTTTGCTATCAAGGAGCCACATCTGTGATGCTGCATGGTGTGCAGGGAAATGTACCGCATTCAAACATGAGTGGATCAAAACATAGACCGTCCTGTTTATAAAAATACCTTGTCATAACGGGGGTTAATGTATTATTCTTGGTGGTCAAATGAAAACGGAAGCACCAGGTTACAAAATGCAAGCAGGTAACAAAGGGAGCAAACCCATCCAGACCTCTCAGGTCATTTGGACCAGGTCTGCCTGCTAGAGTCAGAACGAAACATGGAAAAGGAGCTTCCAGTTTTTATGCACCAAATATCTAGAACAAGCTCCCAGAAAACTGCAGGACAGCTCCAAATCTTATTTCTTTTAGATCAAAGTTTAAAGCTTTCTTGTAAAGTGCATTATAAATTAAATGTATTATTATTATTATTATTCTTATTTGCTGCTGCCTTTCTTAAAAAATTTAAATTGTTATTATTTCTGTCTTTCCTATACAGTCCTGTTGAAGAAAACATTAAATCACCAACTGTCTCAGCCCATCGGCCTTAGACAGTTGATTTTTCTTCTATCCTGGTTTTTATTTATTCATTTTAAGCTTTTTTTTTAATTTTTAATTTATCTTTTAGAATCGGTTTTATCTATGTTTAAATGTTATCTTGCACTCCTTTTGTCGCAATGTTCTTGTTTGTTTGTGTAAAGCACATTGAATTGCCCTGTTGCTGAAATGTGTATAAATAAAGTTAAAAAAAAGAAAAAAGAAACTGTATTTGATACCGATTTGAACCTATTCTAATATGAAGGAAAATAAATAATCACTGATACGTAATGCATGCCTGGAAACAAAAAGCACAAACAAATTACTGCATTTTTGTCTCAATTTTGGGCGTCAACTTTGCATGGATAACTGACTAAACGGGGTATGTGAGCAGGATTTAAGTATAAATTTGACGCTTAACCTTCTGTAGTCTGATGCCATTTTGGCCTTAAGTAAAACCCTAACCCTTTATAAACCCCATTAAATAATGTCCTACATGCAAATATATGGTATCTGGTTTTACAATGTAGCATCTATGACCTCATCAGATATTTCTTCTCTTTAACATTCTGTATTAGTATTCTTAACCCAAACATGTAGGGTTAGGGTAAGCCGGCGTGAGCTTCTGGTTTCAGTTCGTTGAGCAGGTAGGTGGAGAAGGAGCAATGTCAGCACTGTGGACATATTTAAATGTCAGCGATGATGTCTGACCTAAAGCAGACAGCAAGCTTTGCTCTGCAGCTAAAAAAAAGCTTTTCACAGGTGCGCTTTAGTTTAGAATAAAGAATGGAAATGAGGAAAGAGAATCTGCATCTCTAAAGGTCAAGCGTTAACCCAAACAAGCAGCGGTGTTACAGGAGTTCTGCGCCCCATGTCTTCTTGCCCTGTTTGGACTGAGCTTCTTTCTCTCCTGTGGTGGGACGGGTTTAACATCACCTGCAGTGGGCAATGGCGGATTTCAAGCTTCACTGCAGGAATAATTATGCAGCAAGCTCTCATCGGAGTCTGTGCTCCTGCAAATTAAATCCTGTCCCTACATGTATTTTCACATTTCTTTTTTAATTAGCTCATTTTGACTCGTGTGAAAATGGAGGAATACTAACGTGTTTTTGTTAAGGTGATAGATGAGGCATCATCACACTGACCTATTTAGAAACCAATGCGAGGATATAGAAAAGGCATCAGGGGGCTGTTGTGATGTCAGCTCAGAGTAGGAGTTACTATTCTCTTTTTGCCGGTCGGACAAAATGTACGTGTCTATCATACACCACATCCTGTGATTTCACCATTTTTGAAAAGCGATCTGGAATAATCCATAAAAATTACCACGGGAACACAGTGAATAATAGTAATGTTTATGCCACCCGAATTGGATTTATGTTTTATTTATTAGTACTGAGCTTAAATCATGAGGTGCGGCTCTCATTAGTTAGAAGGGGAAAACATTGATGACAGAACATCCTCCTTTCAGCTGCTGTCAGACACTGAAAACTTGATTTCCTGTTAGTTATTTGCTAGCCGTGTTCACTAACGCACCAGAGAGGAATCTAGCAAACCTTGTGTTCAAAATTAACAAAAAAAAAAGTTGGGTAGTACTTAAATAAACTGGCAGGGTGTGACTCGGTTTTTCACTCTCAGGAGTGACGCTGATGCTACCCTACCGCCTGGTGCCCAAAAGCCCAGCTCTCGTCTCCAGGTATAGCTCAACAACTCGCTCCTTTCATCACGGCTGGCAAACCTGCCCGTAATCTGATAATTAAAGAAGATTTATATCATCACTTAGAATAATTCTGTGTGGGCTGATGGTGAAAGTTGCTACAGCCAGTCCCTTTTTTTTTTACACCAGCCCACTCACACGGTAATTGAGGAACTGGCATAGCAGAATATATTAAAAGAAGTGGTGTGGGTGTGAAGATGTCTACGGGTGAGCAGCCAAATATTTAATGCTCAGCGGACGCTTGTGACACAGGCAGAACGGCTTTGCATCACAACTTCATCTGTGAAGACCAGCGGTGGTTAGTAACTAAGTACATTTACTCAAGAAACTTGAGGTACTTGCATTTTACTTAAGTATTTCCATTTGATGCTACTTTTTACATCTTTTTCTACTACATTTAACCGACAGCTGTAGTTAATAGTTGCTAGCGATTAGGTATCTCTATAGATACCTAAAAAAAGGTAAAAGTAAATTTAAGTAAATGTATGCAAGTACCATCAGCTAAATGTACTTTAAGTATCAAGAGTAAAAGCACTCATGGTGCCTTTTACTTCTTTCTGTTATGATTTTGGATTACAATTACTCAGATTAAGTATCTGAATACTTTGTCCACCACTGGTGATGACAGATTAATGACAGATTGGTTAAATTGAATTTAATTATATACTCTTTCACTTCAAATCTATTTGGCACAATCTACTAAAATTATTACAAAACACGTCTGTCGATGAATTTCAGAATGTTTTCACATATTCTTCATGGACAAAAGAGCGAATGGACACACTCTTTTGGTTCATATTAATACCCTCGCCACTCCCATGTGTATTAATAGGCTTGACTTTTTCTAATATTTCGTCTATGAGGGAGGGAAGGCATCACACTAATGTGCATGTATCCAGCTTTGGTTGAAATTTACATATATATATATATATATATATATATATATATAACAGAATAACTTCCCAGGCTTCTATAAAAGTTTTCTCCACCTTTTTTCTTGATTCCTAGACTTGATGGGACTAATTTGGTAACAATCAGAACACATCCAACAACGCTGAGCAACTCTCCAAATGACACCCTGTGAAACCGCTCTTAACACCTCAGGCTCAGACTCTTTCTTTTTTCTTGCTTCTTACAAACTTAGCCCAAACCTTTGGAATGCAGTCTGTATTTTTGTATATGGAAGTTTTAGAACTGCGGCTACAAGGTGATAATCATCTAGTGGCAGAAATCCCAGATCTGGACCCTCACCAAAGGAGAATGCATTGGTGTCCAGTCCAAAGGCAATCTGTCCACCAGAATCAACTGGAAGCTGTTCACACGGCTTCAGGGCAACAGAACCTTTCAGCGTGGACAGGAGCTAATTCTGCTGGTGATGTCTAGTAAAGTAGTACTTTATTCAAATGTGCTAACCTAAAGCTATACTGTTAGCTCCTGTTTAGATTCGGGAACACTTACAACATGTGCAAGAAGGTGAGATGATTTTACATTTACTCTTGGTGATCATTGCTTAAGCGCCCTTCCTTCATTATCAACCGTCCAATCTGACCTGCAAAGGTACTAGAACCAAAAAGTATAAAATGTCATCAAGAATGTTAAGATTTCTAAGAAATTAGGATGTCAGGAGTTCAGAAAATGTTTGAGAACTAAAAAAAAGAAAGAAGAAGATTTCTACGGCTGGAAGGAAGCGAAGACCACCTCCAGGACAGGACGTTGATATTTCTCTGCAATGACTGGGATTCCAGGTTTCGTATGCTGTCACATGAGCTCACTGACGGTGTAGAAGTCTGCATAAATATAGAGTCAATCTAAAGGAACCCCGTCACTTGGTTTCCAGCTCTGGACCTGCAATGAGGACACTTTGGCAGATTCCTCCGCCGACTCCGTATCACCTGCATTGATGTGTGACAAGATATCTGCTACTGTTCAGTTGCTTGTGTCGCCTGTTCAAGGCATTATGGGATACTGTACCGATGGAGCAGAGGGCTGATGGAAGACAGTCACAATTGCCCTCTTCTCATTAGACAAAGGGTTGTCTGTGCTCATTAGGCCAGTAGCAGAGCAGCGGGGATCTATTCTCCTGAGGTGACCAAAGGTGCTTACACAGGCCTTCCAAGTCCCAGTAATGATGCCCCAGACCTGTCACTCTTGTCACACAACTGACATGACCTTTTTCTGGTTCTGAAAGAAAAAAGTCCTAATTTCACAGGATGAGGCAAGAGGAGAATTATTTTGGACCCAAAAATTTAAAAATCTGCCCAGTTTTGCATCAGCGCTCAAACTTTTTTTACTTGCCGATTCACTTTTCACTCAGGCTATTTCCATGAGCTGGGCATTAAGTGTGGATGAAATATGCTCATGCAGACAAGCAACAAAAGGGCTGAATAGATGTATGGAAGCAAACTGAAAAAAGATAGCCGATCAGTGGCGGCAAAATAAAATTGGAGATGGAAAAAGGTATTTTTTATAAAATAAAAACAATAAATAATAAAAATAATAATAAAAAGGTCTTGTGATGCTCAAGAAAAATTTGTACCCAACAGTCCTGAAAGAATAAAACCGTAATGTGGCTTCATTGCACTGAAGTGAGGTACCGACATGACTTTATGTTTAGTATATACAGCACACATCAGAATGTACCGACATGACTTTAGGTTTAGTATATACAGCACACATCAGAATGTACCGACATGACTTTAGGTTTAGTATATACAGCACACTTCAGAATGCAGGCAGAGGTAATGTTGTAAATTCTGGGAGACTTTTCCTTTGGGAGACTTTTCCTTTTCCGTTGAAAACTCAAAAGAGTCTTTTGTTTATGGAGATGACTCTGCTGACACATCCTGCTGCAAGCAAAATGCTGCCAAAGAAAGTTTTCGCAAAAATAAAATACGGATGAGGTTACGTCACTTTTAAATTGCATTAGGTACGGACACCTTGTGAAACAATGTGGTCATATCCAGTCCTCACGGGGGCCCTTCCAAACAAAGCCTGATTGTAATTGGCCCTATGAAGCAGCAATCTAGCGCTACATGGGCTCCAATATAAAAATCAGCAAGCGCTACAAAGACAACATACATTAATCCTGGTCAGATTGGGGACTGTATGAATTATGCTAAGAACCTTATCTGTTATTTCCCCTGATCTCCTGCTGGGTGAATTGATTGCGTTTTTGGACTTAATCCGTAGCATGCCATGCATCTTGGGAGGCGACCAGGGAGCCATCTTGAATAAATAGAATTTGGACTTGACAAAAGCCACCTCCAGCTGAGCAATGAGAAAGCATCCTTTTACCGCCGCACAACCCCCTCCATGCGGAATGACATTAGGAAATGGCCTGCCACGGCTTACATAGAATTGTTGTATTGATTTTCTGTTATTTGCTTCAGCTGCAGTTTCTCTTGGAATATCATTTGCCTTTATGACACTCATCAGGATAGATAAGCCCATTTTGGAAAACCACGTCTGTAGCGGCAGTCTTCGAGAAACATCTCAATGCAACCATAGAGGGCGTTTTAACAAGATTAATTAGATCGCTTATGAGTGATGGTCCTACAACAATTACCTGGGCCTTAATACCATTTTCCTCCACCCAGGGCATCATGCTCCGCTGAGCGGTGCCAGCCTTCTTCAAGCACGAAGCTGCAGCAGGAAATGATTAATCATCTCATCACCATCCCAAGAGATAATATGACAATAAAGAAAAAAGCCTCTCATCAGCTGTGCATGTTTGAAGCCAAGAAATGGCTCCTAAACGCTGACAGTTCAATTAGACGATACAGGTTCAGTCTTTCTTGGTGTTAGAACAGAACACCTCAAAGGTCCGACTGGAGTTCAATTCCTGCTCTGAGGTCCTGCAGTTCACATTCCACCCAGTGACAGAAAACCAGAGGTGCTTTGGAAAGATGAGGAAGACGCTGCTCCGGTTTTTTCACTTCTTTTGGATAGCAGAGGGAGTAGAGCTTCCCTCTCGTCTTTCCTTCTCCTTGCTGAAGGGCAGCAAGGGTCAAAGACACAGAGGGATCACAGTAGACACAACGGCAGCCAGGAATCAAACCACAGCAGGGTTCAGCTCTAGATTAGAGAACTGGCAGATGCACCCAGTGCGTCGTGCAGGCTTTTATTGGCCCTTCTCCATCACACCTGTCACACAAGATTGGGTTTGTTGAAGTGCTTCCTTCAGCTCGAAAGGCCAAAATGGATTAGAGGGACAGGCGAGGTTGAAATGGAATAATCAGTGCAATGGCTGAGTGCAAATCATAATTTCAATATAGAAATTAATTGTATGTTTTATAGTATAAAGTGTAGTAATAGTAGTAGTATATAGTATACATATAGAATATAATTTGTCTAGGTGGAAGAGGGCATTTTAAACATGGAATGTAAAAGAACAAATTCTGAAATCACCCTGTGTGCTTGTGAATATTGAAAATGGAAGCTCACATTGATCCTTTTCATACAAAATGTAATGCTTGTAATTAGAGAAATTCCTGTGGAATTATGTTAGAGTGCTGTTAATTTATTTTTCAATTTGTATGGATTCACAGGAGTCTTGTGACAGTCCCTTAAGGGTCCTATGACCCACATTGAGGAACTCTTGGCGTTAGTAATCCATGGAAATCTATTTCTCTTTGAAAGCTCCTTTCTACTTTTTGTTACTGATCAAATCAACCCAGAGTGTGGCTGTCCCTCTTTTTTCTAGTTTATGCCAAATGCAGTTCTAATCCGTACTAGAATACCAGCAGACTCGTACTTCCTTTTAATTCCATTTGCTTGGACTTCCTCCAAGCAGCACAATTGTCTCTGTCACAACAGGGTAATTTTCATAATTATATATCAATATTTCCGCTAGATATTTAGGCTAATTTTGGACAATCAGCATTCAGAGTACACCATGTTGCTATGAAACCTATTCAAGTGTCCTGTTGAGAGGTTGATTGCCCTTGATGAGAAAAAGCCAGAGTTGCTCTCATGCTGGCTCTAAAGAAAGAGTGAGAGGGAGGGGAGAGATTGACAGAGAAATACATGCAAGCCTCTGTAGCCATCACTCTGTGTTTGAGTCCATCTTGATTACTGTCATCACCCGTGGAGGAAATGCTTTTCTTGTAGGCTGATAAGTTGTCCAGCACAAAGGGTGTCGCATGGCTTCAGCGCTGCTCTTTACCCAGTAGTACCTCTGGTAAGAACATGAAACATCTTCATCTGGGCACTGCCTCATTATGGCACAGTCTGACAAAAACATCCTCTCTCTTCCATAATACACTATTCCTACACCAAATACACACGCTTCTTTTCGGTAATGCACACCCAACATACTCGGGTACATTTTTGCTTTGCTGCTTTTTCACTCTCTGTATCCCCCACACACACGCTCTCACACACAAACAATCACACACACACATTTTGGGTGTAATAAAACAGCAGATCAGAGTCATTGGCCACTGACAGGGACTGACACTGAGATCTGCTGTTGTTGGAAGGCTGCCTGGGAGATGTTCATTACTCACAAAGCTTGTCAGTTTGGACAGGAGAGGAACAACGGCCTTATTAAGTGGAGACCTGGAGCAGCCGTAGGGGAAATACACACACACCCACTTGCACACCCACATGTGCTAAAAGAAAGTTTAAAGCCGTGGCTTCGACCGTAGGCTCTGATAGGTTGAGAAAAGTTGGGGCTACCGGGGCTGAAATGTAAAACTTTTTTGGCAACAGCAGAAATCGCTGAGTTTGGAGTTTGACACGGCAGGCAGAAAGACAAATCGTGACATGACGACATCTGCAATGTCAAACTGCTGATCCTCAGCACCCAGAGATTAAGTCAAATTGCTCTGCAGAGGAATGTTACTGTTTTTTTAACAGCAGCCTGCTGCTATTGATTGGACTTTCTGATGTCTGTCTGGCTCATTGTATAACTCTCTCAAGAAGAGATTCAATATTCCCGACATTGCTGAACCTGAAGCCTTGTTTCCATAGTAACTCTGCTCTCTGTCTCTAAACATAGCCCTCCTGACTGACTTTAGCCCTGCTCAGATCATCAAACACAGCTGAAGAGGAGGTAGATGTGTGGACATGGACAATAATGTTCCTGACTGGAGGCAATGAAACGATTTGAGAGCTTGTCAGAGCAACCAATGCCTTGCTGTATTTACAGTCTGAACTGTGGTTGAATGACCGGAGGAGTAGAAGAAGACAACTGCAAACAAGATTAGAATAGGTTTTATTTCAATCGAGAGGGCATTCATTTATTTCCTCAAAAAGGAAGATTTACAAAACTCCTCGTGTTAAGGGTGAAAATGAGGACACTCACGTTTTCTGCTGTGGAGTTTAAATCACAAAACCCTAATTCATTTCTCTCCTGTTACTTTTCAACAAGTTTGCAAAATCTTGAAATAGAAGCCTCTCGCTAAACAACCTGTTCCATTTTAGCCTCGAGCAAAAAGGGACCCTCGTAAATCACATCTACCTAACATGTGACGGTTCGAGGACGAGGGAAAAGTTGGCTGAATTTGCATTTGTTGACTCTTTTTTTTTTATCTCCTTAGCGACCAACAGGACAGCAGAGATATCGCTGCACAGTGTGAGAGGAGCTGCAGACGGAGAGTTCTTTAAAGGGGACAGAACAAATGGGTCAGGGTTTTTCTCACTTTAATGCAAGTTTTATTATGAAAGAATCATGATGCATCCGCGTATTTAAAACCACGCTCTGACTTTTGGATATTCGCACAGATACGAGCCTTACTAAACCGTCGTTTCATTTCCTGATGAAGAACCTGCTGATGTCTGATGCAACCTTGGAGGCTGCAGCGCTCTTTCTCATCTGGCTTCTTTCTTTAGCTTGCTGCGCCGTCCTCTATGGAAAAAAAAAATGGAGCATGATGTAAGTGTTAAAGCTGCCGTCTGCACTGAAGAGAAAAATGTGATCAATATATTGAGCATCTCTAGATTAGAGTGTCTCAGCGGTGGCATAAACACTGAGATGATCCCCTTATCGGGACACACAGTAATCCACATTGGTTTAGATACATCAGAATTTGAAGCCTTATTTTTTAAAATGACACCCACTCTGACAAAAATGCTTTCTGGCGTGAAACTAAATCGCATTTGAGGCGACAATAAAAGCTCTATTTCATTTTGAAACCACTGCCCTCAAATGTTCTCTGTTTTTAAAGGAAGTAAATTGTATGTGATTCAGAAATATTGACTGAAGAATCAGATGAAGGAAAGCGTTATCAAGACAGATATATAGCCGTTTGTAAGAAATGTTATATATCAATGTCATCGATTGACATCAACTGATGTTATTAAAGGAAATGTTTAGCTTTGTGAGGGATGGTGTGACTTTTGTTCAATGTGTTTGACCATGTATCGCATTACTGACACCACATGAGATCCTCAAAATGAGTGATGAGGCTTTCTTTTTGGATGGGGATAAAGGAGAGGTCCATCCACTGTGCACCTTAAATGTGAAACAAATTCCTCTCACCCCTTAGGGACTTCAGGTTGTAAAGCTGGTGTTGTGGTCGTTATGGGTGCAGCCATGCAGAATGTGCACTTACGTTCTTGTGGCAGACAGTGCAGAGAGTCTGCAGGTTGTCCAGAGAGCACTGTCCTCCTCCGCTATAAACCGGCCGGATGTGGTCAACCTGCCAGAAGTCCCCTTCAACTGGAGCGCGGATCATCTCATTCAGCTTAAACACACAGACCATAAAAAAGTGAGCGTCTCTGCATACTGACTATTCTCAGAAGTTTTTTCATATGATTCTAAATTGCCAAGAACAAGCTGTGATTGCACTGCGCTCCAAAATCATCCATCGAAGCTTAAGTAATTTTTTTCAACCAATGTGATATCTTTAGTAGAGATCAGTGTTGTTCTCCAAATGCCGCACGCACGCAAGTACGCACACACACATGAACACACACAGACACGCACACAGAGTACACTAAGAATCGAATGGACCTTCTATTAGCCATCTCCACGAGATGGCTCAAGCATAGTCTTATAAACCACCAAAACGCTGTTGGCCTACATCACGGGCAGCTGGAGGGAAACTTAATCAGGAAGAACGGAAACGAGGTTGAATCTACCACAGGGGATATCATGCTACAATTGGATCCGCTCATAAATTCCAGTCTAACTTTTTCAAGCTTTTAATGGATTATAGATATAAGATACAGGTGTGTACACCGATCAGTCACAACATTATAACCACCTGCCTAAAATTGTGTAGGTTCACTTTTGCTGCCTAAACAGCTCTTTGTGATCGTCTTCTCGTCCCGATCGTTACCAGTCCATATATATTCCAACCCTCATCGATTATCATGAGCTCTGGGTAGTGACTGAAAGAATAAGGTCAAGGATAAATTAAACTGAAATGAGCTTCCTTTGTACGGTGGCTGGACTCAGCCTTAGAGATAAGGTGGGGAGCTCAGACATCCAGAGGAAGCTTGGAGTGGAACTCCTGCTCTTTGGTGTCGAAAGGAGCCAGATAAGGTGTTTCAGTATTCTGATCAGAATGCCTCCAGAACGCCCCTTTATCTCAGGTTTTCCAGGCATGTCCAACTGACTGGAGACCCCAACTCCTGAGAGGGACTTTATATTGGAACGCCTCAGGGTACCCCAGGATGAGGTGGAGGGTGTTGACGGGTAGAAGGACTTCTGGAGTAACCTTTATTGCCTATAGCCACTTCACCATCCCATCCATCCATCCAGGGATGAATGGATGGATTTTTGTTTACTGTGTTTCAGTAGATATCCTGTGGAGGAGGGGGTCAGTGCCCACATTGACAAATATTCGCACTTTAGCAAGCTAACATGAAAAACCAATACAGTAAACATGCAATGCAGGTCCTCTGCATAAAAGCAAACAGTCAATATAGGTATGTTAGCAATATTGTTATTAGCATTTAGTTCAGGGCACATTTTGTCTATGTACAGCTCAACAGAGGGCATTATAGGACTAGTGAGCTGCAGTGGAGCATGAAGGATAAAGATGACTTGGAAACTGAAGCAGGTTGTTTGTCGCTCGGGTGCATCTGAACAGGAGGTCTTATTATATTGTAAATATTGCAAAAATGTTTGAATAAAATAAAGAAATGTATATACATAACACAGACCAAGATAAACCAGCAAAACAAATGTAGAGAATTAGACACAGCAAGAGAGAGAATCTTGATATTGAAAGAGTTCAAGGCAAAATCTCAATTTTCTTTTTGAGAGTGCTTCTCCGTCGACTTTAAGGCAGCCAGATGGAATGGATCCCAACCTATTTATAGAAAAAGGCCTGCTCAAAAAAGTAGAGTTCACGTCTCTCAAACATTGAACCTGTTTTTGAGCCAAAATCACCTTCCTACACTAAACGTTATTAGTACATATGATATACACACCATTGTTCTGCTCACAGGCAGAGAAAATACCCACGCAGGCACACACAAACACACCAAAATACCAACACACATGCACAAATTCTGTTATACACACATGCTTGCCCAAACCAGATAACCCCACAGTACAGAAGAGACCCATCTACACATGCACACACAGCAGAAACACACACACAAGAACCCCCAGTATGAACCAAAGAATGAGCCTATAATCTTGAAGCTCCTCCACTACTGCAACGTCTTATCATGTGGCCGAGCTTGTTTCCTCTAAGACTCTGTGCATCGATCGATGCTGCGTCCAGCGGCACAGAGAAGGGAGGTTAGTGTCTGTGTGTGTGTGTGCGTTATTGTGTGTCTGTGTATGACTATGCGTGCATGTAAAGGGGGGGGGGGCTTGGCTTTGCAGGATAACAGACAACCAAATCAAACCGGCTTACTGGTTGAGACCTGGCACTGGGAGAAAAAAATCAATGGCCCAAACAATCCATTTACTAGGAGCTAGCCCCCTGGAGTGCATTTCAACCCGCATGTGTGTGTATGTGTGCGTAGGTGGATGTGGGGGGCAGAGTGGGATACAGGGAGGTTTTATTTTTGCACTCCCTCTTGTAAAACATTGCATGCTTTGCCAACCCACATCTAGAGACGGATATGTAGCTGATGTATATGTTAGAAGATTTTAAATAAATGTTGGATTTGCCATTGTGAAACGTTGGCGTACTAACTTTACACCTCCCACTGTGTGAAGGTAAAGACATCCTTGTCATATGTCAACCTGACAAACACATGTAATACATTTGTTTGGTGTTGGCTTCAGCAAATTCATCAAGTGATTTTATGTTTCCTGTTACCAACAAGTTTTTTTGTTTACGTTAAGGGCTCTTTGAAGGAATAGAGCAGAAGATTAGTTGGCCAGTGTGCTGTGAGTGTTTTGCTTTGATGAGAAAATAAAGTACGATGGTCTTGCTCGTGTTACACTACACCTTTGTGTTTTACTATTTTGTTGATCAAAGTAAAATGTGTCACAAACCTTTGGACACATTGAAATACATTATATTGATCTAGTAGATCCTGCCTCAAGAGGAGGATAAGCTAAGTAGTCTTCCTCTGATCTTCATCAAGACTGCCATTTCCCTTGCCTGCCCTGCAGGAGTCATAATCTGAACAGAATCCTCTCCTGCCTCTAAGCACCAGCTCTACACTCTGAACCACACACTACTTTGTGTGGTTCAAAGCTTTGTTGATTTCTTTACTACAATTTAGTAAATGTTAACATGCTAAAATGCTAAACTCTAACACAGTAAACATATATATACTTAGCACCCGAGCTACTGGCATCGATGTAGTCTTGCTTGATACTGAACTCCAAATCAATCCCACATTGTGTGTGTAGGTATTTGAACGGTTACCGCCTCTGGAAGCAGGTGGGGCATTGTTGTAAATAGATTTGAGTGGTTGGTCAGACAATAAATATGCTACATAAGTATAGTCAGTTGACTGTTACTTTTAGGATGATGGTAGCTTCACATTTTCAATGCAGCTATATCGTTATAAAAATGTGAATCATCTCAGAAAAATTAATCGATTGTACATTTCTCCTGTAATGTCTGTATGAGAAAAATATTTCAAAACCATGTCTTCCGACCTGTTTGAGTGACAGCTGGGCAAGCCAAGTATTCTCCAGCATCTCTTTGCGCTGAGAGGGTGGGGCATCGCGGACCTTCAGGAACAGGTCATGGGCGTGGAGGCCGCAGTGCTGACAGATGCCATGCTCTGCCTCCTGAACCCGTGAGCGCATGTATGCTTGGCTGGAGCGCAGCTGGAACTCCTCCTGACACCTATGGGTTGGGGTAACAGGAACATGAAAAATGGACTGGAATGAATACAACACTTTCAGTCATTATTGTCAATCATGGTTAGGATTCTGTTCATTGGTCCAAAAACACATTGTGTCTAAGTTTGATAAAAATGTGGGTATAGAGCTAGGAAATATTTCACCTTCACTAAATTAATTAAAGCTGGCCCTTGGACCACTTGAGGAAATTTAATTTCTACTATAAAAGGGTACACAGACTAAAATAAAGCGCAGATACATCTTTCAGGTTGAGGAATGTCTTATTCAGAGTAAGCAGAAAGGGTGAAATGTCCTGCTCAGGGACAGAGACGCATTACAAAGACGGAACCAGCAGCCTTTTCATTAATGGAGCGACGCCTGCGAGCTAGTTCAGTCAGTCAACTCGAGCTGCGCTGCTTACTCACATGACATGCCAAACCCTACATAACCATTTACCATACCACAACCTCCAAAATTTGACGGTGTATTTAATCTGCAAAATTTCCCATCTCCCCCCTCTGCTCTGCTTATGCTGGAATTGTCCTGCATCAGCATTTGCTACCTGCTTGTTAAAGACCCACCACCGCCCCAGCATCCCCCTAAAGGCTCCGACATGGGGCTTAGGATATTTGCAAGTCACTTCCTAAAAAAATCTTGCTGTAAATGATCTGCTGGGAGTGATGAGGTTGGAGCCTAGATGTCAAATGACATGTTTTGCCATTGTAATAAACAATGATAACGTGAGTTGTCTGACTGAATTCTGTTATAATCTTACTCCTATTGCAATTAAATGCCATGATTATGACTTGAATAAAAATAGCATAGGGAGAGGACCATTAGAGCTATTAGAGTTGAAGTGTGGGGTATTCATTTATGTTAGTATTGGGACAACGGTATTATTTCTACATGTAAGATACAATAAAGAGATGAGTTAAAATTGTCATCATACTGTCACATTAAACTGTAAAAGATGGTGATCCAAACTTCAAAAACACCTACTCTAGAAAGAAGCAAAATATCCCTAATTTATAAACAAACCGTATTGAAATGAGGTGAAAGCATACTTTTATCTTGGCTAGAATCCATAAAACAGGATGTAAAATCTAGCCCCGGAAATACAGGAATTAGCCCTAAAACTAGACAAAATGTTCAAATTTAAGAATGTTGTGCTAATTACAAACAATGAAATTCATTTATTGAAGACTGATTTAATTAAAATGAGTGTTTTAGTCACATGATTGAAAAATAAATATACCTTCATCCAATATTCTGCAGTAAAACGCCTATAATAAGTAAGAATAATTTAAGTAAATGTTCCTGTTCTTCAAAAAAAATCTTGCTCATCTGCTGGGATATTGTGCAAACCATTATTGTACCTAATTACTATCTAAAGCCATTAAATCTTCCAACTTTATATTATTAGCTTGAATCAATTACTAAGGAAAAGTAAGATAAATTTAATCAAAATAAGATTATTTTTCTTACGACAAAAACACATTATTTATTTAGAAAACAAAAAAATAAGACACATTTCCAAGAAACAAGGTTGTTGTACTTTTTCAAATTTACTTTTTTGCTGTGTAACTAGTTGCTATGATTGTATACATCTGCTGTTTGGTAGGAGGCTGCTCAACAACTGCCTAAGCTCCTGCATAAAATATAAGTATTTGCCTATAATGAGTGAAAGCATTATCATTTACCTCTGGCTGCAGAATCGAGTGTCCAACGGCCCACCGGTGGTGGGACAGGCCTGATGGCAGGACAGACAGAGTGGGACACCATCGCTGCCCACTGCCTGTAGATAGCCAGACTCAGAGGACGGCTGCTCCTTCACCGTCAAGTTCTTATCCTGCCTGCAGACATCCAGAGAAAGTCTGTAAACACTTAAGTTTTCACATTTGTTAATCAATTACTTTACAATGGTAGCTGGCCAAAAACAAACGAGTGCCAGTAATGGATGCCTTGCCCAACATCTCATAAGACAGTCACAGCCTACATCATCTGGCCTATTATGGGTCTCGATAATTCACACAGGGATTTACACTTTACTTTACATTCACACAAAAAATTTTCAAGAGTCCGTGATAAAATGACATACAGTTAAGTTAAACAATGAAATATATTAAAGGGTCACTGTATAACGATTGAGGAGAAAATAACTGATGATGTCAAGATGGTTCATTTAAAGCATTCATTTTTTGGAGGATGAGGACCGCTAACACACTTTAGGAATCTATTGGAAGTTGCTTTTTGAGTTGTATCGTGGATAATTTAGGAAGTTTTTGAAGCTTAATTCATAGCATGTAATTAAAATCAGATTCTCCATTGCTTCGACTTTGACAAATTTTTTAAAGAAACCGTTTCTTGCAAGTTCCCATATATTATTTTAATATCAAACTACTGGACTACTCCTTTTTGTAACATAGTTCTGTTACTGCATTGATAGCAATAATGGTGTATAAAAGTACGTTATCCATGACTTATAAAGGTTAATAGCTAAATGCAGAGAGGATGCAGAGTTTGAATTGACAGGAAACAACATCAATAGGTGAGAAGATTAGAGAGTATGGAGACATCCAATAACATTTACTTTTGAAATATGAACTATAGACATGTTAGCTCTTTCTTGTGTACATACTAAAACTCCAGTGTAAAGAATATCAATACATAGATAACTAGCATGGCTCTAAACATGTTGGACGGTGCTCTTAGAAGATCGTAGGGTGACTATATCCTCTTGTGTGTTGTACAGAAATGACAAAATGCAGCATTCAGAATTTTTTCATAATGTCATACATCAACTGGTTCAATCTCGTGTCTTTTATTCAGGTATATTGACTTTGACATACTCTGAGCCGTTCGCACACCAAGCCTCAAAGGGAAATTACCTTGAGCAGTGTGATAGAGGTCAATCGTACTTATCAGTAAAACCTCAATTTCACATATATCCATACAATAAGAATACATCTGCTTTGCTTTCTGGGCTGCAGATGCAGCATTGATGGAGAAATGGCTGGTGTGTGCATGTGTGAGGGGGTTTATACTGATCTGTGTAGACTCTCATTCATCCAGGTCATGGTAATCCATGAAAGTTGAGTATGTATAAAACTGGGTTTATACATACTTTGTGTGTATACATGATGGTGATGTATCTGTAGAACATTTCAAGTATGTGTATGGGCAGGCCTGTCCTCTTGGCAGAGGACAGAGAGCTTTGGGTATATGCCATATTGTCCCAGCAGGGTGCTGGAGCTACGTTGGAGGAGACAGATGGACTAAATTCTTTTTTGCCGTGGTTTACAATTCAGACAGACATTGAAAGGAACAAAGAGCCAGAGGGACAGAGCACTACAGAGAGTTTTAATCATTGAAATGGAGACGAAAAAAACCTTTAAAAAGTAGCCTGGCTGCTTCAAAGTTGTGAAGATACCAAAAAATGGAAGTACCAAGAGACAAATGCTGTGCCAGCAACATCTAGTGGATGAAAGAGAGACAGAAATAGATTTTTATTGGTTTGGGGGAACTGAGAAGGGGCACAAACTGGCTAGTATGGAAAAAATAACCTAGAAATACATGGTTTGCTGGTAATAAGTTGCTTGAATGAATTAGCAATAAAAGTGTAATCAAATCGAGTCGAGTCCAAACAGATATATGTATATAAACATATTCAAATATTTGATTTGTTTAAAAATGTGCTACCCTTGGCATTTAGCCTCAGAGTCATTTAAATTAATATATGCAGAAAGCAGGCAAGCGAGCATGGTGGCAGCCGTACTTTGCAGCATGAGGTAACTCTGGATAAACTCGTACTTCAAACCCCAGAAAGCATGAAACGTGTCTTCAGCGAGCAGCACGCGGCTTGCTAGTGTTTACCGATGAGGCAAGACGGAAGGGAGCGAAGCTCCAACAATGGTGAGTCCAGCTGGCAAACCATGGAGTGCTTGTTCTTCCTTCATCAGGAAGGCTCCTGATTGAACTCCTTTATTATGAACACATTTTCATGTGGTGCCTCCTTTAAAAATTTAGTTGACCACAAAGGATAAAGTCCCTTAACTTGAACATATGACAGACATTAAAGCAGTCCCATGGTGGTATCACGTGTGCAAAAATTCAAACCTCCCTTCATTTAAAATAGGTCGGTCAATCTCCTGACTTTGAGGAAAGTTTCCGCCAGTTTCATCTTGGCAATGTTCATATCTTGCTGCTTAAAACAATCGGCCATAAAATTATAATCAGTGAAATGTAAAGTCAGTCAGTGAGAGGGATGTATTGACCGGAAAAATAACATTTTGTACCAAAGTGGTCTTAGACAGGACAAATGGCAAACCAGGGACACGGTCATGAGCGCGCAAGGCACATTGATGCGATTGTGGAGTGAAAGCCAGCCTGTGTTGTCTGATCCCACAGAAGAGCTGCTGTAGCACAAATTCACGAAAAACTATTGATTCTGATTCTGATAGAAAGACGTGAGAAAAAATCTAATTATTTCAAATTATAAGGACATATTAAAAAGGAAAATATGTTTACTTAAAAAAAAAAGAAAGAAAGATTGTTTAAACATGTTCACCTGTTCTTCCTGTCTTTTTTACAAGATAAAGCTCCTCGTGGATCAGTGGTTAACAGACATCTAACACCTGGCAAAATCGTTCTTTCAAATAAACTGTTTGTGAGGATTCTCATTCATCCAGCTCTCAGTTATGGGAAAAAGCTAATGGTTCTTAATATTTCAGAGTTAAATTTTAAGCACTACCCCGACACTAAAGAAGAGACAGCAGAAACTGATTAGCAAAAAAGTTAGAAAAACAGTAAATAAGGTACTTTTATCAATGATGTAGACCAGTAGCGGACCCTCAGGTCCTGCAAGGCCTTCTATGCCAGCCAAGACATTGTCAGAAAATTAAAAAAATCATAAATCAATAAACATTCAAATTGAGATTACAAGTTTTTACATTTGAATAGTTATATTAATTTCTCCTCTTCTCTCCGTAGCTGCTTCCAGTGAGCTCATATAAGTGAGTTTCGTTTTTATCCAATCAGTTTTCAGATCCACTGCGGAGTGGATCGTGTGTCTGTCTGGGGCAAGCAGCTTTCAGAGGGATGGCCTCTGCAATTAAATTACTGTACATGAGATGATTTTGTTGATTGCCATATTTTTTAACCAATCAGATTTCAAGGCTGTCGTTTAGGGCGAGTTCCTTGACAGGGCAGGGTATTCAGGTGTGACCAGAAGAAAATAAATTTTCAACAAATTAAAACTCACTGAAAGCCTGTCAGCACTGGCCTCCTTGCCTTATGTAAAAGGAATTTACAATGGAAGTGATACACACTGGTTTCCTCCACCACCGTGTTATGGGACTATTTTTAAAGAAAGAAAGGAGGACAGACTCTATACAGATGAGGAGCAGCTTTGGTGAGTCTAATTTTAGTAGTTTACTAGTTTAGTTCTTAGCTAACAAAGTATCTTAAATAGCTGTTGATTATTGCTTGCTGAAGATGTTTGCCGGTGTTGTTGTGTGAGTGAGGTCCAGATTCAGTAGTCTGACGGTACCAGTATGCCTGATGATATGTATTTGATGCCAGCAGAAACACTGTTGAATACACCTTACAAGGGATTTTTTTTTTCCTGGTCGGTCGTATGATGATGTTGAACCTCGTTTTAAGCACTTAATTACATTAGATACATGTTACAGTCTCTTTGAATCTGGCTATGTAGTACTACAGCAGCCTGTGTCTGTTGTGTCACTGTATCTGTATTTGGGGGCAGCGTAATTAAGGGAGTATAGTGCTGAAGGTAAAACCCACGGACCGCCACTGATGTAGAGACATGAACTGAAAAACCTCCAACTCAAAGAAAAAAGTTCAGGAAACTGAAACACTACTAATAAGTGTTAGTATTCCCTCAGTATTTGAAGTGTAGTTAGATTTTTATATTTTGTGCAACATTTTCAAAAAAGAAGCCGCAAGCTAGTGTTCGCGTGTTTTTTTTTTTAGAAAGGTGGTATTGTAAAAATATCAAATGAACTTTATTTGTCCATGCCATGATAGTAGTCAGAAATCTATTTTTCTATACTAAGAAAAAATCTAGTATTTTGTGGTAAAACAAAGCTGTTCTTGTCAATATTAAACTAGGCCAATGCAGTCGTCCCCGACAGCAAGTATATGTCCGAAAAGCCCCCAATCAAACCCCCTCATTGAGCTGAACTGAAAAAAATATGAGGTATTACAGTAAAATATGATATATAGGTCTCCTTGAGTCGATTCATACTGACAACATTCTGACTGAAATTCTGGACATAATTTCTGTAAAGAAATTATGTCCAGAAAACTGTACTTTTTGTGTTAAAACTCCCCTTAGGGAGTAAAATATGAAATACTGGAGTAAAATAGGATATATACTAGAGGGATCTCCTCAAATCGACTCATATGATCCAAATCTTCACTTAATCAGACCGGCGGTTCGGAAGTTATATCTGAGAAAAAGTGTTAGTCGTAAAAAGCTCCCGATGTGAGTAATATATGAACTATTAGAATAAAACACGAGATAGACTCTCCTGGAGTCCATTCATATGCACAAAATTTGGACTTAACTGAGCAAAAGTTGAGAAATTATGGCTTGAAACTTTTGGAGACAAAGCTCCCCCTCATGTTAGAAATATATAACCAACGACCTAAGGAAGGTCTATGTGTGCATTCAATATGAAAATGTTCCATGAAATAGTTTTTGGGTTATCGCGTTATCATGAAGGAGCTACGCTGGCAGTGGAGGACGTGACAGCGTATGACGTATGGTGGCGATGATGATTCCATGATGCCCCCCATTATTTAGGGCTGTAATTAAACAGCTATCTAGTCAGCAATGTTGGCAATTTTTGGTCTACAAAGGCACAAATCCTAGATGACACCTTTATGACACTTCATGGATTTTGATATGCATCCAGGCTATACAAGACCCATGTGCATATAGGATCAAAAACATGTTTGATGTAGGTTACCATAGTGATATACAGTTGATTGTATAATGGTCTATTTTTATTGTACTAACACACTCAGCTGGCCTTTGTGCTGCTCCGACAAGGCAAATACAGATCTCCATGGAGACAGCTGAGGAGAAAAGGAACATTTAACAAAGGCAAAGCAGGATGCTACGTGATGACACAAACCACCTTCAGGCATGGACCATGAAAACTCATGTACAAAAACCACAAACAAGACTGGACATAATCAGTTAAACCTAAATCCTGCTCTTGATGATTTTGCACTAATAATGAATGAATGAATAACCCCCCCAAATAATAAACAAATTCCACATGCACATCCACATCAGAGCTATCAGATACACCCAGAGCTTCAAGAACTTTACTTGTTTGAGCCTTGAACATTTGATGTAAGACTTTTAAGGACTTGAGGAAAGTTCCTAACCGGGGCATCCACTTACATGTCTGTCCTGTTAACCTACCTCTCCGAAGCAGTTGGTGTTAGTGAAGAGGCAGATCTCCTCTTGGAGAAGTTCTCCTTAGAGACCAGTCGGACGCTGCCTCCCTCTTCTTGGGCCTTGCTCAGGGAAGCCTTGGCCACGTCTTCTTTACTAAGGTACCTGTGGAAATGGGTTGAAGACGATCTATGAAGGACTGGAGGATTTGTGACATAACCACAGAAATTGATTAAAATAGATCATTCATTTGGAGGAGCAGGTGCAAGGAGATTCATAAACCCTCTCTTTTGACATCATTAGTAGGAGGTAAGATGGGATATTTGGAACTTTGGTTATTTGGTCAAAATGTTGGTAACCCTGGGAGTAACCCCCAAACATTAGACCCACACCATCACAGGTGTGGGTAAGCAGATGCTTATTTATATTTTTCTTGGCATCAAACTGTGCTTGAATCCCAAATCCTTACTTTCTCTCATTTTTGAATTCTATCCTGTCCTTATATTCTGTTTCTCATCTTCCCCTACAGAATGCTATGACTACTGCTGCAGCAATCCAATTTCCTCAAAGGGAGCGTCAATCATCCAATCTAAGCCATCTGCGCGACCATTGTTTTTACTGCCTTTGTTTTACAGATGCTAAGTGTGCAAGTCGCAAAATTGAAAGAAACACTACATGTCAATCTGGTTTGGATTAAAATGACCCCGGGATGTCAGAGTTGACACGAAAAACTAGTGAGACCCAGTTGGGGGTGAAAAATCTTGCTTGTTCTGGGTGGAAGAAAATGGCTGTGGTATTGAGACAAAAGTGACCAATCTCAACCCAGGTGAAATCAAGGCTTTCAACAGAGGGATGATACAAGAGTTAAATTGTCTCCATAGAGCACTTATTTCCTTTTCTCCTCGAGAAGGGGCCAGAGGTCAGACTTAGTTACCAAACATCAGTCCTGCAGCTGGTAGAAACTTGCCGCCTTGCTTAAAGACACTGTAATGCTGTAAAATGAACCTAAAGCAGACGCCTATCGTTCAGTTCTAAGCTTGTTAAAGCTACAGGAGTATGAGTTTATAGGTGCAGCACACCTAATTTCTGCCTTGAAGGTCAGCTTACTTTTGCATGGCTTGTCACTACTTCTAAGTACAAGGAGGTTGCTGGATAAAAACATATTTGGATGGGTAGATGTGTGAAAAGTCACTTCCGCGCACGCCCTCTTTGTCATATTCTTATTCAGGGCGCTTGTTGGCGGTCGGCGCCCAACTCACCAAAGCATTATTGCCACCGTGTGAATGGGAATGTGGATCGTCTGTGCATGTATGAAAGTGTTTCCGATTAGATGAGTCGATGCATGTAAACACCGGCTCGGAAAAAGATCACAAGTCATGTAAACAGGCGACTGACATTTCAATTTGGAAAGGATTTATTCGGAAAGGAGAAATGTATCCCTTGTAAACCCACCATGTGACTCAGTAACAGCCTATCAGTGCATCGTTGGCATGGAGATGACAGCCCATTTACACGTGCTGACCAAACCAAAACACACACAGTATACTGGCACAACAACATAAAGCAACAGAGTGCCCACTCAGAGTGGCGTGGGTGTTGGGTAAGCACAAGATGCCTTTTGCCTTTTCTCTCATCAAGCAGCAGTGTTTGACACAAAATAATTGTTTTTCATTGCACTTTGATTACTGAGATCTTGATATATTTGTTTACCAAAGCAATCTATGGAGGGTTTTGTTTTATTTGAGTATTTATTTGAATCTATGTCAAAATGGAAATGGCATTTTATTTTTATTTTAGTATGTAATTTGTATTATTTTTTTAATTAAAAAGGACATTTTGCTTTGAATATAACAGTATTATGGCTTGTGGCTTGACCGACTGTAATAAATGGACCTTTGACTCGTTGAAACAGTTTTTGTATTTGAGTACCCCTGCGCTAGAGTGTGAGATGCTGGTTGTGCAGAAAAGATTGATCAATTGCGAACTACTTTCAAATATAACTAAAAATAATATTTTATTTAGGCCATGTCCAAATAAATGTAATTTGTTCAGCTTTAGTAGTTAGCTTAGCAGTTAGCTTCAAGTCCTGAAAAGTTTACCAGCAGGGTTGGATTTGGAACAGTGAACTTTTACCATGACGCAGAGATGATCTCGCTACTTGATGATTACATAAAGGCATTGAAGGAAATTATCCTCTTTTCTCCTCAAAAAGGGGGTCCATGGTTGGAATTCCTCACCAAACATCAGTCCTGCAGCTGTTTGAGACTTGGTACCCAAAGAACTTTTGGCAGAATAGATGTTTGTTGACTCTGGGATGAATATCAACTACTAATTGCCAAAATTACTACATAACAACTAAAAATGAGACTTTTGCTTCCACATTGCAATCCATACGACCTTTTCACTGCTATTATATTATGTTGGAAATTCTAATATTGAACATAAAATGACCACAGAAAGTCTCACATAACCAGGTGATAAAAAATACTAAGGGAATTTATCTGATTATTTTTTACAGTTAGTCAGCTCCACAAGCAGATTTACATCCAAGCAATAGCATTATTAAGGTTGCTGTGACTGAGCAATGACTTTTTTCATTGTTGTGAACTTTCATGAGGAGGATTGTATTAGAGGTGGTTTTATAAAGGCATTGATTTCCATAGTGATATTATGAATTGGTTAATATTTCTTCTTTATGTAGTAGATTAAATTGATCAATCACGGTAAGAGCCATGTACCTGGTAAGAAGGTGGCTGTTAGTGAATGATTTAGGAAGCAGATATTGAGCAGCAGGTTTTACATTATAATGCTGAATTAAATAAAAAATGAGTGGAGAAACAGGAGGCAGCTATAGTCTGGTGTGTTGTTTTCACAGACAATCAACTCAGTTAATGACGCTACTCACCACATATTATATGCCGCTGCTCAATTAATGAACTATTCTGAGCTTGTTGGATGAAATATTATTGCTGGCAGACAAACAGTAGCACTGCCTCTATTTTAAACCAAACCAATACTTGTAAAGCTCATAAGAGTCATAGATGAATACAATCACTTACATTAACATTATCCCAGTGCAAAGATAAGGACAGCTCATAGTTGACTGTGGTTAAGTGAAGAACTATTTGAATTATTAAAACCATTCTACATCCTCCTGAAAGAGTTTTTGATATGCAGGAATGCATTTTCAGCCAAAAACATGGTTTTAGTTGAAACCTGTGAATGGACTATCATAGCCTTGAAGGCCAGCCATACCAAATACAATATAAATAGGAATTTATCAATTATTCCATTTTATTTGAATGGCTAAATGATGGTTTTCTGTCTTTCCTGACCTGTTTTTCTGATTCCATCCTACTTAAAGCACCTCACTATTCAAATAGGAAGCTTTAGCCAAACTATGCTTTTAATATTACCGATCAGCCCTGTGGGCTACACGAGGACATTTTTTATTCATTTCCACCACCTCCATCTGGACAGAATCCTTCCTTTGAGAAGGAGATGGAAAGAAAAAAATACAGGAAAGGTGGATGACAGGAGGCAGAAAGTGGAGGATGGACACACATCAAAGAGGAGAAGTTTCTGCGGAAGCTGAGGGGGGATGAGGAAGAAGGTAAGTCTCCATCAAACACACAAGCTTCCTTTGCTTCAAACGATCCAGGCACAGAGGCTGGATGAAACGACATACCTCACACTAAACAGGAGTCCAACCGTGCTTCTGGCAGTGTGTGGATGTGAATTTGGGTTTGCACATTTTATGCAGGTGGGTGCTTGGGCAGTAATTCTGTATAGTAAGGTGACTGCTGATTATTCCTGTTAGGATTATAGGTATTTGACCGGTGTTTAAACAAGTGGGTGTGTGATATCATGAGTAGGTCGCCACTAACGACTATTTGTCAATGGATTAATTTATTGACTATTTTATTGATGAAGGGACTAGTCTAAACAATAATTTTCTCTATTTCTTTCATCACATTTTATTATGTCAAATATTGCAAAAAAACAAAATGTACATGCAGGTGTTCATAATAAAGTGCAAAACTCAAACTTAACTCAAACTTAACGCCCTATTCATACAGGACTAGTATTACCTTAGGACCTCCTGAGATTTAGAAATCAAACCGCCACTTCTGTGTGTCATGCGGTGCATTCACATAAGCAAAAGCAAAAGTCCTATTCACACAGGACTAAAAGTACCAAGGGACCTTTGGTAATTTGTAATAATTAAAGAGGACGTCTATGACATTAATCTTGTGTGAATGCAGCATGCTGGTGATTAAATTCCACTGATAATTACCTACCATATTTCGCCAAACGCAGAGGTCAGATGATAATTTTAGTCATGTGCGAATCAGCATCTCAATTATTTGGAGGCAGAATTCATATTTATGTTTTCCCCAGAAACCCTTTTCGTGATCGTTTTATGGCAGCTGTGTTGGATATAATGTAATACGGTGCGTTCAAAGTGTTGATGATCATGTTTGCTGCAATTCTCCATTAATTATTGCAGCTAGCCACGTTCCTTATCAACACAGAGGCGGAAAATAAAAAAAGAAATAAAGTTGAAAATAATGTGCTACTACAACATAGAGTATCCTCTTCTGCTTCTTTTGGTAAACCTTTCATCTGTTTCCATCTCTGTCACGCCAACCGACTGCATGTCCTCTCTCACCACATCCAGGGAACTCCTGTTTGACCTTCCCTTTTTTCGCCTTACTGGCAGCTCTATCCCAAACATCCTTCTAGCAATAAATCCACTATTTCTCCTTTTCAAGTGTCCATACTATCCCAATCTGACGTATCTAACTTTGTCTGTAAGACGTCAAACCTGGTTGTACCTCTGATGTATTTGTTCCTAATCTTGCCATCCTAGTCACTTCCAAAGAACATCTGAACATCTTCACCGTTGCCACATCCTGCCTCCTGTCTTTTGGTCAGAGCCACCATCTGTAAACCATACAGAAGAGCTGCTCTCGCTACCATCTAGTTAACCTTTCCCTCACTGTTGATGCTACTCATCTGTCAGAGATAAACTACTAAGACTGCTGCTGCTGCATTAAAAACGAATTCTATGAAGGGAGTTAACTGTCCACAACAGGCTTAAACCAGCCCTGGTACAACCTCAAAAACACACTTGGAACCTGTGATGGAATCATTTGGCAAGAAACTGCCTTATGACAAGAAAATCAGCAGATGGCAATACATAAAAAATGCTGTCACCAAGTACATTGGAAAAGAGAAGGGTCTGATTCAGATGGCTGAGAGAGCTGGTTTCAAACACCTCTGGTATACTTTAGAACCAAAATACACACTGCTTGCGCCAAATCATTTCTATCTACATCGTTTACATCGTCGTCATCGTTACATCTCAGCAAACTCTGCCACATACACTGCAGTGGGCCTAACATTTTTACACAATAATGGATTCATTGTTTTTGATTGTATACTGCACAATTCGCCTCCGAGCAGAACAAGGGATTTTTGTATGACTTATTTGAATGCAAAACTTCTGAAATTTTTTTTTTATTGTGGGATTACATCATTTCTTTGTCAGAAGCATTTACTTCCTATATTCTGCTGTATGTGTTCAAACTAATTGGTGGATGGTGATACATTCATATTTGCTGTACAGAAATCACAGTGGTGTCAATTCTTCATATTAAACTCTGTGCAAGAATCAATAAACGGCTATGTTCACACTGCAAGTGAAGTGACCAATTCTGTTTAATTTCTAAAATCTGATCTTTTTCCCATTCAATGTTCATATCCCCTTCTTATGTGATCCGTATACAATTGATTTCAGAGAAACGACCACGCAATTCAATTCAATTCAATTAGATGGGCACTCAGAGATGCATCTACCTCTGTCAAAGCCAATAGTTTACTCCTCCAATACATGCAAATCTACACGACTACTGAGTGTATGGATATATATTTAGATTATGAATAATCACCAATCACGGTTGTTGTGTGTAGCTTTAATGTTAGCATAATTTCTCAGTCATCAATAAAAACCTACCACAAGTATATGACGTTATCTGCAGAGATCATATTTGCCCTTGTAGCCCTGGTTATTATTCTTTTGCTGTGTGGGCGACATCAGTGCGAATCAACTGTAAGCAAGTGGGCTTTATCCTTCCAGCCAATAACGATGCGCAGGTTTTGAGTTTCAACAATAGGATGACCACATAAACAACCTGGTTACATCACTGTCTTCGTCTTTCTCCTATGCTTTGTATGTTTCATGAATGTACTGTATTATGAGCTGCAGGTGAATTTAATGGGTTCATCCTTCACGTTGGGCGCTGACCAATAATTGAAATGCATTGCCGAGCACATGCATTTTGTTTGCAATTTTGTTAGAGGTTGAACATCCAGTCTCTCAAGTTTGTCACATCATTAATAACTTACATCCTAGACTAATTTCCAAACAATAGCTTGAAACTAGAATTGGTAACTGATTGTCCCACAATGGCTGCCTACTGCTTCTGTTGGTTAAACACAGAGATCATACTGTGTGTTATTGACAATACAAATTAAAGCTGCAGAGAGTTGATTCTTCTCATGAAGGTAAGACAACTAATTCAGTCGGAATAAACAGTTTTATAATGTCCTCTTTGGCTTTGGAGTTTGGATCAAAGATGTACATTTTTTTCCTCTCTCTCAGTTATAGCAGAAAGTCTGCAATTACCTTTCATACAATACGACTGTCCATCTTTTATTTGTAATGCTTAACTCGTAATCTTTGCAGACAAAAAGTATGTGTGAAAATTTACTGTATGGTCTTGGTGTAAATATTTTGAATACCATATTATATAGTTTTGTTTGAAAGACATGACAACAAACTTTTGCCGGGACAATAGTTGGTATAACATGAAATGTTTAATTGAATCTTGCTATACACTACTATTACTTCAACGATAAGTTAAAACTTTAATGTCAATTTGCTATTAAATTAATTTTGCATCCTTGTGACAGTTACATTTAGAATAATTCCTACTGGAATAAAATCAAATTAGAGATTCACACACAGGCTAAACAGATCACACATCAGAGCACTGATTTAATTTAACAACAGGACACCCTGATGTATAAAGGAGTTCTCCAACATGTTCCATTTAGTTTGAGCGACTCTAAATCGCCTCTTGGAGGGCATAAGTTGATATTCTCCTTATAAAATAGTTACTGTTAATACAATATACCGTTAGCTAGTCTGATTATGCTCTTAGTTTGACCTACTTGGAAAGATTGGTCTACAAGTTTTTCAGCAAATTTTGATTTGAATGAAGTTTGGTTCTAAGTTTAACAGACAAGCTGCTGAACCTGACCATACTGCAGTAAAGCTTGACACTCTGTGAATCACTGTTTCTCAGCAACTAAACTGATTAGCTACCAAGTAGAAGGAAATTGGTACGCAGACTTGTGAAAAAAAGTAATCATCATGCTTACATTTCATTCCTATTAACCAACAATTACAGAAGCAATACTATGGCAGCCGAGAACGGCGGTTATATGTGGCTGTGTTGAGGAGTTAATTATCTATTATAATGTGAAAACAAGTAAACGTATTCACGTGTTATATTTCTAACCTGCATCAGAGATCAGGAGACTTATAGCAGTAGTAACGAAATTGGCAGATCAAAGAGTTTCAGAAATAGTTTTTCTAGCTGACGATCTTACATGTTGCCATGTCAACAACCTAAGTTGATATGTACAATTTTCTCATGAAGGATAAAAGTATTATTAGGCAAACGTCATACACCTTGTTCAATGTAGCTCTGGTTACTGTGTATGTTAAGATCATTATTAAGTTTCGTTGTTGTTATCATCTACCGTTGCACATGTTTTTGTGCTTAGCTTAGAGTGCGGGCTGGCGACTAGGAATAAAAACTTAACCAATATAGTAAATTCAACAAATTAAATTTAATAATGACCTGATAAATATCTCTTAACAACCGCCAAAAAGAAAACCATCTTCCACCATGGTTGTTCTCAGCTTCCTTATGATACAGCATTTACTGCCAAGAGCTTTAGCCAAACACATACCGAAGCAGGATGCAATCTGGGTTTAACTCTTCCATAATCACTGTAAATCCTAATGAGTGGCTTATGACAGAAATTTCGATAGCTCTGGAAACTCTAGCGAAGTGCATTAAGTTGGAAGTTATTGAAAACTGAGCGTCTCAGTGTTGCGAAAGTGAGCCACAATCTTCCCGCTGAGACGATGCTGGAGCTTGATTGGTTCTGATTAGTGAATAAATCAAACAGGTATCAAATCAAGCCGCGCCAATTGCCACCTACTCACACCTTGATTAGGTTCATGCACCCAAACACATTCCTCCCGGTTGAGAACCACTCTCACTTATACAAACACACAGGCGAGTCTACTCAGTAATTGGCAAACTCTCCCTGCCTCGATCCACGCCAGCTGTAATTAGTGTGCCAGCAACAATGCTTGTTTTTGAAAACACGCACACATGTTCACGCACACAGCGCTCATGCACACAGCGCTCATCCATCCACTCTCATGCCTCAGCTTACACCCTTTGATATACCCACACACAGAAATACTATTCAGCCTTCCATGACACCCAGGGCAGTTAGTATTTACAAATATGCTTGTTTCTCTTTGAAATCTCCAACACTGCCTCAAAATAATGTTGGGAACCAATTTATCTCTCTATTTCCACCATTTTTTTTTAAAATGTAGCCGACAGTAGCTGGCACCACAGGGGTGGTGGCGATTGTTCAAATTATAACCTGCTCACCAGCTTTGGGGGGCAAACATATTTCTTTTCCAGTTACAGCTCATTTTATATAGTGATTCTGGAAGCAGATGTACGTCTCAAAATTTTCCCTTGTTATTGAAAAAATTGGTTCCTGATTTCAGCCTGAGGCACCTAACCACGGCAGCTGTTGTTACCCCATTTTATAAGCATGGTAATGAAGCAAACGCTAGCTCATAAAGTGGCTGAGTACGACATCACTGGATGAATCTTTAATTAATCCAATTGGTTCTATATTGTTGTCTAGAACTATTTCAGTTTAATTTTGAATTCTTTTCAGGATCAATTACGTTTGTATCTATCTGTCTATCTATGTATGTGTTAGAATTGCGTAAGATAACTATAATGAATATTTCTTACAGTATCCTTGTAAATTTACAAGTCTGCGTACCGGGAAAGTAAATTACTTCATTTTAACATTGTGTGATTTTTATTTTTATATAAAATATTTAAATTGTATTAAATGATAATTGAAGGATATTAATGTAATACAAGAATGATAAGGGCTCTTACTTATTCAGCTCTGTTCTAGTTTGGCTGTTGTTATGTTGTGGAAGATTATTTGTAAAGCAATTGCAATTACAATATAGGAGACATGCAACCCTTAAGACAGGACAGGGAAGTCAGATACTATACAAGAAATGTGTCACTAGGTTCTATTACCTCAAGAAAGGATGTATGTCGACTAATTACTGCCAGCGGCTGTATGAGTAAATCTAGTTCACAGAGTCAATGAACCAAAGGAAGATAAGAATCCAAAGTCGATAAATGATCAATATGTACATTTCTTTCTCACTGTCCACTGAAGGTGCTGTTCTGTGGGGATCCTCTGCTGGCTTTGACTCTGTTATGCTTTGCCTGTTGCCCTGATCTCTGCTGTCTGTCTAATGCTGTCTGTCTAATGTTCCCCAGCCATCGCTAGCACCAGTATCCTCACCTTTGTCTCAACTGAAAGTGGTGGTAGTATGATAAGATAACATTTTATTAGCAGCAGCACCAAAAGAGAAAAAACTATTTTATAGAGACTTTGGTGGATCTTCCATAAAAACCTCCTTTCAATTTTTCAGCACCATCTTTGCTTTATTGTTACACTTTTTTCATTCTTGACTTTTAAGGATTGAAATCAAGTTTCTGATTGAGCATAACACTTACCTACACAATACAATATAGTTGTCCGTAATATTTTCTTTATTGGTGCTTAATTCTTTTTAAAACTGTTTTATCGCTGGGGAATATGTAGAATAAGAATTTAATTGCACTGTTTATATACACTTTCAAAGAATTTGAGTACGATAAAAAAACATATTAAGATAATAATACTGGCAGTGGATGCCTATTTGTAAATTCCCCAAAATGTAGAGAGGACCAACACAAAGTCGGTAATATTAACTTTAATTCTAATAACAATCAAATGCTGCTTCCAGACATTGTGGATTGTTGTGATGTATTAATGTAACTGTGGCCAACAAACAATTAGTTTGTTGTGAGCTAATGATCCTTGACTTTGGAAATAAGAACAAATGGAACATCCGTTTCTCACCACATCTCCTCCACATGCTAGACAGGCTCTTAAGCTCTGTCTGATCAGTTGCTAGAAAAAAATGGTCTGTGGCAGGGACCATTTTACTGTATTTTCTTCATTTAGGTTTTAACATGGCAAAATAATGTCTCGGAATTCAAGTACGCTATATGACTTTATCTACCTACACCATAAATTTAAAGTGTGTAAAAATCTGAAAATCCTTCTGGGCTATTAATTAACTATTACTATTTTGCAGGTTGATGCTCAAACAAGCCATGATCTATCCTAGATTAATTGGTGCATTTTGGTGGTAACTGCAAAGTTAGCTAGCACGATTGAAGAAACAAAGGAGAGATAATATGGGAACTGGGTTATATCGGCATAACAGTATTGAGCGAATTTATTGCAAATCACTGACTTTCCACATATTGGTCAAGGTTAGTAATTAATGTAGAATCACGTTTTTAAAGTCTTTATAGCTTGTTTTGTTGCAGATCATTATGTCAAGCTAGAATTTTACCTCTTGGTGCTGGAGTGAGGGCGCTGGGCTGTGGCCAGTTGCTGTAAGCCGATACTGGGGCTGTGGAATAGGAGACCGCTTCGTCTGAGCAGCTTCTGCTTCATAGCCGCCAGGCTGCCCCACTCCTGAACGAACCTCAGCACCTGCAAAGGCATTACAACTCGCTTCATACTCAATTTCAAAATGAAACCACTGGAGTCTTCATCTTCAACGACAAGACAATTGATAGTTTAGATATTGGAGCTTTAACAGCAAAACAATTTTCAGTATTTCAATTTTGAAAATACACTCTAGCTGAAAGTAGAGATCAGAAAACAACAGAGCACTCACAAACTAATACACACAAGGAGATAGATTTCAAGAACGCTGAATAAAACCCATCACAACAAGAGAGAACTCTATTTGCTTTTAGTCAACATTATGATTCAAAGAAAATCTGCTGGCAAAATAACAAGTAGCACACCTAGCACCAGTGTAATGTGCAATTTACCTACATATATTACACTGGCAGATTGTTTTTCCATGGATGATACCTTCTCTTTAAAAAATATATAAGCGAAGATAAAACTCATAATACATTACATATTCATACCCAAACATCTTTGTTGATGTTTTAGCAGCTGACAAGTGGATATTTTGAAATAAACATGATTTAATATTCATTATAAAAGTAGAAGTTAAACAGCAGAGGACATACCTCAGGTAAAACTAAGAGAGAGAGAGACGCTTTACAGCAGGGTGAAAACACTCGATTGTCTTTACCTGATGATGCAATCTCGTTAAAATTATAAGCATGACATTAATAAGCGTGTGTTCGGATATCAGTCAATGATAAGGATGGTAAAAGTGTCTAAAATTACATGATATGATCTGTTCCCTACTGGTTGCAATCAAGGCTGTCCAGTTCAAGAATTTTCTGATGAAGGTGTGTACTACTGTCAGGTACTCTCTCTCACCCTGTTCACAAACTCTTTACCCTCCTCCCTCTGGGAGGAACTAAGGGACTCTCAGTCACAGGACCAGTAGGCTTAGGGACAGTTTTTTTCCCACCTCAGCTGTAACCTTGCTAAACCCATCTCCAAGGTGATAAGTCGACTACCCCACACAACTTCTCCTGTTGTAATCTAGAGCACATATTATACATGTAGTGTTTCCCTGTACTCATTCTGCTGTTTAGTTGTATATAATCTGTAGATATGTTATCGATGTAGATGTGATTCAATTCATTTCATGCTGATACAGTAAATAGTACTGCTAATACTGTTCATATCATAAATATCCTATTGAAGACATACTCCTCTCACTATTAGTGCAGTCATTTCTCCCGGCAATACTGTTCAAGCAATTTTTTATATTATTAATACTACTGTAAATAACGCCCATACTGTAAATGCCCCAACACGTTAAAACCTTTTCATTAGTAATAATTTATCCTATTTTTAGACCCCAGCTCCCTACACAAGGTTCAATATTACTCTGCACTTAACTGCTTTCTTTGCACTTCAAGCTAACCATAAGCTAAGGTAAGTGTCCTTTTTTTGTCCTCCATGTCAAGATTACCAGGAAGAATGGTCAAGTCTAAGTATCTGAGTGACTATGAAAAGGGCCAAATTGCTGGGTCAGAGCATCTCCAGAACCGCAGGTCTTGTTGGGTGGCCTGGTTCTGCAGTGGTTGGCACCTACCAAAGTGGCCTAAGAAAAGATAACTGGTGAACCTGAGGCTTGGCCATGGGTGCCCACGGCACATTTATGTCCCTTAGGAGCAAAAGCTACTCTGTGTTGTCTGATCCCACATAAGAGCTACTGTAGCACAAGATGCTGAAAAAGTTCATGAAGATTCTGGATTGAAAAGTATAAGAACAAAAATTTCATCTCAGCGTTGTTTTGGTGGTAAAAAGAGGGAACTACACAACACGAAAAATAATAATTCAGGATTGAAACAAAAGGGATCCCACATTTTCATTACATTAATCTCTATAAAATTAGTAGATATGACTTAGATTAATTGAAGATTTTTGATTCTTAAGTCTAACAGGAGGGATCTTGACTGTAGCCAATAGAGTCAAGAATAGAAATGATGGGGAATCTTAATGGCTACACCCTTTGGCTTTTCTTGCCTCCATCCATCGTCAAGTACATATTATCTACAGAAACAAAGTTTGAATGTTAATTGCACTATTACTACTACAGAATTTCCATCCATCCATCAATTGTCCATAACTGCTTATCCTGATCAGGGTCGCGAGGGGACTGGAAGCCGTCCCAGCTGAAAAAGAGTGAGAGGAGGCTTTTCTGTATAGAGTTTTCATGATTTCCGTGTGTTTTTGTGAATTCTCTTAAGGTAATCCGGCTTCCTCACATAGTCCAAACTATAGAAATAATGGCGCCTAAAAGTATTTCTCAGACCTTTTTCTGTCTTTGTGCGATTTAAATTCCTAATCCATGACATTTCAGTGGGTTATTCCAAATTAGTATAGAATATTGTATTTTCACACAGCAGTGTTGGGATGTATATACTGTCACGACTGATGACAGAACCCCTCATCTACATACACTTTTTTGTCTGGAAAGTCTTAACTAGGGAACAGACTAGACTACAGACAAGATTTATAAATTATTCTGACATAGTAACAGCTTCCCAATGTCATGACAGGTAAGCCAAAAGTCAAGGAGTTAGATATCAGAGGGGCGAGCAGCGAGTAAAACAAAAGGTCAAGGAAAGTGAAATGCAGGCTCCAGGTTTCATCTCCTCCGAACGTCACATGGGTTAATAGGTGAGTGTCAGAAAAAGTGTGGGCGGAAAGTGGGAGGTCCTTGATTCATGACTGTGAGGCTAGACACAGTTTTATGTTAATCAAGCTCTTGTATCTTAAAGGTCCGGGGTAAAAAATTTTGTGGAATCAAGTGATGAAGTTCCAGAGTGCAATTTCATCATCAGCTCACCTGTCGCTAAACAAGAATTTACGCTGCCTACCAATGTCATGATGTAACTTGTCAAGTGATGAGGTTCCTTTAGATAAATATATTTAAAAATTGGATTAATTTTTTTGCCCTGTAAAACCATAAATGAAAGCTTACATGTAAGATAACAATATTATTATCTGTTACAACTGAGCGGGAAACCTTGCAATAAAAAAAGGTAATTTACTAATAGCTGTCCATAAACAGGGTATATCCAGATTTCAACAAGTCAAATTTAAAACATTTTAAGACCTTTTTTAAGACCATTATGGTTGGAATTGAAGACCCATTTCACCTCCATTTAAGAACACTAGCAACGCAATTTAACGTCCATACTGCCAAGAAAGTATTAAGAATATGGAAGAAATTCAGAACCCCAGAATTACCTGAAAAATAACTCAGCAAAGTGAAAGCAAATTCTTTCTAGCAGTTTTTCCGGTGTTCCAAAGTTTATCAATGTCGTCATTGCTGGTATATGACTGATGGTTCGCGACGGTGTGTAAAGCACCTCAGCTTTTAGCATTGGTATAGCTCCAAACGCTTACCGGATTGCAGTCTTTAGTTGCTGGTTGTTTAAAACGGCTTTATGCTTTTCCGATTAGGTATGCGACTCCAGAGAAGCAAAGCCCAATGTTCTAAGGTTCAGATTTTTCTTGCAGAAGTTGCAGTGGGGTTCAAAAAGGTTTCCAGACACCGGCTTATAACACGCACTAAATGGACTGTAACCATAGGTTATTGGATTTACATTTACCCAATTTCCCAGTTTAATTACTGTGACTTACAGTTTGAAGAAATAAATGTCAGCACCATTAGCTTTTCAATCTCTGCAAAGTTTCTCCACACGACACCAGCACACCAAACCCCTTGACTGCAGGTGAATGGGTGTTTTGACAATTTCTACCCGGGGAGCACAACTCTTGCCTTTTGGGTCCGTATAAAAAACAGAACTAAGCGCCGTAACAAACGGTAAATGATCAACTGATCATTATAGTTTTGTTACAGTAAACATAAGATTGAAATATTTAAAAGCCTGACAGTGAATTTCTTTTAATAAATAACATTAATTAATTTTTAAGACCTGCCAGAGTAGTTTTTAAGACGTTTTATTAAAATGTAAGACTTTTTAAGGCCTTTTATTCAGGTTATTGGATTATAGACTTTTTAAGACCCTGCGGCTACCCTGATAAAGTCCATCCAGTTGTGGTCTGGAATTCAACGCATAAGGTTAAGGACGGTTGATGGAGTGGTCGCTCCCAGGGAGGAGAGTCATGGCATGTGGTACTCTGTCAGCGATCTGGGGAAGTAGCGAGGTCCAGGCACAGACAGGGGCGCTGTAAAGCTTTTGGCTAAAGCCAGCACCCTCCTTCCCTTCCCCAAATTGCATCGCACAACCACGGAGGAAATGTGACGGGTGGAGGAGCGAGTATTTCTCACTGTGCGGTTGTCAGTTGCCTGCCTAGTTGAATCCCCCGGTAGGACTCAAAGAGTTATTCTTTATGTTTACTTTGATGGCGAGGTTTGATGGTCTTTTGCTTTTTCTTGTGCTAAATAATAAGTATGATCCTGCATTCATCAAAACACCAAATAATTATCCAAAGTTATATGTTAATCATTGTTTCCGTCTCTTAAAGGATTCGGCTGACAATATTCTTAATAGTAAAAGTATCAATTCGCAGTTGAAACTAGTCATGAATATATGTACTATTTACTCCTGTTTGAAAAGTGTTGTACTAACTCCCGCCTTATCCTGTAAGAGATATTATTACAGAATAATGAAGATTACAATGTAAACTCTTCTACAAAATGGGTTATTTACATTTAATTTCCCGGAAATAACCTTTTCATTAAATAAAGATTTATAACAGTTTCCCATAAAAGAGAGTTCTGATTGGGTCTGGTGAGCTCACACGGCTTGAACATGTCTCCAAGTCGAAGCCGTGCAGCAGTCTACATTCAAATGCTGGCTTGGTATTGATTTTGAGGGGCATAAATGATGGTTTTGGGGATAGATGCAACTCACGCCTTCGCTTTACCAACCAACATAAACAATGTGGCAGGTGGGGAGTCCGTCAGCAGCTCTGCTGCCTCCATGGCAGATTGCAGGATTTAATATTAGCTGGTTGGCGTGTGTAGGCGTTTGAGGTGATGATCAGTCTCCTTGGCTGCCCAAACCACCATTCTCCCTTCTCAATCCCTGATGTGGCGTAAATAAACATTCATGATCTCTCTACATGTCAGACTCCCACTGCCGTGCTGCTGCTCTTCCTCCTCACAGTCAGTTCGCACACATACAGGTGTATGTCTGTGATCTGTTTGATAACCGCCACACAGCATTAGTGCCTCATCATCAGTGGGTCAGAGGAATTTGGGAAATATCCCTGCTGACTGTCATATAAAACTAAATCATCTTAGTCCAAAAATTAAGGTCATCTTCAATGCAGCCTACAGGCTGAATAATTGAAAAATGTTCAATATTCTTGAGTGTATGGAAAAGATTCTTGGAAATTGTGTATAATGATCTGATTACATTTTCTCTGTACTTCTAATGGAATGTCTGACAGAAATACTGGCACATTTTTACAGCCTCAAAGTCAATTCCAGCAGAATTCTCCTTTAAGGAAAGTTATACAGTAATGGCAAATTAAAGAGGTTCATCTCCCTCGTGTCAACACTCCAATCCCACACAGATTCATAAAAATCAAAGCACATACAGGAGACACGCACATGCACACACACACACACACCCCCACACTCACACAGAGCCTAGCGGGAAGGGCAGACCTGTATTCGATTTTCCTGACGTCGACTGAAGGCCTCAGGCAGGTCGTCCCAGTTGGTTAGTTTTATGTCTAGCGGGACAACGCTCAAGTTCAACGGAGTGCCGTCCTACAAGAAGAGGAGAAAAGGAAGATTATAAAGCAAAATGCTTTGTTACTAGTCCTAGTACTATAATAGTGATAAAATATTTTCCTTGGCAAATGACGCCTGCACTTAATTTATCATCTGTGAAACATTTTAGGGTGAGGTACTTAGATTATACTTGTATACCCTTTGCAACATCTTTGACAATATCCAAACATTTCATAGATGTTTATAATAATAAATAATATTGTAGTTGTGACTGTTAATTAATGTGTTTTGTCAAATATACCTGTTTACCATCTATAACTGGTGGAGGAATTGATACTAAATACTACTACTTATCGCACTCAATTAATTCATTATGAACTATTGTGCTTCTACAATTGTGTGTATTGAATTATAATCTGGTCAAAACTAAATATCATTGTTACGACGATGACACACAAATTCATGATTTCTGTTAAGTACAAATGTAAATCATATTTTATCCTGCCTCGAAGAAATAATAAATTGGTGGATTTCCCAACTTCTGCTCCATCCCTACGGAAACGTATCAGAAATAATTCCTTCCGGTCAAACACAAACACATCTGTATTTTACAGAAACATTTTGGTTCCTTGACTTCCAATGTCAAACCTGCAACCAGAACTGTTTTGATTAGTTATACTATTGTTTATTTTGCCCCATCCTGTTTCCATGTTCAAACCATGTTTTAATCTGCGTAAACACGTGATAACACTGTTTTAAGGATATATTATTAATAATATAATTGCTTACTTAACAAGGGTGAAAATGGTACTACTTGTTTTTTAATGCATAACTTTCCAATATCTGTGTATATGTATAACTGTGTAATTGTACTCGTTTGAACTTAACGGTTCACATGAATCTCAGTACAGCCGAAATTATTATTGGATTGACAAAACAAACTTTCTAATCAGTTAATGAGCACAAAAAACGTTGAATATTTAATGAATAAACAGTATATTCAACCTTGCTTTTTTTCACATGGCAGAGAGAAAGACAAATTGAAGCAGTGAAGGGAGATCTGAAGCATAATGGCAATTCCCTGCTTGAGTTCCTCTCTAAACAGGGAACATGCAGCACAGTTAAGGTTTCACCTGCATGACAAGAACAAATGATGACATCATCTTAAGTTATACACTATGATCATTCCCGGGAGGAGGAATGGGCTGGGAACACCGATGCCTACAAGATAATATTGACCAATTTGTGTCTTTAATTGATCCAAAATGAGATTTAATCAGGCAGGTCGACTGCAAACATTTAAGTCACTAGCTGAGATTACTGTGAAGATTTTTTGTGATTTCTTAGAGGTACTTTGAAAACCAAATAACAAAACAATTGTGAATTATATAATAATGATGTTATCATTATTATTATTATATTCAGTTTCAAAACATGTGCATCACAATTATTGGACTGGATTATTTTATGTTCTGTAGCTCAAACCAAAATATATAGATTTTTTTTTTTTTGTCTATTGTTTTTTTACATATTTGTCTAATTAACTGGTTTATGACCAAATACCTTAAAATAACCACCATTCTCTTTAGTGTCAACTGTATTGATATGGATATTAAGATGGTGGTCCTGTTAATCATTATGCCTGCAGAGAATGAGGGCACAAGAACCACATGGACATGTCTTGTCTGCCACCTCAGGTAGTCTGTGGAGTGCTTTGAAATGATTATGGACAAACAGGTCTACCATGCAACTGAAAGCACAGGTGGGCAGAAGCCTTGCATAGATGCTAGCAAGGCAATTAGGAGTGTGCGATATTGACAGTTATATATTTTGGGGATTTTGCAGATGATGATAATTAGATCAAGATAAGACATCCTTCAAAGCATGTTTGGAAAGTTATTTTGTTGCCATAACAAGCTAGGTTGTTCATAGTTATTATTTAATGACGTTATCTTTGAGTCAATGTAAATGTTCCCTCGTGTAGCCCTCGAAAGATAGACTATAACGCATTGTCAACACATGACATGGTTAGCATGACTGAAATGCATGCTAACTAGTGGGCAAACAAAATGAGTAAACAATATAAAAACTTCGCATTCCATAAATATCCATATCGTTTTGAGTACTTTAAAAAATACACGGCCTTCTTTCTCCAGTTTATCTCGCCCTTCAGTTTGTAATGAAAACACATTATTTTCATTGATAGCTATAGTAGCTGGTGAACGATCAATCCAATATTGTCATCATCTTGTGTGTTCTTCGGCCATGGACCTGGAGGTGGATCGTCTTGAAAGAGGAGAAAGCTCTCTGTGTTATAGCTCATTAGTTTGGTCTCCCTGCGGCAGGGATCTCAAGCTGTCTCACAGGGATGGCAGTGGCTCATGTTATCTTTGATACCACATTTCTAACTTCTTTGGGAGACCTGTTTGTCCATAATCATTTCAAAGCACTCCGCAGACTACCTGAGGTGGCAGACAAGAGATGTCCATGTGGTTCTTGTGTTCAGTTGAGCAAAGTTGGGCCTTCAAAATCATGACCTTGATGCTGGTAGGTTCCAAGTGTGAAAACGATCAAGCTGTTTTGAAAAGTTTCCTAGTCTCACAGTCATAACGTATATAAGTCAGGAGGTTTCTGAGCACAACTGCTTTGTGCACATTGATCTTCTTTAGAAGCTTAATGTTCTTGTGGTTCATCACATGTGCGATAAGGCAACCCGAGGGTAACATAATTATTGAAAAATGAATACATTAACAAGAATGTGCACTCTTGAGTTATGGTTCCAAATGCATATTTGTTATTATTGCATAGGAGAATCCCTGACGTTAATTTTACATGTGAGCTATCAGGCTTTCTCCTGATAGTGGCGAAGTTGAAAGACAAATTAGAACATTCAAATTTAAAGTCAAATATTTTGTTTCGTCAAAATTAAAATAATAAATTACGGTGTAGTACATGAAGGCTGAATTGGCCCAGCATAAAATGTGTAAGATAACTGTTGCTTCGAGAATGCCACTTTAAAATTACCAGCCAAGGTTTTATAGCATTTACGTGCAATTAGTTCCATGTGTACTGTATCCTGCCTTATGTAAAATAAAAATGGAAGAATCTTCAACCGCTCAATCAGATTTTAATGACCAACTTAGACAGAAGCAGAACCGGAATCCAATTAGATTCAAGTTCTGTTATCTTGCCATGATTCATTCATAACTGGTTGTCATGGTAATTGTTGAGTTAACCATGTAGCTTGTTAGTGATGCCTTGTTTTGTACCCTTCATTCTTTTAAATCTACACCAATTTTAACACTAAAACTTCTCCTGTGACAGTAAATATTCATTATTAACAAAAATAATGAGGATTATGAAGAAGGAAGAGCAAACATACCAACAGTTGTGGATGCAAATAAGATTATGTGTAACCATTCTGCTGCAATGAGGAAGTAACTGCATAATCATAGTAAAAATTTAAACACAATACAGACCATTTTCACAGTTATTACTGATTCATTAGTGCCAACTCTTGCTAATTTGAGGGCTTAGAAACCCATTAACCTCACTGTTAACTTCACTCAAAACACAGTGATTGTGCCAATATGCATTTACAGGTCGACCAATGAATTTCGGTAAAAGCTACAATTTGGAATTAATCTATGAAAGCCACTACAGGCATGGAAACGGTGCATGATAAGGATAGACTGGACAAAAGGAGAAAGTTTAAAGGTTAATACATGAGGGTAGCCTAAACACAGATTTGGTGATATGACTCAACATTAGGAAGCTTTTCTGCTCACAACTTAATCTGGATTATGGTAAAGTAAATATCATGGAGAGTGAAAGGATTGATTGAGCAAGTGGAGCTGGAAGAGCTTGGAGCAACAGCAGTATGCTGGGAGATGAGATTGACAAAAGGTCCTCCCACATAACAAGCTCGTAAGTAGTGAATGTATGAATTCAAAGAATTTATCTATAAAATGGCACTCAGGAACTCATACATGCCCTTCAGTACCGAACAATCCTATGTGTCTGTTTTGCACGTACAACAGAGAAATAAAAGCAAACCAAAAATGTAAAAGTGATTTGAGAACATACATTATGTAACAGTACAGTAAGCCTGAAAAAGCAATCATGTAAGACAATGTGACATATTGTGCTTATGACTACATACGGTATATAAAATATCTATTATTTATTTATTTAAATTTACTGACATCCCCCTATACACACTACAAGTAATGGAGTGGTAAAAGGTTCTATACACTTAGATATATATACATATATATGTATGTATATATACACATATTTTTTGTGTGATGTAATGAGAACCCTATGGAAGCCTGTTTCTGTCAATGGGTGGAAAAAACCCTGATCCTATAAGTCATTATATTGAGCTATCTCAAACCAATGACTCCCTATGTTAAAATATTGGGTTGGTAAATATTTTTTGCAATGTAACTAAATATGACTTTAGTCCAGTAAAATAGAGTTTGCTACATACGTTTTCTGCTTTTCTCTTGCGCATCATAAGACTCTCATTATGTGACTTACTCATGCGAGAGTTCAGTTAAGCTTTATTTAGGAAAGAAAAGTCACTATTTTGCAATAACTAATTCAATATTGTGAAAATCAGAAATAAATGGAATTCAAAAATGCCATGTTATGCAACTTGGCCGTACAAATCAAAAGTGCTAAATCACACTTCTACTGGATTCTTGTAATGTTTGCAGGAACTTCCAATTTTATCAGCAATCACAATATAGTAGACACTAGATGAACAGTATGCCAGATTACCTTACATGCTTACTGAGGACTAAAGCACAACGCATCTAAAATTAAACCGTTCGAACAAATTTTTGTTTAAGGAATTTAGTATTCCTCATTTTCAACTTAGTTTTTTCTTATCTGCTTGTACTCATTAAACACAAATTCAGCTTTCTCTTCCTCACCCATACAATACCTTTTTGAAATCCAGACCTCTGATAAGATAACTGGATGCATTTGTACACTAAGGTTTTCTTCAGATAACATTTCCGTTACATTTCTTTTGTGATCGCGCAACATATGGCGCAAAACAACTTGTTAATTTGATCTCTACTATATGTTGTATAGTGTCCAAGGTTACGATGTTTGATATTTCATATATGAACTATATGATCACTGAATCATCGTGATATGATAAACCACACCCATCTACTACTCCCACCTCAGAGCAGGAGCAGCGAAGCATCGCGTAAAACACAAATGTTTGATACGTAAAAATGGACATAAAACTCCTAATACCCTCAATAATTCTTATTCAAGCCCCAGTGACAAACAATCTTCTGATTTTGCTCTGAGCAGCCCCCCGTGTGAATTCTATGTCTTGGTCCAGGATTACCCCGATGTGACAGCATTCCCACCAAATTCCTCCAGTCTATCATTTAAACGACAGCGGGGGACGTTTATCGCCACAGCTTATCGTGTCAGCCACGCGTACATGACACTTGCCTATTCCTGTCAGGGTAATATTCCATTGGTGAGTCAATTCAGCGCTTCGGTCCCCTCCACGTAAAACCTCCTTGTCCCCTATCTACGTAGGCGGTGAAGGAATCTGATCCCTCATGAATGAAACAAAAGGACGTTAAGTATCACAATGTGATCGATGCAGAGGGTTGTTGCCGAGGGGCCCTTAAAGGAGTGGCAAGAATACACAGGAGTGTATTCAGATTGGGAATAAACTAAGCTACATCTAAATCAGGTACAGTGGAGTATGCACCGTCACATTCAAAGACAAAATCAACTGAAAGAATACCTAACTTGATGATTATTATTTTGAGGAATCACCTTAAGTCTTCACTCTAAAGTCATGAGTGACTGTCTGCACTTTGTTCAAAATAAAACGGGATCATTTGGAGAGGAAAGAGGACATCAAAAGACATGGGATGTCTCTTCCTTATTTGTGAACTATCATTTATCTGCTCAAATGAAAACAATAATTCGGTGGTGTGTTAGTAGATACGAAGCCAAGTGGAAGGAAATGGAAAGAGACCAGGAAAAAAAACCAAGGTCAGGAAATTACTGTACACCAGTGATTGGTGACAAATTACCAGAAATACTTGGATCCCCTTCTCTCAATCACCTTGTCAACCTGGTTTGCATATGACACAGACTTTAAACCAAACCGCACGGGCCCCAGGTTTAAGTACTGAATTAATAGTGGTCTAGTGGGGAAGAATGGATCACCAAACTTTAAGATCATTAGAGAGAACTAGAATCTGGAAAAACATGATTTCTTCATATATTTGGATTTCCTTAAAGAAATAGACAACAATTAGATAATCTGGATTTTAATGGAATATTAAAATTGATTTCTCAGGTATACATTGCCGGTTCAAAATCAATTCATTAATGTCTAAATTATAGAAGGGAATTGAAATGGGTTGAGAAAAGTCCATTAAGTAAATTAAAGGGAGATGGGAAAGAGAACTGAAAAAATATCCTAATAAGAATTGGAGAAAATTTGTTCGATGCCCTGTCACTGCCGCCATATGTGAATTTTGTTGGAAAAGTGAATGAAATTTAAATGAATAGATTTTTCTTAGAGGATGTATAATGGGTGGTCAATCCAATATTTGATTTTGTATAAAAAATTTGATTTCCAATGGTTTTGTAAATATGATAATTGTTACAAAACAATTATTTGGCCACATTCCATTTCAACATTATATTTTGCCTTATTCCTGAGAGTTTATTGTCAATTTCTATGTACAGAAAAATTTTTTGCTAAAATATAAATTCTATTTTGAAGAAGAAACATTCTTGAGCAAAGAGTAAAGTAAAGATGTTTTGCTCAATAAGTGCTTTTCTGTTGTTGCTCTTATCAACGCACATGCGTAATATACATCTTACTTTTAGTAATTTTCTCTTTTCTCATATCTGAACACCCAGCGTGTCTCTCTCATGCTCTCAACATCTCCACTTTGTCTGCAAGCTCGCTCAAATTGACACTATGTTACAAGGTGCCGAAAAACCAACCGAACACAAGCTTTCGAAAGTAATCGTGGTTAGCCTAGTCATCTCCCGTCAGGCAGTAATGCCTGCAACGTGGCAGCGAGAAAAAAATGGCAATTAAGATCAAGTAGAGTTTCTGGACCATCACAAAGTTCCTCTGACAATTAATTGTTCATCCATCTGGTAATAGTCAACGACTATTTTTAAGGTTGGAAAGCGTTTCACCTTGGACGAAAGTGAAAAATTCAGAAAATCTCATATAATTTGGCTGCAATTAGATACTTAATTTAGACACCTGATTGGAGAGGGAACAGCTTTTTCTTTTTGGGGCACATTATTACACCTTTCCCCAAGTCAGGAACAAGTTGAGTGTGTACAACTTGGAGATGTTGAGAGAAAGACTAAAATGACTAAAACTGAGCGAGAAACAATGTTATTGGGCGTGTATGTTAATAACAGCAAACAAAGAAATGCACTTACTGAGCAAAGAATACATTTTTGTTTACTCAAGAGTATTTTCTCTTCAATATCTTCAATTCAATGTTATTGCAAAAAACTATTTTCTGCCAACAGACATTCACACTGCATGTGCAGTCCCACAACTAAAAAACATTCTCGCAGCCAGGTTGTGGCTTTAGTTCCATCTTGTTGGAGGTAGTCACAGCTTGGATTTGGAAATATATACATTTGTGCTGTGACACTGCTAGTACTTTGAGTGGCCAAAAAGACCAGAACATTTCAGCATCCTTTCTAGTATCATATACAACAACTAAAAAAAACTAAGATCATATCTTGAAAAATCCTTTATACTTTATTATTATTACTATATAAAAATGTCATCTGTTTTTCAATTGATCTTTTTAGCTCAATAGATGTATTATCTTTCTATAGTCAATGAGGAGAATTGTTAAATAATGGCGGTCTCAGAATGGACTAAAATCCAGGTAATTATAATTTTCGCCATAATGCAGAAGCATTCGTTCTCCCCGCAGGCTGAAGTGTTGTCTCACTTAATGAATTTTGTTATTGTTCATCGCGATTTGCAAACAAAGCAGTAGCATGTTTAAAAATTTCATGTTTTGAGTAATAATTTTTCCCAGAATATTTGTGGCGTGATCCAAAGTGCAGACCACCTAACTAACTCAACGAAAGCTAGCTAACTTATCATATTAATGTTTAAATGTTATACTATGGTGTTCAGATGCAGTGCTAAATAATCTTTTTTTAGCTCTGTTCTTTTTCCAACTTAATTATATATATGGGTGGACTGAGCTGGGAGAACTGGCCTCTTTATATGTCACTGTACAAAGTGTAATTGAACTATTTATAAACAAAGAATGGAGGATGGACTTGGGTTTGAGGGATTTTTATATGTCTTTACAATATTTTTGTATTTGCTTGTATTTTTAGCTGTTTAAGATTTATGCAACTAAAGAAAGTCTTGAAGACTAAATTATTGACTGTTATATATGTCATGATTGCTTAGCTATAGTCTTACTAAAGAAACTGGTTTAATTCTTGTGTCGGTCCTGATGCTAAGATAAGATAAGATAAACCTTTATTAGTCCCACAAGCGGGAAATTGAAGGGTTACAGCAGCAAGAGCATATTACAGAATAACATTATATACAATTTAATTAAATTAAATTAAATGTGCAGTGCATGCTTGGTGCGTATTAAGATTATAATTGCTTTAAATTGTAGCTAATGGTGTGAAAGGTGTTCAGATTCAGTGGTTTGGCTGTAGGCTTCAGTAAAACGTGTGCATATTGGCTTGGTACATTCAATTGTTTGAATAACCTTTAATAAAATCACTCATGAATCTTAAAATAAAATCCATAGACATCTGACTTTCTGTGCTGGTAGATATTGGAGGGTTGTACGTGAACGAGGAAAAGTTAGAAGCTGGATTTAAGATGGGCAGATCCTTGTTAAATCATGTTGGTAATCATTTTGTAAATTCTAATTCTTTAATTTGTCTTGAACCAGAGAATATGAAGAGATTTGAAGAGATTTTCTTTCCCCATTTTACTGCACTTCCTGGATGAATGGAATGACTCAAACTGACACCTTGTGCCTCTGGTAACACAGGAGGCAATCAGGCATCATGGTTATTCAGTAATAACACTTCTTCATACTGAGCTAGAGCTATAATGGTATATTAAAAATGTTTTTCATGTTCTGGTTGATAATAAATGGTTTCAGTTGCCATGCAACTTGTAACTACATTCATTTGTGGCTATTTCAATCATCATTAGCTCACAGAATGTTCCTTGAACTTTGACTTTATTAATGTTTTCTGTAACTACTTTCTCCCATATGTCTTGTTTTTTAATTGGCAATACATGCACTGAAATCTATTTTAACTCTGGTGCTGTTTGCAGATATGTCTTGTTAAATACATCTTGATCTGAATGAGACTTACTGTTCCAAACAATGAATTAATCATATTTTGTATGTTTTCTCACTTGAGCTCAATATGACAGGAACAACTAGTAGGAACATTGATTTAGAACTTTGGTTTAGAAAGTAAGAACAGCTTCTGTTTTCTGACAGGAAAGATGGGTTTAGACTTCACTATCTTCAAATTGCTACAGAAACATATCATGATCAGCATTGTGTAACAAAGTATACTAAATGGATAAGAGAAAAAAAAAAACAGAAGGTGGTATTTTCTCTATTCTAAACCCAATTTCAATTTCATACCACACGCCTATTTTACAATGGATATCTCCTCATCAATGTGATGATTCTTTACGATGAAAAATATACCCTTCTCTTGAGTATTACGGGGTATGGAGAGTAGATTAATGAGGGAAAAATGTATTTAAGCAATTTTAGCATAATGTTGAAACATAAAAGTAAAAGGGTCCAAATGCTTTCTGATTGAACTATACATGAACACATTCTCAACACATTTCCTGCACATACATTTCAATTTATAGTCTATTTTATTACCCTTTTAGTATTATTCATTACCTCAACCAACGTTACGTATTTACCTTGGTTTGTTTGTTAGCAAGATCACTGAAAAACTGATTGACAGATGTCTATGAAATATTGCCCAGCAATAGATTTTGGCATATCCTGGAGATGATAACATTTTGGAAACATTACATCATGACTTCAAAATGTGACATCATAAAAATATTTTCTTCCAGTATGAGTATATGAACACATTTGGAGATTTTTGGCCATAACTATAAACATAAATTAAGGACAAATTTGAATTTCAGGAAGGTTAATTGATATATATCCTAGAGGTTTTGTGTGGAGGAATGCACTCTTTGAGTCATTTCTAGTTAAATATATTTTACCTCAAGTTTCTGTTTTAACCAATTGTATAATTTGGGTAATTGTCCTACATATATGCTGCCGTAACACTATAATGTCCTCTTGAATATTGAATCACATTGAAGCTGCAGGTTTGTGCACGTAGGATAATTTTCAACTTTCAAAACATTTCATCTTGATCAAAAATCCACACCCAGCATGCACATACTGTCAAGAGTTTACACTGATCTGCTATAAAACCTTTAGGTAAAAGCATAACATTCATAATTACTGCACCATCTATTCTCAACCTTGAGAAAAAATAAGAAGCCTGAGAGAATCCTTTGGTAAAACCTCTTTGGTCCCATTATGAGCTGAGTCTAAGCATTATCCATAATGCACATTAGCAAATTCACACAGGCTGCGATACCTTGGAGTAAAGGTATATTCGGTCGGTGTATCTGCTGGCACAGAACTGCAGGCCCGCGTAGACTGGATGAGCGATGCTGGCGTCATCTCCATCATCGTCGTCATTAGCAGCATAAGACAGACGTGCCACTGCTGTCTGGTCTGCAGAGACAGAGGAAGGGTTTGACTAATAATTTACTGAGTGTTATTGTAACTCATTATTACCGTTAACAGCTTTGTTGGTGCCTCCTGTTTCCTCCTCTGCAGATGTTATCGCTAGCAAACACAAACTCTAGCAATATTTTAAACTTAACAAATACAGCCCAACACTAAAAGACATGGACATGCAGCAGACCATCTAAATGTGTTTGCATGAAAGGATTTCTTTTAACACAATGAAACTGCCTTTTAAATGCTTGTTTTGAAGAGCTTCTGGATTGAATTGTGACACATGGAGGGTAGCAAAGTTGCCTCACTGCAGTATGATTCTCCGTTCAAATCTACGTCTGCCCAGCTTTTCCTTGCCCAGTTTGCATGTTCTACATGTGTTTGCGTTGGTTCCCTCCGGCTACTCTGGTTTCCTCCCACAGTCCAAAAACATTCATACTGTAGCTGAACTGGTGACTCTAAAAAAATTGCCTTAGGCGTTAAATGTGAGAGTTTATGTCTGTCGTCTCTGGGTGTTGGTCCAGTGATGCGGTGACTTGTCAGAACTTCCAAAGACTAACGTTTTCATCCTTCTTTGTGATTTATCATGTGAGCTTTAACAATACTTTGTGTATTTGCCCCACTGTCAGTGGTGAACAGGCATGACCATGGATTAAAGGTAGGATTTCACAGGATTTTTTACTGGATATTCACACCACATGGTGGTAATTTGTCTTTAGATTCTGAGTTAATAAAAAAAGAAAAAAAAAAGAGTCATATTTGCATATGAAAACATTTTTTTTGAAAAAACATTTTTGATCCTGCTTTCAGAGTAAGAGTCAGCGATTCATCTTTACACCATCCTATAATTTGCTGATGTGGCTATAGACTTTACTATTAATTGTGGTCACAGTTTTAAATGGATCCACAGTTTCGTGTGTTTGTCTGACATTTCAATCAGGATACATCATCTATTAAACGCATCTCACAAACTACAATATAGCCCATCGTTGAACAAAATCTGACAACCTGGGAAGTTAACTTGTAAAATTTTGTCAAAATGTCAGAGCCGAATGGTGTTCTAATGTAGGCATGGATGCACAGGGGTTAGCTTCAATTTTGTCGGTTGGAAGCAAAACGTTGGAATGAAGCAGCTTATCATTTGAGACCTTTCGAAACATTGACAAGCCTTATAGGATATGATGAACTTATGAAGTAGCACAGAAAATAATTGACATAAAATAGAACAATCTAATTCTTTGTTGTTTTGAAAATGCTTTTATAATGAATGTTTGTTTTCTTTCCCAGAATGCAAAAAGATTTACAGCATTTCTTTATTTATGTCTTGGTTCAGGATTGGATTCAATAAGTGGTTACTTGAGGTTACCATGGAAACATCAGCATGATGCAACAATTGTAGTCAGAGTACATTTGAAAAAGAAAAAGAAAAACTACATCTGAGGAAAATCTACTTTAAGTTTTTTAAAAATGCCTCTTTAAGATACGCTTCAGGATTTAGAGCGCCTTTGACGTTTTACAAAACTCTGCATCTCCTTCAGCTAAATAAACAATCTAAAAATCGACTTGGCCTGTACATATTCACCTCTAAGAAACCCAAAAGCAAGGCTGTTTTTCTTAGCTCATGACAAGATTGGATTTGGGACAGAGATGGGTTTTTTTCAGAGGACCAAAGCAACATGCTATGTAGTTTTGTTAATTGAGTAGAAAATACGTATCTCGTCAGTCAAAGTCGCAGCTACACGAGCTCCTCAAACTAGCTAGCATGTTTTAAGTTAGGGAGCTTGTTCTTCTATTTTATGCCGTGACAGAAGTTGCTGAATAAATGAGTTACACAGCAAATAAGCAGCTTCCCTTGTTATGGTTTATCCATTTACACTCCTCTCATTAGCCAGCAGTCCAAACTTGGTTCTCAAAGTTAAGTTCAGTCGTTGTTTAATGTTGTGCACTCCCGTGAATCTACACTGAAGGCCCATCTTCTTCAAAAAACGCCCCAATTTATTTTATGTGCATTCAAGGATTTTCCCGAACAGCAGAAGGGAGGTGCGGCTAGAAAGAGATAGAGAATGATTATGTGACAAAATGACATTCACAATTGGGGAGAAATAGAGAATGAAAAAAGAGGGAGAGAGATAAAGAGAGAGAGCTGGTCATTAATGTCAGCAATGAAGCTCGCTCATCCTGCCAGTAAGAAAAGGTCAGGCGGTGGAAATGAGACCGCCACTGCTCGACCACGCTTCATTTAGACAATGACCTATAAGACTCTGATAATACTTGCCTTAAATCACTTTGTGAGGCCAGTTGTCTGCTCGTCTGTATGAGAGAGACAGAGAGGGAGAGAGGGAGAGAGAGAGAGAGAGAGAGAGAGAGAGAGAGAGAGAAAGAAAGAAAAGAGAGAAAGTATCTCTACTTGGCTTACTAATGGAGCAAAATACTGACACAGGCCTTGTCTGGGACAAGAGTTTCTACTAAACACAGATGCTGCTGTGTACTTGCACCGTGTCCCTGGTGGTTATGGGACGGCATTAGCTTTTGTGCTGAAACACTAAGAAGGGAAGAGACATGCTGGGAACAAAGACATGCCTCCTACCATGCTTTCAGTCAGGGTGAGAATTAAACAATCTTCTGGTTTTCAAGTCGCATGATATCAATAACTGAACATGGTGTCACGGCGTGATCTTATTACAACTACTTTGAATGACATCAGAAAAATATTTAATGCATATTTTAAGTCAATATTTCCTGTACATTTTGAAATAATTTTCATTATTTTGAATTTTAAAAAATTGCGGCCTTTGGTATTCTCTCGCTTCTAAAACTCCAGGCGGATTTGTGGGTAATTGTTCATATCGAGCATGTCCATGAAACATTAAATTGAAATAACCTAATAAAACTTTATACATTTTACCTATTATGTCAAGCAAGTTTAGCATCACAGAGATACTTATATTTGGAACAGTTTCCAGAACAAGAGCTAACCCATGAAAACTTGGCTCTATAGTGCTAATAGTAGAAGAATATTCTATCCATCTATTCTCTGTAACCACTTATCCTGTTCAGGGTCGCAGAAAGACTGGAGATAATCCCGGCTGACACTGGATGAGAGGCAGGGCACACGCTGGAGATAAGCAGTGAGTTCATCACAGCGCCGACACAGAAAGACAGATAACCATTCCCACCTATGGGCAATTTAGCGTCAACAATTCTCCTATATTGCATGTTTTTGCCTCCCGTTGGAGGTTTTCCAGGCAGGTCCTACAGGGAGGAGACCCAAGTGTAGAATCCACAACACACTGGAGGGACTATATATCCCTCCAGTGAGTTTGATCTCAGATCGCCCTCCCAGGATGCGATGGGAAAAGTGAAGAGTGATACCTGGAACACTCTTTTCAGCCTTATGCCACTGTGACCCAACCCCAGATAAGCAGAAGAAAATTAATGAACGATTGAATGCATGTTTTTGGACTGTGGGAGGAGGCTGGAGTTCTCGGCGGATCCCATGCAGACATGGGGAGAACATGCAAACTGTGCACAGAAAAGCGGTAGAGGTAGATTTGAACCCAGAGTGTTCTTGCAGTGAGCTAACTGTGCAACCCACTTTGGGTTGTGTGTATTAAAATTGCATAGTATGCAATTTTAATACACACAAATTATTTACTTTCAATTTGCAGTTTCCTTTTTTATTGTTATCCAGCCACTGTCTAACCGGATGGCTTCTATTTGAAAAGTAAGCCTCTATTCCTGAACCGTTATCCTCCACCACTTAGTGTGATATTTGTGATGTAATTTGCAGCATTTTACCTCAAGGTGAGATCATCCTAATTTACTATAAATAAAATACCCTTATCTTTCATTTTTATGTTGGCAATTGTCATAGGTGCAATGTCCTTTGGTTTGGCACATGCTGTTCTAATCTCCCTCTGGCTTCAGCTAAAATGACCCACTTTATGCCTGGGAAAACCAAAATGACCAGACAGAAATACTCTGCGCTGCTTAACACATAAAAGTCAAACATTTTTATGATAGTAGCATTTTATAAAATCAAATCTATCTGTCCTTTTCCATCTGTAATGAATCCAAGTAGCTCTGCAAAGTACAAACAATATTTGTTGTAAGCAGTTTTTCCCCTTCTCCTCCTGTTTGCAGTGGCGGAACACGCCAGCTGCATTAAGTGGGCCATTTATACGATGGGGACAATTCATCTTAAAAAGCCGTCTTATTATTCTGTCACTTACACAGTATGAACAGTGCCTTCAATACACCCCAAGGGATTTATTTGTTATTTTATTCGGGAGAAGGAAACAACGCCTAATTGGACTGAGTCATCTCATCTTCTCTAGGATTGAAACAAAAGATCTAAAAAAAACTATAATTTTGAAAAGGTTTGGTGCAGCTGCTGCAGCGTTTTAACTAACAAAAAAAATAAAGAAACTGTATATCCACGTTTTGGTCATGCAAATAGATGGAAAGACAGAGAGTAAGGAGAGATAAGATAGAGAGGTAGAGGAGGAATGATTGCGTGTCTGTGCTGTGAGGAAAGTAATCTCAGAGCAATCAAGAGATGTGGGTGGCCGACAGCTCTGCAGTTTTCTTCTAAAACCATTGGCAGGTAGAGGAAAAATCATTAGGCTCCACTCCTGACCCCATAGGTCACTTTTATTGTACAACCCCTGCGTTTTATACTAATCCCACACAGACCAAGACCGACTGGCAACCGTCTTCAAATAGCCAACTGTCTATCCACAAGGATGGAAGCAACCGTGGATAGATAAACACAAGATATTCAGACAGATATATTAGTTGCCATTGGGGAAAAGCACATATCTAAAGAGAAGGTGGGGGGCCAAGTTGGCACCCAGCAGTGTCTTTTTATTGTGCCATTTCTGATCGACAGGAAAGGTTTTATCTTGCCCTGAGAGTTGCTCTAAATAGGGGTCTCTTTTAAAAAAAAAAAGAAAGCAGGCTGTTTGTTCACCTTTAGTATTTTTCGCCTGAGAATAGCAGAGGGACGCAGAGTGTGGAAAGCACGGCAGGGGAAGCTGCAGTGGGATTTAATGCTAGACTGTTGGCGGGCATAGGTAGCGTTGGGAAATTAGCCACTTGACAATCTCTGAGCAAAAATAGATGTCAAAGTGTGTGAGCAGCTCTGAAAGGAAAGGAATCTACGAAATTGTTGCATGCTGATCTCACGATATCGAATTGTAATAGGGATTCAATAGCTTCTCTATAAAACTTAAATGGCTTGTGTTTCGACCCCAGGTTAACATTCTGCAAGAAGCTGAAGAACATCCATGCAAACTCAGTTTCATCCTCCAGTAACTCTGCCCCAAAATGTCCGCAAATTTTCAGAGGCAACATGCGGGTCACAGGCTTTTCTTAGACTCTGCTAGTCTGGCAGTTTTTTTTAGAGCTCGTCATATTGCACACAGTGTAATTAGTTCTTTGTAATTAGCGGAATTTATTGCTTTGCGTATCCCTTTGAGACATGAACACAGAGGTCTTAATTTGCAATATTATATGCTGTGTAATTGAGAATTTGTTTCCTTGCTTCCCACAGAGACTTGCAGACATGTACACATATAACCAGAGTGGACAGGGAATGCAGGGTTGTGTTTCAAAGATAAGTTGGTCTCTGGAGGCCAATTGTGGCTTTTATGTGATCAGACCTCAGCCCACTTTATTAAAAATAGCCAAATCAGAGGCTCATCACTTGCTTTTTGGACAATGATTTCATACTGTAAACCTTGCGTGTTTTATGGTGCTTGAAGCAGGTTTCCTATTTCAACAAGCAGCACTATTGAGATAAGTGAGTTTATACTCAATATCTCCTGCCTGCAGAAATAGGGAATATCCCCAACTAGATGCTAATAATAGTAAGAACAATAATGCCCAGCCACATATGGAATGAGATTTAGTCGGTTATTGGTTTGAAGTGGTGGTATTAAACAGCGTTGTATGGGCAGGTGACAACGCAGCACCAGCCAATTTCCCTAGATATGAGAGGGAGAAGATTGCAGGTGGGATTACCATGTGTGTGGTCAGGGGGGAGGCGACCACCATCACCAGCAACGTTGTCGTCTCGCCCTCCCTCTGACTGTTTGCCTTTGAGTTGCTGCTTGTCCTCCTCCTCTGCTTCTCCTACTTGCTGTTTGTCTTTAGGAAGTTCATCCTCTTCCTCCTCCTCTCCGCTCTGTTTGCCCTTGCCCGATTTCGAAGGTAGGGCTTCTTCTCTGCTGGGCTCTGGCTCACTGTCAGAGTTGGAGAGGACGATGCACGCTTGTACCCCCTCAGCTGTGAGGGGTTGACGAGGCCTTGGTGGCTCTGAGCCATTAGAGAAAGGGGAAGGAGAGAGAGAGAGAGAGAGATTAGGATTACTTTTTTGTCCGGATTGCATAGTGTAATCAGACTTTGAAGAGTTTCAAACCAGAGAGGCGAGATATCCATCATCTGAGGAGTATGATCAAATGACTTCCGGCTTGAGAGTAAAACTTATATGGTTCATTAGAGATATCATTACCTATCATAAGTCCTTAACTGACACATTCAGATAATGTGATAAAATGTGTGGAAATAAGCAGTGATCTAGCGAAAGGTAGAAACACAACAAGTTTTTATACACATTTCTACGTTAAACCATTTTCAGCTCATATGAAATCCTTCTTTCATTTTCAACCGGTTATCCTGTTCAGGGTCTTAGGGGGCTGGAGCCTATCCCAGCTGACATCGAGCGAGAGGCGAGGTACACCCAGGATGAGTTGCCAGCTTATCAAAGGGCTGACACAAAGAGACATACAACCACTCACACTTACACTCACTCCTACGGGCAATTTTTGTGTCACCAATTCACCTATATTGCATGTTTTTGGACTGTGGGAGGATGCAGGAGTTCCCAGAGAGAACCCAGGCAGACACAGGCAGAACAAGCAAACTCCACACAGAAAGGCCGGTAGAGATGGATTCGTACCCGGTACCTTCTTGCTAGCGATAACCAACGCTATACTCATATGAAATTGTTATTTCATAAACTAGGTATTGCCAATTGCTAAATACAGTCTACAAACTGCAAGTGAAAAATGCCTAAGACATTTTGCTCTTTAAAAATGTCTTAAAAATGAAGCAGGATGCTGCAGGTAAAAACAAAACAAAAGAAACAGCTACCTCCTCTTTTACCAGTTCTGGTATCAAAGAGCCAATATAATTTGCAGCGAGTGAATTATATTCATGTCCAATTGTTTTCCTGATTGCTGGCCTGCACCATATACAGTCAAACTTAAACAAAATAATAATCAGTGACTGCTGCATCGGTGCAGCCAGGCGAAGAGAGTAGTGTTCTCAGCTGATGATGGTAGAATCCCAAATGTACCTCTGGCTTTAAAGAACCAGTTTGTTGCAACTTTTAGACCCTTATATCGGTCTCGTTCTTAAGCGGTTCATGTGATCTTCGATCTCACTTAACGTTGTCATTCTGCGAGGAACAGGAAAGAAAGCTATGCTGCAAAAACGGATGCTTGAATCATGCTGTGGTGATTCAAAAACTTCCCAACACTTTAAAATTTTATATTTAAATCTTACTTTCGTAAATGGAGGGCGTGGTAGTACTGAGGTGTATCGTCAAGGTAAAACTAACCAACATACTTAAGGCCTAGAAAATAATTGTAGCAGCAACAAAAATGTCAAGTCCAATCTGAACATGCCATGACCAATCTTCAGATGCCTGCTAACTAAAATACATTTGCCTTTCCCTTCTTCTGTAGTTTAATTTAAATCATATACTTTTGACATTATTTGTTGAAGTTGAGGTGTGAAATCTAACAAGACAGAGGCTCGTGAACGCAGAGGGCTAATTAGTGATGCTGCCTCTCTGTGGCTTACTTCTTCAAAAGGCCAGCCTCTGGTCGGCCTCATGAAATGTCATTTGAGTCTCCAAGCTCCTGGCCCCATCGCTGCCCCCCTTCACTAACAAGCCGTGTGAGACCACGAAGAGACGACTCAATTTGTGCCCACTGAGGAAGATGTCAACATGGAAATCCGCCAAGGGCCCAGCCTTAACTTTACCGTTCAACTTTTTGGTCCCCCCTTAATGTCAAAAGTGGCTTGATAAGGTTAAAAAATGTGTTCTAAAATCTAGTCATAGAATCATACTTCTACACACCAACACTTTCAGAATGCATGTAATCCCATTTGAGCGTAAGGTTATGGGGATTCACATAAAATTTAAAAAAGGCAGGAAATAATTTTACTGGAGTCCGCAGAAAGTAAAACAGCTGCAAGATGAGAGAAAGTAGTATTGAAGGGGAGTAAAGAAGTCAGTCCTCAAACAATGTATGATATCATAGAGTTCAAGTCAAATGGACTTGGTTATTGCATACATAATAAGTAATACAGAGGACAGGGCAAGTACAGAGTGCAAGCTGAGTGGTGTGAAGAGCCAGGAGATAACCAAATTGCCCTCTTCCTGTATACATGACACAGTAGGTGTGGAGAGACAAATTGCTGGTGCAGCGGGGAAAGATCTAGAGGACTGAACTGAGCCCACGCTCTTGCCCTTAAAAAACTTCAAGCAAAGGAAGTCAACACTACTTATTCAACCTGAAAAGGGTTGAACAGGGTTGTCTGAATTTTTACTGTGGCAAACTTCAGGAGAGAGTTCTGCATAACCCTCCTGGGAAGCCAAACCCTGTCACATAAAGGAGTTTATAGTCCATGACAGTTTGATTAAAAACATTCTCCGTTACTGATGATGTAGCACAACAATTTGTGTCCAGTGATTCAATTTGTGTCCAGTTAATGAAAGATAAATTTGGTAAGGTCTCTTCCCTCCTGGACAGGAAATAAGTTACTATGACCAGCATGGCAGGAGAGATAAAGCATGCAAATAACAGAACCACACACTTGGGCATCATAGGCATTATAAAACAAGCACAGCTTTCCACCAAACATGTCTCAAAATAAAAAATATTAGCTTCAACACTTCACCAATGGCTAAAGAATCTGCCAAACAAAGTTATTGTTTAATCATAGCTCAGAAACTCTAGCTAAACACAAGGGTGAACACAAGGGTGAACACAAGGGTGAACACAAGGGTGAACACAAGGGTTCCCTGAACACCAATCAGTAATCAGTGTTCAAGGAACCGTGCTACGAATGCTTGAGTAAATAAAAAGGGAGATATATAAAACATACAACAAATATTAATAAAAACTGTTATGTAAAAACTTAGAACACAAGTTAATAAAAGTAAGAAACATAAGCTAAAATGTAGATGCATAGATAGCCAACTAAACAATAAATAAATAAGTAAATAGATTTGGTTAAAAGCCTGAGTAAAAAGGTGTGTCTTGAGTTTTCTTTTAAAAACATTAACATGAGGGAAATGTGTTCCCGCTTAGGTGTGCCTGCTAAGAGCAGGGCAGCGGCGTTTAATGCCTATACAAAGCAGTGTATAGCGTGTACCGTTTGTGATAAAAACATTAAAAAAAAATGAATCTAAAAGTCTTAACATTGGATATAAACTGGTTAAAATTGGATTTAACCACAAAGTTTATCTACATGTCAAGTTTAAATAATTTAAAACCACTTTGAAGCCAAGGTTGGAAACTGTTGATTTTAGAATTGGTTGCAGGGAGTATTTAAAAAACATACAACAAACTCATCCCTATAGTATATATCCTCTATTTCTTTGTGGAACCTAGAGTAGTAATGCTTTGCATATAAATATGACTAACCTTCAGAGTCATCGTATGTAAAAAAACAACAACTTTTGAACCCATTTCTATATGTTTTAAGTTTTGCTAGTTTCTACCTACTAATTTTCAGATATTGTACAGACAAAACAACTCTGTAATAACAACACATTTATTCGGTATGGCACCTTTTGCAGAAACAATTTTGCATTGTGCATCACGAAAATAAAATAACCTCTGTTAAAACATATAACAAATAAAAACAAGGAAAGAAGAATGTGCAAATAGATGACAGTAAATACCACTGTCATTTGTGTAAGACGCAAATAGCACCACAGGAATAAAAATTAAATGGGTATCATACATGCAAGGACTAAATCACCAAATTCAGAACCCTAGGTAAACTGAAAAACATTTTAAGTAGAAATAAAAGCTTGTTTGACCAGGTGTGTCGTCAAAAGCATTTCAAAATTTTAATGGAAGCTGCAAACCGTACGCCTGAGAGAAGAGAGTTCCAGAGAGTAGGAACCACAACTTCAAAAGTCGATGTCAGTTTATTTTTAATTTGTGTGTGGACTTTCAGTAGGCACATTCCCGTTGTTCAGGTGTCTGGCCATGAAGGGCTTTAAATGAAAGAATCCTTTATTAGTCACATAGTTATACAGTACAACATAGTGAAATTACTTCTCTGCATTTGACCCATCCCTGAGGGAGCAGTGGGCAGCCCCTCGTGGAGCGCCCGGGGAGCTAAGGATTCAGGGTCTTGCTCAAGGACCCTACGACAAGTAGACCCTGGTGGGATTTGAACCGGCTACCTTCCGATCGGGAGACGGCCGCTCTACCCACTGAGCCACAGCCGTCCTCATGTAAGAACAAGAAAATTTAACTGAAATCGGAAATTGATAGGAAGCCAATGTAAAGAATGTAGGATGGGTGTGATGTTAGTCGATTTTCTGGGTGTAGTATCACCCTTGCAGCTGCATTCTGAACTAACTGAAGATTGTGTAAAAAAGTTTGATTTGTTAAGACAGGAGAAAACAGAGTTGCAGTAATCAAGACATGAAGGCATGGATGATCTTCTCCAGCTCAGGTTTTGGATACGATTGACCTCAGTTTGGCAATATTTCTGGAATGTTATAAGCATGTGCGAAATAGAGATTTTACATGGTCTTCAAAGTGCAGATGCTGAACAAAAATAACACCAAGGTTTTTTAAAATTATACTGTAATGCTGAGAAAAGCGACCCACCCACTGAGAAACACTGGGTGCCAGGTTTTATTGAGTGATGATCAGGTTCTGTCTTGACTGTGTTAAATGTAAAAAATAATTAGAAAATCCAGTCCTTAATGACAGTCAAACATTCATGTATTGGATCACAACTTCTAGTAAAAAAGTCCTTATGCAGTTCTGATAAGGACTATGTTGTACAATCCCTTGTTTGCACTCACCAAGATGAGATACAGTGGGGCTGACGCTTTACTACTATGGGGAGCTGGATGTTGTCATTGTAGAAACGCTAGAAAGTATCAACTTTAAGATTCAGTTTTAAGTCACCAAATCCAGGTTGGATTCAGTAGCTTAAATGTCTTAAATTTCAGGATGCATCAATCACGCTAATGTTATGATCGAGGACAAAATAAAAACAGCCTGAGAACAATGTTTCGGTTCCTCACTGAGTTAGTAGTTGATTTTAGCTCGACAAAGGCAATAAAACCTGGAACAATTCTGCGAGAATAAAAGAAGCAGAACCGAGAGCATCTGTAGAAATAGAAGAAACAAATGTTGAGAGGTAAACCTGCTACTTTGATCCTGGCATATTACACGTGGAGGGATAGGGCATAGCAAAGTGTCCGTTTGCCACATGTCTCACAAGTTTTCTGTTTCAAATGCCATGTTTCACCCCTTTGCACCAAACATTAAAAACTGCTCTTAATTCCTTGCTTTTCATTCTGGTAATGCTTCATTGTTTGATAATCACTTTATGGCACAACAAAGCACTATCCTTCTGCACACTGACCTTTTTCCCCACTACAGCAGCTGCTGCGCTGTAATTTCATCGTGCTGCTCGAATCGACAGTGAATGATTCATCACGTTTTTTTCTTTTAAATGAGAGGCCCTTATGTACTTCACGTTATGTGTTTGCATTAAGCCACTTTCTACAACATGTTCTAATATCACTGACACATCGTATAACACAGTGCACAAATTCCTTTGCCTTCATTGTGAGTTGCTCTTGAAGCGATACCATCTCTCATGTCACACTGTAGGCTACAACCTGATTATTTTCTCACATTTCATCAAGTTGAAGATTGCTGAGCCAAGTTGAGAGATATCTCCATGAATACAGTTGGTATTTTTCAGCATAGTCTGTCATTTACAAATTTAGCAGGTTGTTAAATCCCCCGTCTAGGGTTTTGACACATGCTGCTGCTGTGAATGCAGAGCGCCGATTGTGTGACAAAAAGAAGAGTGTGAATCCTGAATGGTTATCAAGCATCTGCTGCAGCACGGTGGGGGATTCTGCTAAAAAATAGGTTTTGTGGGTGATTACGTGGTGCGTTCTTTTGTGCAGCTCTAAAGCTCACATTCATGGAACTGGGCTGCAAGAAATCTAATAACAGCCAAACATGGTATGCATTCCTTAGATGAATAGATTGAAGCGCGTTGCATTTGTACTTTATGTGTTTGTGGTTGAAATGATGATCTTGCCCTCCATCTGTGCCTGTCTAGCGCTGCGTTCTGTGCCTCGCACAATGTCAGACCCCTTCTATCACAGTTTGCCATCAGGATGTTTAAAACCAGCCTTGTTTACTTTTACCAGGTGGAGTTTATCTCGAAGCAGCCTTCGGTATGTGGTTCTGGTCCATTCTGAGGACATGCCAAAGCCAATGTAAGCGTCAGCACTTCCCTCCACCATTCTTATGTTCTTTATCCTCTTATACAGTTCCTTTTCTTCCTTTGTCATCTTTTTTAGGCCAGGAGATGCAGAGGAGTTTCCTGAGGGAGCCATTGTTGAGGGAATTGATCTTGTTCATATCGCATTTCACCACAGCCAGCATTAAGAGCCATATAGGAGAAAGGATTTGACATTGCTGTTGTAGAATATGACCTTTGTTCCCAGGCTGTACTGCCCGGACTTCCAGATGGGCTGAAGTCTTGCCAATGCACTGTGTGCTTTTCTAAGTCATGCTCTGATGTCCTTTTGTGCTGCATTGTCCTTACTGACAAGACTACCAAGGTAAGTGAAGTCTTCGATATGATGAATGGATGACCATTCACTGTGATAGGTGCATCTGGGGTGGCATTTATGCACATCACTTGCGAGGAATTAATGTTTCAGTCTGTTTGCTTGACAAAGGTGTTCAATCTGTCAGCTCCCTGCTGCAGGTGCTGTTGTAATAGTATATGGATAGAACAGCTAGGTCATCTGCAAAGTCCAGATCCTCAGGTATTCAGCCCGGTTGATTAAATCAATGTATTTCTAATTAATGCAGCAGCCAACAAATGTATAAATTATGGCTAGTTTGCTAGTTTGGCTAGCTAACAAGGTAGTATTATATGAGACATTACCAAAATATTGTGGTTTATTAAATTTAGAGGCTTATTTTTGAAGTACCTTTCATCGCTGAGTTAGAAAAACCATGTAAATAAAATTCAAATAATGAATCATTGCTTCATTTAATCAGGATTTATTTTATCATAATACAGCACTGCTTGTAATATATAAATTACTGAGCTTAAATAATTTTTAATGCTCACAGCATAAATCCTGGCAATCTGTTCGACAATAGTTGTCAAAGATCTGTTTACAGTTTTTGCCTCTGGCTCAGGGAGTTTTCAGTCAAAGAAGACAACTATGCAACAGGACCAAACTTCGGGTCTCTATAAAACATCAGTTCTTCATCAGGAGGCAGGAGGAAAAAGTGAACCTTTGACACATCTAAAACTAATATCGTAATCAACGGATTCTGACAATGATCAATTTACACTGATGCTGATAATTGAGTTTTCTTCCTGTTTTGAGTTGCTGTGTCTCATTCATTCCAGCCTTTGTGCTAAGCTAAGCGTATTGCCTCCTTGCTACTGGATATGAAAGTTGAAAAATTCGGAAGTGTTTTTCCAATGATGCGTATTCTAATCCATTTCTGAAGCCATGTAAAAACTCAGTCAATAGATCAATCGGTCCTTAAGATTTCTGACCATAACATGGAACAAAATATATGACTTTAAGTGGTAGATGCATTATTTCCTAAAAACAAGAGAGCCTCTAGCATTAACTCACTAGAGGATACCTTTTTATGAGTAATGCTGACATACACAGATCAAGCTTATTGTAACATTATAACCACCTGCCTGTAGGTCCCCCTATAGCCACCAATCAGGTTTCAACTGTTGGAGCTTGTCCAGCACATCCCAGAGATGCTGAATTGGATTGAGAAATTGGGAATTTATAGCCCACACCCTCAACATTTTGTTCTCTTCCTCAAACCATTCAGTATCAATGAGTCCTACCCTTATGGAAAGACCATTGCCATTAGGGGATGTTTTTTCAATGTAGGGTTGTAGATGGTCTGCAGAAATGTTTGGACAGGTGCTACATGTCAAATTAACATCCACATGAATGGCAGGACCAAATGTTTCTCAGTAGAATATTGCCCAAAGCATTGCACTGCCTCTCAGGGCTTTTTTTTCTTCCCATAGTTCATCCCGGTGCCGTGCCTTCTGCAGTTAAGTGACACACATGCATTTGCCTTCCACAAGACGTAAAATAAATCTATCAGACCAGAACCACCACTTGTTGCCGTAACCAAGGTCCACGGACCAGTCTGCATTCTTTTTTACCCCAAAGTGGACCAATAGTAGCCACCATGATTATTAATATTCTAACACTTGACGATTTTTCTTGCTTCAAAAACATCGGTGTTCAGGAAAATTGCTCACTTGCTGCCTAATATTCCACCCACTGACAGATACCATTGTTAGGACATAAGCAATGTGATTCACTTTACATGGTAGTGGTTTAAACACTTCGTCTCAACATTAAGACCTAGTTAGGGTGCTAACTAGGTCACACCCTAACAAGTGTGAATGTAAATGTGTGAACAGGCAATGACCTGAATACAACTACACAGTTATTTCTTGTCAGTGTGCTTTATCATCAGCATCTTCTGTTTAATGGATCATCATGCCACCTAAAGAAGTAATTTTACCAACTGGAAGTTAGTGGGATGCTGTGTCGGGTCACACAGCTATTTAGAAAAAGGGTATCTATACAGTGCAGGTATGTGATTTTAATGTTATGGCAGATTTATGTATGTATATCATATAGCAGTAATTTCTAGGTCAAGCTGATGCTGATGCATTTCAGATATTTAAAGAGCATTGACCTGCATACTGCCAGGGTAATAATGACTTCCCTCGCCTCCCTTTTGCAAGATACAATCATAGGTTGTCAGGGATATCAGCCAGAGTCGGCTCAACTTTCCCCCAACTTTGTGCAAGACATTTGCAGCAATAAGCTTCTGTTTTCTCTCTCTCACTAAGCTTGACAGGTGAGAATTATACCGTGTCCTTGTCATCTGCGGAGAGAGAGAGTGAGACACACAATATTCTCCGAGCTGAGCTATTTCAGACCCTGGCAAGCCTGCCTCTATCTTTCACTATCACGCATCTCCATCTGGTGAAATCTGTAATGCTGTTCATAAGTATTATATCAACAGACTGCTGCGATTGATATTGACGGGGGGGAAATACAGCAATGAATGGATTTCAGCTTCAGATGGTTAGTTTAAAGCAAGAGCTGATGGAAGTACTTATTCTAATCAAATCTAGTTTGTTTTACAATATGAAACATTGACTTTGTCAATTAAAATAAGAATAATTAGTGGAACACAAAGGCAGACAAACACAGTAGGGGAGGATTGATCATGTGATTTGTTAGTACATACTCTTAGACATACCTGACCAAGCAGCTGAAGCGTATGGGACCTCACACATCTCGCAGTAAGGCAACAGGGTGCTATTTGAGTAGGTGCAGGCTCTACAGCTCCATGTCTTGGAGAGAGGGTTGGGCTCTGTCATCTTCCGTGGGGCCATGGAAGAGACCAGGGCACCAGGGCTGCAGGAGCCAATACCTTCTGCTGACGTCCTCCGCATCTCCATGAATCTAGACCTGGGGCTCTTGATGGTTTGTGGCGTCCGAAGCTTCTTCATCTGGGGGGAGAAGTCCTGATCGGGCGAGGCAGAGGATTGAGAGTTTAACTTTTCTGTCTTCTCTCTTCCTTTTTCAGAATCAAGACTAGTTTGTGCAGCAGTCATGTCTGAGGAGATTGACAGGGATGCTTCTTCATCTTGAGTCCTCTTCCTCTTCTTTTCCTTGCTGGCGCCCGGGGAGAAGAAGGAACGGATGTCATGCTGCTTTTCTTTTTCAAACTGAGGAAACAAAAAGAATGATAAAATATCAAAAAAAATATCATTGTTCGAACATCAGAAGGAAAGTTTTACTCAATGATAAAATGTAAAACCACGTTGTCTAATGCCAAGTTGTTTCCTAACACAGGAATAAATAATGAACACTACCTCATTAGGAACAGACAAGGAAAAGGCTTTAATTTTTCCTAAAGTCTTTCAGAAACATCATTTTCAAACAACACTTGGTACAAAAATCAACCAGGCCCCAAATACGAGTTATAAATTTGCAACTTTTAGCTATATCTCTTTTAAGCTAATAAGCAACGTCTTAACTAGATCTTAAACAACCTGTTCATTAGCTCAATAATAATGACACAGTTTTGCGTAGTGGCTTTAAACTGAGGGCTAAAAAGAAGATCTGCATGAATCACCATGTCAATCAAAGTGAGAAATTATACATGGTAATTAGCTAATCCAACTGTCAGAAATAACCTACTTATAAATATTTAATAAAACAATAACTGGAGACCTACTGGTGTTCGTCAAACCACTGGTTCTCATCGAATGGAACCGCAGCAAAGGATATTGTAAGAATTATAAAAAAAAATTTTTTTTTAAATACATATATATATATATATATATATATATATATATATATAAAATTTCTTGCCCAGTGACGAAGGTAGTACGAATAATAAAAGGCCTCTGACTCAATGGGTCTTGAGCAAACACAACGAAGGAGGCGTAAGGCCACATGTGTTGATGTTTTTTTTAACTGTCTTTAGTCCGGTAAATCAAAGGCATTTTTTGGATGTTATTTTACACTTTCCTAAATGTTTTATACTTTCTGAAATTTGACATCATTACACAAGTATGGATGACATGTGGGTGTTCTGATAATTCTTATTTTGTCATAAGTTTGTTTCACAGATGAAAGCCCTTAGCAATCATGAAGTACACCCTAGTGCGCCAAGGTAAAGGATTCTACAGATTCTGCTACAGGCCTCTAGTGGGTAATAAGTGATGCTTGGGGTTGGTGATGTGGTGCTGGTATTAACTTCCCAAGTGACCTTTTTTCCATTATATGAGAACGACACTAAAAATAATGTTTCTGTTGAACAGCTCCCTTGGACTCACATGAGTGAAGAACGTGTCATCTTTGACATTTCCTGCATTTCCCTCCAGTGGCAGCACCATCTCACTCGGTACCCATGCATCGGCAAAGTTGAGAAACTCCCATTTGTCCTTGTCACCCTCATCTGCCTTCAGATATTCCTTCCGCCCATTCAGGGTGCTTCCGGTCACCGTTTCCTGAAGGACATATATCCAGTACAGTTCTCTCACTGTAGCACTTCAACCAGAATACTTCATGATGTTGTGGTTAATTTTGTTCACAGACTAGTCACACATGTTCTAAAATGAACAGTCAACATTATATTTGAAATAAATCAGCTTTAATTACATACCAATACACACATGCACATCAATTTTACTGATGACTTGCTCATCTATTCACGCATGCCCACAGCTTATATAGCTAAACATTTCAGCTGACACGTCGTTAAGCACTTGTTATATATAATATGTTTTGAGCTATTGTATTTTACTTTTACTGAAGATCAACCCAGACAAATGATTCAAAAGAAAACTTATGCTAATAATTACATAATGCATGGAGATACAATCATTTAGCACATGAATTCTGCCACAGCACCCACTTTACCTTCTTATTGAGCATGGACCACATGTAGGTGTCAAAGGTGCCCTTGGCAATGAGGTAGTGCACATTGACAGAGGACATCTGTCCAATGCGGTGGGCTCGATCTTCAGCTTGTTTGATGTGGCCGGGGTTCCAGTACAGCTCGGCAAACACCACGTGGCTGGCAGCGGTGAAAGTCAAACCCTAGAGAGGACCCCCGCGCACACACACAGACACACACATACAGGTACACACGCCAATAGCAAAAATACAATATTAACCCCCATTTAATGGGACACTCTACTTCCATTGACACTGTGTTGAGTGAAATTATTTTTAATGGCAAAATACTAGAAGTTAATTTGACAGATATAAATTCAAGCACCTCCATACTTTAATTGGAATACAATTTTGCCAACCTTCAGTCACTCTTACAGTGTATTACAATGTAATTCACTCTATCGAGTGCAATTTTAAGAGTGATATACATTTTCACATGTATTTCATTTGCATAACTCTTGACTACGATTCACCGTGGACGAAAGCAGTCATCATTAGTAATTGCTTTATAACCATTATTTTATCCATTTTTTTGTTGCATCACACTACTGCAGCAATCATATCTTCATCAAACCTATGTACAGGACCGTGAGTTCACTGTTTTTGTCCAATTAGTCATTAGACCATTCCAGGACATAACTGTCTTTCCTTTGAAAGCGAATTCTAGTTGCAGCAGTTCAGAAATGTATAATGTTATTATTTTTTCCCAAGAGTGATTTGACTTTTCACTTAATTAAAATAAAAACCCATGTCCAAAGACACAGATGCCCCAGATTCTGGAAAAAAATTAATTTGTACAGATTCTGACAGACAATAACCTCTTTTATTACATATATCACACTCTTAAGCAACCTTTTTCAAAAGGGAAATGTACAGACCAAGCTCCACACAATCACAACAGAATAAAATTAGAAAGTAATGAAATTTGCCTATGTTTAAACATGGCTAAAAGTGTAAAATTAAGCAAAAATAAAGAAACCTATGAAGTCTTAATGAATTCTGACTGTCGTGTTAGAGGACATGTGGATTGACAGGGGGTAATCCAATATGCATGAGTACCTGGCCAGCTGCCTGGATGCTGAGAATTGCCACCCGTATCTCTGGGTCACTTTGGAACTTGTGGACCAGCTGGATACGTTCAGATGATGGGACCCGGCCGTCAATTCGGATATAACCAACCTGAGCGACAGAGGTGCAAGAAAATAATAGTCATTATTATATTTTAGATAGGAAATTTCGTATCAAACAGCAAGACCTGAAATATGAAAAGCTGATGGATGAATGGGTAGATTTTGGTGTTTTTTTCATTTGAGGGAGGAGAAATACAATTTATAAGATGTTGTTCTTATAATCTGCACTAATATACATCGTGTTTATTATAAAAAACAATTTGTTGGGGGTGAAATGCTGACTCGAGTGAAGGCGTTCAAGTGTCTTGGTGTCATGTTCCCTAGTGATGAGAAAATGAATAGTGAAATGGACAGATGGTTTGGTGGAGCATTAGCAGTAATGCTGTTGTTGTATTGGACCCTTTGGGTGAAGACAGAGTTAGATCACAAGGCAAAGCTCTACCAGTTTATGGTCCAGCCCTCACCTCTAGTCATGTTGTCTGAGTAGTAAGTAAAAGAACGAGGTCAACTATAGAAGCAGCTGGAATGAGCTTCCTTCATAGGGTGACTGGGCTCAGCCTGAAGATAAGATGAGGAGAGACATCTGGGGGAGGAGTGGAACTGCTCCTTCTAATTGAAAGGAGGTGGTTGAAGTGGTTCTGGTATCCGATCAGGCTCCAATCATTTGGTGCTTTTGGCAAGAAAAAGGTTTCATTGGAAAAAGTGGTCCACATTACTGTCCCATTAACAAATAGTACAAACTTAGCTGAATAGTTGTAAACAAGGTTGAGCGTTTAACAACTTTGTAGCTGATTGCTTCCCTTAAGGAATAGTGGCGAGCTAAAGAAGCTGAGAGTGGAGTAAATCTTCAGCTGGTAAGTGATATTGCACAATATTCATGTTAATGTGACTCAACATTGATGCTAATCTTACTCTTTGCTAGCCTTCTTGCCATTGTAACTTCATTTTAGTATATGACAAACAGTCTGATTATGTCATATTGTAACTCGTTAAAATGTAGTTTAACAGCCTTATGAGTAAAGTGGAGAAATTTATTGTGTAGGTCTTTGAAAGAAATATTGGTCAGTGTAAGTGAGTTGTCTTAGTAGATCAAGCAAGATTGTAGTAGCATAACATTAGACTGTATTTAATTCTACTTGGATGCATTCTATTAGTCATGAATTAAGCATTTGATTCGAAAAAAGAATGTGTTGTATCTTCTTTTAAACCTTTTTACTGTCAGTTTCTCATTAAAATTCAATAAACTAACCTTTGAGGCCAGATTAAAGTCTTTTGTGCCTTAGAGAGACATGTCATATTATTTATCTGAGGTGTTCAGCTCATACAGGTTAATAGCTGTGGTTGATGATGCATGTGAGGTTATTCGCACATTTTACAAAATTGAATTAAGGTTCACACAATTTTAGAGGGAAAGTATGGTCGCTTTAGAGTGATGCACTACAGACAGCATAAGCATCAATGAATCAAATGAAATAACAAAGCTTATTTTAAAGAAAAAGAGAGTGTTAACAACAACACAACAAAGTGAGCAGTAGTGGTGTGTCCATTATACCTGCAGTCGACATCCATTGAACCGCAGGTGCATCGTGATGACTACTTTGTTTTGATCTGGGTTCGTCATTCTGCAAAGCCTCTCAGTGGCTGAAAATAAAACTGTTTCACTTGTTGTATAGCTCGTGAGTGTGAATGTAGTTTGAACTACATGAAAACCAAACCGAACCTTGCTTGGAATGACTTCTGTAAATACATGACGTAAATGAGCACAAGTTTCAACAACATCCCAAGGCCATGGAAGCATTCAAAAATCAACCTACTGTTTCACCACACTTCTTTTTTTCTTATATTCATTCTGCTGTTCTGTCTAATTTAGAACATCCACAACTTGATTAAACTTGCTTTCCAGTTGGACTACAGGCGAGAAATGGGAGCGTGTGGAGCGCGAAAGCAGCGATAATATCATGTAATGTGAGAGCAGTCACTTGTCTCTTCTGTGCTTCTCATCATAGCGCGTTGGCTGTCTTTCCTTATTTTTAGCCGGTTTCTGTTAATTGGTGAGTGCGAACGCACAAGAGATCGAGTCTATCACCGAGGAATGTGATATCACACGTTGTGCCGCTGCATTACATTCAACAGACACCTTCTCAACCCCTGCGACACACCAACACACCCACTTACATAGACATGCACTTGAACACTTTGACAGATTGCCTGTGATGAGCTAAGAGATATCATTTGCTTGTGACTACATGTGCAACACACCTTGGGAGAGTAGTTGTGGAACTAAAGTTTACTTTCTGGGAGAGAGTAACTAGACCTTTCTTAAAGAATGAGAAAATCTTTTAACGATGAAGGGATTCTGAAAAGTATTGTTTCTCTTGTGCTTCAATTTATTATTTGATAATTATCCAAATGCTGTGCCTGAAAAAACATCAGTACATCTGAATTTAGAACATCAGTTTACGACTGATTCATGATCGCCAACATCTGCTGTGCAACCAGGTGAAGAGAATAACACTGATTATCTCCTTACACTAGCACCTGTCATTGGGTGGGATAAATTGGGCAGCGAGTGAAATATTTAGACCTCTAAGTTTATGTGTTGGAAGTAGGTAAATGTGCAAGCTTTAGGATCTGCGAAGGAGTGACTTTTACAAATTCCCAATTGTGGTGGCTTGACGATTGGGTCAGACGATCTCCAAAACTGTAGGTGTTATAGGGTGTTCCCAGTTTTCAGTGGTTAGTACCAGAAGTACTAGTGGTCTCAAGAAGGACAACCAATTAGACGGAGACAGGGTCATTGGAGCCCAAGTGTCAATGCTGTGTCGGGGAACTGGAACTAGGCTAGCGTATGTTGTCCGATCCAACAGAACAACTACTCTGACACATATTGCTGAAAAGGTAATTGCTGATTGGAACAAAAAGGTGTCAGAAGACACTGTGTATGGCGGCTTGCTCTGTATGGAAATGCAGTACCTTCCACGAGCATGTCCGCATCGGAACTGTATTACGGACACACACATTTTGTTTAACATTATGGGGATGGCCGGGTATGTGTGCATTGTTCAGCTAGAGATAGGATGGTAAAAGGCAAGCTAGGGAAGACAGTTTGATGCTCTGGGCTTTGCTATGCTGGGAAACCAGTGATCCTGCCATTCATATGAATGTTACTTTGACACATAAAAGCAAACATTGTTACAGATAATGTCTACCCCTTCATAGAAAAATTATTCCTTAATGATAGTGGCAAAACATGGTACAGGAATGGTGATTGATGGCAGCCTTAGCCGAGATCGTGCAGTTGAAGGATGTGCTGGACAAGAAAGTCTGATCCATAGAGACCGCACTATGCAACTTAGGACTCACAAGATCTGATGCTAATGTCTTGTTCCAGATACCACAGCACACCTTCAGAGGTTCTGTGGAGTCCCATCCCCAATCACAGCCTTTTAGGCAACAAACGAGGGGCCTACACCATGGTAGGCAAGACGTAATAGTATTATGAGCAAACCGTGATTGATATACCCCTTTGAAAAAAATGGCCAACTAATGAGCCTAGTTTTCAATTACAAATATAGCAAGAATTTCATTTATATACACAGCAGGAAAATTAATGACAGAATAAAACCTAAATATTTGCCATTTACCCTAGGTTGGCGAGGAAGAAGGAGTGAAATATTAATGTATCCTCACATTTACTGCTTCACCATTACTGTTAATGGGCGATGAAGGCTGTGGCTCGGAAAAACACTTTTATAAATTAAATGAAATTGACTAAATTAAATACTGACCATATGTAATGGTGCTCCTTTTTTCAGCACACATTGAAACCACCTGCCTGTTAAATTACCAAATAATGGATCACTGCACACAGTAAGCTGCTTCACGAATGAAAGTGACAAACAAAAGTGTGAAAATAACTGGTTAGATGACATAATATTAATCTGAAAGCTGCATGTTTTTCTCATTTTAAATTAAACCATGTACATTAAATAAAAGAAATGGACAGCTACATGAAACACCAAGATATTTCTGTGACAGAGTTGATGACTGAAAAATTCAATAATTCTGATGAGTAAGAGTGAGATCAATGGAGAAACTGATCTATATAGTGATGAACAGTTCATCACTATCTTGAACAGCTCAAGATAGCCAGCCACAAAAAGACAAACTGCTAGTGTAAGAACTAACCAAAAAGAAGCTTCCTGAAATGTAAACAGTGGATATTTCAGATTGTTCAGTATAACATCAAAAAGGAGACTGCAAAGCTGTACAACTTTAATGATCTGGTGAGGTTATATAAAAGTCCCAGGAATTACAGGAACTAGCCAAATATATAACTGCAAAATAAAACAGATCAATTATTAATAATGAAATGTTGGTAGGGAATCCTGTAAAGAAATAAGTTTTAAAAAGCGACTTTAAAGGTCTTTTTACTGATTCTGAGTAGGGAGTTCTAGAGCTGATGGGCTTAAAGTGCAAATATCCCACTCACGATAATATTGGAGGAGCAGTTCAACAAAGGAGCTAAAAAGAAACCCTAAAGTGTTTTAAAGGTAAGTGGCAGAATTGGAAAATCAATTTTAAAACTAAGAGTTATCGAGTAAGGATTTGTGACTACAGATGTGACATTGGAAAACAAGGAACGAAGATGTTTCTGTACAACAGAGAAAGACTCAAGAGGACCTAAGGGAATTATCTCTGATTTGTTTTCATTTGGCAGGAGAAGGTTAGGGGACATCCAATACCTTATTTTTTCCAGGCATTATAATGCAATGAGTTTGGATTTTGTGTTTGTTTACAACACCAGGGAATGGTAGCATGTACATACAAAAGGTTGGAACCTTGGAAAACAGAACATGTCAGAGGGGCCACAAGAGGAGGCATTCCCCATGGCCAAAGCCCCAATTGAGAAATAAGGTTATGGGACAATAACAGTAGATAATGGATTCCCCCCCTTAGATGTGTAATAATCCGATATCGGAATTGAAAGATCCTCTGTCTGAATAGGAATGCTGTATCTCTGTACGTAGTGCTACTCTGTGGTTAGTGGAAAGAAGGGAGGAGGGGTGTGTGCATACCTTAATAAAATGTGTGCACATACTATTCTGTTAAATTACATTGTTGATTCTTCAATAAAAACAATGATTGACAAACATAGTGTTGTTAATAATCCACATTTAGCAGATAATGCTGCAGTTATTCAACACATTCATGTTGGTTGAACTTACTTTAGTTAGTTTTTGGACAATCACGGTCATTTAATTATATCTAAAACAACTCAATTTGGTTCACATGGCATACTTATATTGGATTAAGGAAATTCCAAACCATTTCTTGAGTGCGTAGATAGTTAAGTGTGCCTTATTGATCAATAAGACGATTTGGTTATTGGGGATGACATGTACAAATATGTGCTTCTGAATCACATTATAGAAATGAGTATTATATGGAGTTCATTTCTAAGATGAGGTTGAGAAGGGAATATTTGTGATATAAATTATAATAACAGATTATATTATTTATCATATTATTTATCTACTTATGAAACTAAGTAGGAGGAGTAAATGCATTTCATGCTATTTTATACTTCAATTCCACTTCATCACAGAGCTGTAGTTACTAGTTATTTACCAGATTACATATTAAATGTTTTTAAATTAATGTATTACAAAAATCTTCACCATCCTATTATAAGCTGACTTTTTAAATGTTATGTTGTTCTCATGGGACAGCAATGTTATAAAACCCCTCTGATGATCTTATAGAGTTAACTAGTCTACAGTTTAAAGTAATAAGATTACTTCAACCTTAAACAACTAAAGCAGAAACATTAATCTGTACATTAATGCAAAATTAATACAACAGCATCCAATACAATAGGAAACTACCTCAAATTTGTACTTCAGAACGCTACTTGAGTAAATGTATTTAATTAGTGTCCATCACCATCAACATTTAATATTTGCAACAGGGAAATAAATGAATAAACATCTTGTATGATATTAAAATGCTGAGAGACCATTTTACTGCTCAATGCTTACTTTTACTGTCAATACATTTTGCAGATCACACTCTCATGCTTTGACTTAAGTATTTTGATGTCTTTAAGTTGGATCTGAATAGTTTCTCCATCACTGCCTAGATTTTGGCCAGTAGTCTGGTGGCCAGTGCTTACTAACCCTGTAACCTTTTAAGGAGGTCTACATGTCTGCATGGAATTACCTTGGCCTCGATGACTGCCTCAGTGCAGGCCTGAAGCATCGTGAGGTGGTGGGCAAACACCAGGAACTTAAGACTCTCTGCTTCCAGCATCATCTTTATGTAGTCCTTCACAGCTCCCGCCTGGCCACACACACACACAGAAACACACAAACCCACACACACACACACACAGAAACACACACACGGAGGTACAAAAATAGAAACAGATGAAAGAGAGCTACCGAATCCATCACTTCAAAGGTTGACCGCACACAAAGAAAAAAAAGTCAATTAATCACTGCGGCATTCTTCCTTTGTGATCGATTCTCTATTGAGTGCCGGGGATCCTGACTTTAAAAGCAGAGAGCGCAAGGAGCAACTGAGGCGCATTTGTCAGCGACCAGATCGTGAGAGCAAATCAATAACTTGCAACTAGACGATATGATTTGTGTGTGCTCTTTATTTTTGGATTGTAGTGATGGTAGATACAAGAAAATTCCTCTACAAAAGCATCTCATAACTCTCAGAATTTACAATTTCTTATGGCATTTTAACCTTAAAGTCAAATATGCATATTGGAACAAGAAAAGTGTGTTTCAAAGGTCTGAGAAAACATTTCTAAATGACTAGTTGACCGTTGAAGTCGCTGCTGCATTCCAAAATCTACAGTGGTCCTGTATTAGTCCACAAATATTCTATAGTCATGATTCCTTTCCATTGTTTATTTGAATGTAGCACTATTTTTATTCAAACTTGGGCAATTTCTCCAATTCTTTGTCTTCAAGTCAAAAGGTTTCCAAAGCATTAATCCAACTTATGGGAAGGAAGGCAGCATAAGTGCAAATGAGTTAACTGTAGCCTGCAGGAATCTGTATCTATAATTTCACCGTGTGTTGCAGCACTGCGATGACACTGTGATGCCGTTCCCCCAACTTTCAGCAACTCTGGAGTGGATGTGCGGTATTAGCGTGTCATTGAGCAGCCAGCCTCGGCTCATTTCAGAGCCCTAGGCCAAAAAGCAGCAGAGAATAGCACTGAGGCTGGAAGAGTGACGAACAGAGCCCTTACTAGCCGGTTTTTGAGACACGTCTTTCTCCGTGATGCGAATCCCACTTCTATAATCTCAACACCTTCTGCAACACGACAACCACTGCAGCCATTACACCTGCTCTGCTGGTTAAACCTCTGTTTTTCCTTGCTTGTAATTAGCTGATAAACCCGATAATGAATCTCTCCACCAGGCCTGCAGACCCCGTTCTGATCTGGGGGGTCCTCATTACTGAAGGCTTGGCTTCACCAGCTTCCCTCCGCTGAGTTTAATTAGTCCAAAAACGTCTCGACTGTCTGAAGCGGCCTGTTAGCCTGCTTTAAAGTCCGGCATCAGAGCTGTCCTCTCTTGGTAATTAGGAGCAGATGCTTAGTGGGTAAAGCAATAAAAATACCAAAAGGCTTTTGGCAGCTCCGTTACCAGGCGGACTGGCAGGCGGAAATGGCCCGTGAAGCTTGGTGGAGTGACATAAATCTGAGAACATATCACTTTTCTCCATCCCCTTTTCAATGATCCAAAAAAAGAATAAAGACCATGTTTGTTTTCTGAGGAGGAGAATGTATTTGACTCAAAAAACCAATAGGAGAGGAAATGAGACTGGGCCGGCAGTATCAGCTTTGAGGTAAGTGAGTGGGCTGGGGGCTTTGTAATGAAAGGAGGTCCAGTGATAGGCTAAACTGAGCAGAAATCCAATCAGCAAACAATAACAAGCAAAAAAAGGATCCAAGCGTGGAGCGAGGCTGAGCAGGTAACCTGTCGATGATTGCATTCTGTGGGTATCTCCGGTCTTCGTTAACCTTGGGGCTATGCACCTCATGGCACAGGGCGCTGGGCTAATTGAGAGGAATGCCAGCCTTCGAACACGGTGGATGACTGGAGAGGGATATTATGTTTGGTGGAAATGTTCAGAAATCTTCATGCTTAAGGGATGGAGGTGCTGCATATTTTCACAGCACTGAGATGAGTGAGGCTGGAAGCTGTTCAAAGGTTGAAAACAGCAACAAAAAATGTACATTGTTATAAGATACTCCTTGCCACTCGCATTGACCCCAGTTGTCTCCGGACTGTATGGATACAGCCACCTCCGCTTATTGCTTATTTCTCTCTTATTAAAAAGAAACACCAGTTCAAACTGAGAAACGACTGAGTTTCCATAGCAACAACATCACAGAGGTGCTATTTTAGTACAGCGTGTAACTTTGAGATAAGGTGTAATCATGCAAGGCTGGACGCAACTAAATAATACCTCCGTGATAGCTCCCTACTTTGTCTAAGTGCTTTCACTGGCCACCATTAGGCTCTGTTACCATGGCGATGCTTTCCCATGAGATCTCACTGAATGTCGGCCAAACACTATGAAAAATCAATTCGCCATTTTCTCAAACCTGAGCATTAACAAAAATTACATGCTCAAGCCATTCTTTAAGCTATTTAATCTTCTATTGTAAATATATTGCTTGACTTTTTTTCCCGCTTTGCCAACTTTAAGAGGTTAAAAACCTTTGACCACAGGATATATTTCCATCCATCTGGGATGCCACTAAAGTTGAGGCGGTATCCATTTTCTTTAGGTCTGTTTGGTTTTGGGAAACTACTTACACGAAAAGTTAACACTTACAAGTGTTTTTCAAGAAAGACTTCATCAAAGTTTAAAAGAAACTAACCAAAGTGTAATAATAACTTAATGAAATACAGGCAATGTATTAAGCTACTGTTGTATGGACAAAAAGTTGAAGAAATACTTTTTGGGAGAATATATATATATATATATATATATATATATTAAAATAAAGGGAACACTTTTAGCCAGTTTAACTTAAGGGATATCAATCAGTCCATTTAGGAAGCACGAGTGAATGTGAATCAGTTTCACCTGTTTTGGTGCAGGAGAGGAGAGGCAAATGCATGACAAACCCCAGCAAGGGAATGGTTCTCCAGTTGGTGGCCAAAATCTATTTCTCTGTACTTATCTTTCCTGACTGACTCTGCTCCAGTTTTGTGTTCTGCTGGTTTCTTTGTCACTACTTGTGACATGAGCCAGTACCTGCAGCCCACTGACGCTGCACAGATAGGCCATCTCCTCCAGGATGGCTTATCCCTGCGTGCTGTTTAAAGATGGTCTACTGTGTCTCCCAGCACAGTCTCAAGAGTATGAAGGACAAATGAGGAGAGCTGGAGAGGTCCATAGAAGTACAAAAACCCAGCAGCCAGACTGGTATCTGCTTCTTAGTGTGAGAATGAACACGAGGAGCACTGTCAGATCCCTACAGAATAACCTTTAGTGGGCTACTGGTTTGATGTTTCTGGCAAAACTTACAGCAGCAGACTGCATGAGGGTGGCATGAGGGCCCGGCGTCCTCTACTAGGACCTGTGCTCACAGCCCGGCACTGTGGCGCTCGATTGGTGTTCACAAGAGAACAGCAGAATTGGCCGGTTCTCTATTGGTGCCCCGTTCTCTTCACAGATGAGAACAGGTTCAAACTGAGGTCATGTGGCAGGCGTGATAGAGTCTGTAGAGGCTGTGGAGAACTTAATGCTGCCGGATCTTCACCCAGCAGGACCGGGTCAGTTACGTTCAAGGGAGACAGATCCTTGGATGGTCTCACAGGCCTCCACGGGCTAGCCAATGGTAACTTGATTGTGGTTTGGTACCACGAGGACACTCAGACCCACTATCAGACCTTACACTGGTCCATTGGACCCTGAGGTCCTCCTGGTCCAATGCCCAATGCCAATGGTGACAATGCCCGTCCTCATGTGGTCAGAGTGTACGCAGTTCCTGATGGATGAAGTTATTGATGCCATTGACCAGTCCTCATGTTCCCCGAACCTGAATCCTCCTGAGAGAGTCTGAGACATTATGTATGGCTGCATCAGACGCCACCCCAGGATGGTGTTCTGGGAGGAAATCCCCCAGGACACCATCCTCCTTCTCATCAGGAGCAAGCCCAGACGTTTTCAGGAGGATCCTTTGGCATGTGGGGCCAAACACACTCTTGGGTCACATTATAAGTTGTTGTGATGAAATTCACTGGAGTTGCATCAATTTCTGAATTCAGGTTTTCAATATGAATTTTTGTGTAATTTAAAATCCAGCCCTTAATAATTTAATGATTTTGATTTACATTGATCTTTCTTGCATAATTTTGTTCTTAATAAATGACACAATAAAGATTTTCAACTTGAATGTTGAATGCCAAGATTTGATTTAAACAAATACACATATATATTTATATAGTGTATATATTTAAATAGTGTGTATACATAAAGTGTGTATATATATATATATATATATATATATACAGACCTGTAGTTGTGGACACAGTGGCCCAGGCATCCAGTCATCATAATTCGGCTATTGACAACTCCCTGCACTCGCCCACTTTTCTTGCTTCACACATCCACTTTTAGGACGTAATGTGAATATGCTGATAACTTAGACATATTCGGTACATTCAAAACCACCTCATGTCCCATTACCTTGGCAATAGCGGTTTGCTTGTACATCTGTGTGACCAGGCTCATGACCTGAGTGAACGGGTTGTCCGTGGTGGCGACCCCAGATCCCAGTCCCTTCATCAGTCTCTCCCAGTGTTCGAAACTGGCAGCAGCCTCCTGCAAGCAAAGAGAGCACAAAGATGTCGTGTCCTTTATTTCTTCTCTCGCTCTCTGCTGTTTTTGAGATATAAAGGGCAAAACAATTAATAGTACTACTAGGTGTCCTACTTTCACTGGAAGAGAAAGAAAGGAACAGGGAGAGAGAAAAAAAAATGAGAGAGAGTGATGAAGAATTCCCAAGGAAGATACCCCCTTTGACTGGGCTGCTGCGTTAGGTGGGTCATGAGCATCTCCCAATTATAGCTGCTTTGTGACAAGCTGGGGTCGAAGATGGAGAAGCAGCCGGGCTGGTACCATAAATCAAAGACACCAAGTGTGCTCTCAAGGTGATTGGCAAAAAGTATTTAAGGCAGGCCCGGAGAGCGGCGAGGGTCGCAGTGGGATAGGCTGCCGACAAAGAGCAGCATCTGCCTCCTACTGCCTATAAGCAAGATGCAGGGAAGCTGGTTATTTGTTACCAAGATGTAGGTTAGCCCTGTTTATCAAAAAACAGAGCTCATATGAAATGTATTCAATTAAAAGCAGGCCTCAGCACAATATTTTGAATTGTATGGTGGTAAAATCTCATGAGAAAAGCACAACGCTGCTTTGAATGCAAATGTATTGCAATAATTCAAAAAAGTAAAGTCCTTCAAAGCAGATGTGAATCTACCCGACTTTGTTAGGAACTGTCCAACTATGAATCACCTTATAATTAGACCTTATTTTGCTAACAACTCCATTCGATCTGTCTGAACTCCGGCTGTGATGCCACAAAGGTGCAAAAATTAAGCAGGAATAAACACGGTCTTAAAACGCTGCATATCAAATGATACATAACTGTGAACCATACGGCAAGTTGAAGGAAGAGGTGGTGCGCTTATGATTAACACGTACACATATAATGATGAGTTTCTTTGGGGGGTCATGGGAGAAGGGAAAGCAGTGAGAAACGGAGAGAAGCCTTATTAATGGGCGCACACGCAGAGTATGCAAGTTCCTCTACATTTTGTGGGCTGAGCCGTCTGGAGTAGTACAATGAAGAGATTTTGGTGAAACATAAAAGCTTTGCTCCATTTACTGAAATAATTAGCATTTCAGTGGATTCAAACCGTGCCAGAGTCAAGGACAGTGGAATGGATAAATGGTATTTTATTGCAAGAGTACAAAGCCGCATTTCCTTTATGTCTTCTCTCAGATGTTTCACCCAGTACTTACCTGCGTAAACACAATTTGGTCTATCTCTCAATGTTTACTTCTAATTAAAAATGTTACATTTAAGCATTCGCTCATAATCTGCTGTTGGGAAAAAAACCTTGAGAGGCAAAATGCTCCACCCTTGATGATATTCACTGGATTAATACTGACAAAAGGCCACGGCTGAAAACGTAAAGGGCAGGAGGGGCATAAAAAGTGTCTGGCTGTGGAAGATAAAAGCCGTCATTAGGGAGAAAATGAGAGAGGATGAGAACGGCTGAACTGGTGAGTGGTCCTGGTGCACATATATCATCATTTCATAAAACTGTGCTTGAAAAGACAGTTTGTTTAGAATAAAATAATGTCCACCCTGCCTTTTGTGTTGTTCATATTTTTATGCTTGCGGAAAATACAATAACTGCCGCCACTTTGGGTGACTGGCCACTTCACAACTCCCTTTCTCATCTATCATAACTAGTCCATTAGGTCTGCGATTGAGACGTCTATCTATTCTTCTCGGTTGACAAGTACCTGCAGAAAACATTTGCATGCGCTTTCATTGGTTTTGCTGAAAGGCTGCAGCTACAGCAGTGCTTTTTTGTTCCCACCAAAGACAAATAATCTGGAACTCATTTCACGTAGGACATTATGCATCAAAGCTGCTGGTTCAGCCCAACTTCAGACTAGAGAGCGACTACAAAACCTGAAATGGACTTTTACAACAGCTTTGTGCTTGAATTTGGTGGTCTAATTGGCACCGCAGTATTGAATCACTTGACCATATTTAGCCCCCCAATTAAAACATCCCTTAACGTTTAGGGACTTGGGGAAAAAAACATGCATCATCACTTTTCTGAGCAACTTCCTCATTGTTGTTTCATTCTTGGACTGGGATGGGTGTGTAATTAACTCCTCCATAGCCTTTTATTTCCATCGGATATGATACAAATAATTAGTGGATGCTTCTTCACGTGTACTGTTGGTACTGGTCGCTCTCGATAAAAAAAACACAACAACAACCTTGTTTTCTTGATACTGTTGACCCAACGCAGAGAAAACTACACTGACAGCAGCACAGGCCAGGTCAAAGCTACATTAGCATTCCCATGCACATTCACACACATCCAGTATGGTGTGGGAGGCGTAAATCCCAAATGTAACGTTGGGATAAAAACAGATGCAAACACCTACACACAAAGCATGACATTTACTCTACAAGTAAACTTGTATTGTGTTTACAGCAGTGGTGACAGAACACGAGTATGTAAATAAAATTCAGTTCATCTCGGATCAGGCTGAAGGTCAGTTGTTCAATCTTTAAGTAGTAACATGAGTTATAACACTGTTAGTTTCAAATAGAAGCAAAAGAATCAATACAACTAATCATTTCTTGGTTTCCTGTGGCATCTCACATCGTCTCACATCGGTCAAGCTGTTGCAATAAAGATTATTTTGTTGCTGCTTTATCTGTTGTTGAAAAATACCAAAAGAAATCCCTTCCTAAGATCAAGTCGCCGTTTCTTTTTTGACGAATAATAAGAAAATACACTGAATACTAATATCTTTTTAATTTAAAAAAATGATAATACAAACATGAAAAGTTACAAAAGCTCATATTTTATAAGATGGGCAAAAAGGACAAACTCAACAGTATCCGACAGAGACTTACAGAACTCTCATAAATGAGTCGACTCACATGCGGTGCAATCAGAAAGTATTCAGACCCTTTCACTTTTTTCATATTTTTTTGTCAGCCCTGTGCTTAAATCTTTTAATCTATTTTTTCCCCTAATCAATGTACGCTCGATACCCCGTAATAACGAACCAAAAACAGAATTTTAGGATTTAAAATATCTATTTTAAAATTAAAAAAAACACATTGAGATCATTATTCAGATGCTTTACTGAAGACTTAGTTGGAGCCACTTTGGCCGTGTCTACAGCCTCTTGTCTGCCTAGGTAAGCCCTTACAACCTTTGCACACCTTGGCTGAGTAATTATTTTCATTTCACCCCCTCGGATAGTTTGGGATTTTATGGAATTCTCATTGCCGTGGTCGTTGCAAATCCTCTGCATTAATGTAATAACTCCAAAAGCGTTTCATGGATTATTTTCAATAATTAAAATTTTATATCCACATAAACCTTAAGGAGTAAGAGTAAGGATGTACTGGATTGATTTTGGGAAAGGTCGTTTACATATTTTCAACAGTGGGGGGAATTGGATCTCCAAACGTTTTTGGCCATAATTTCTCAACCTTTTGTCTGATTTTGTCCAAATTAAGTGCATATGGATCAACTTGGGGAGATCTAACTGGTACATGTTTTGTTTTACTTTAATAGTTAACACGCTAATGGGTGCTTTTTTTTAAAAAATTTATTTTTAGAAAAAAACTGTTTTTAGGACATAACTTCTTTAGAACTGGTCCGTTCTAGTTAAGATTAGGTCAACTGAAGTAGATCTATTTCATACTTTACTCAAGTAGTTAATATTTTACTCATTAAGAAGAGGTTTTTCATGACAAACATTTTTTTCAAACACTCAAAAAGTATTTCATAGATCAATTAATTTTAAATAAATATAAACCTTAACATGAGTAGAAACCGGATCTATTTTTGAGGAGAGCGGTTTTATAATTCCTGACACTGGGGCATGACACTTCATCTCCAAAAGTTTTTGACGATAAATTTTCAATCATTTATCCAATTTAATCAAAATGCTATATTGTTTGTATCATATTTCACCTCTTATTTTAATCTTATAATTCATATTTTACTTTCTTTAGGGAGTTAGTTGAGGAAATTGAGGAAACAACATTCCTCAATGTTATTTCCTCAATTGAGGAATGTTGTTCAATCAGGGGGGGCTGCTTTTACAACAAAGGGGAATTGTGAACTTTCATCAAGGTATAGTCCTGCTACCTGGGACGACAGCATAGGTCTTTATGTTGTTGGGGGTCGTTTGGAAGGTGAACATGTAGCCTAGTGTGAGATCCTGAGCACTATGGACTAGGTTTTTTAATTAAGGATATACTTTTCACCGTTCAGCTTACCCTCAACCTCCACCAGTCTCCCAGGCCATTCCACCCGCGTGTATTTTTCTGCCCAAGCTGTCAGAAAAAGACTCCATGAGGGTGGCACGAGGGCCCGATGTCCACAAGTGGGGTCTGTGCTCAAAGCCTGGCACCGTGCAGCCCAATTGGCATTTGTCAGAGAACACCAGAATTGGCAGATTCACCATTGGCGCCCTGTTCTCTTCAAAGATGAGAGCAGGTTCACGCTGAGCACATTTGACAGACTTGAGAGTCTGGAGACGCTGTGCAGAACGTTCTGCTGCCTACCTCTTCCAGCATGACCAATTTGGCGATTGGTCAGTGATGATCTGGGGCGGCATATCCTCGGACGGCCGCCCAAACCTCCATGTGCTATCCAGGGGTTCCCCTGACTGCTGTTAGGTACTGGGATGAGATCCTCAGACTCAGTGTCAGACATTATGATGGGGCCGTTGGCTGTTTCTCCAGGACACCATCCGTCGTTTCATCAGGAGCATGCCCAGACGTTGTAGGGAGTGCATAAAGGCAGGTGGAGGCCCCACACATTACTGAGCCGCTTTGTGGGTTGTTTTTGAGGAAATTCTCAAAAGTTGGATCTGCTTGGAACCGGCAATCTAATTTTTTCCACTATGAATTTGATTCTGAATCCAGTCCTGAATGGGTTAATAATTTTGGTTTCCATTGATCGTTCTTTAGTTATTTTGTTCTCAACAAATTATACTATGTAATCAATAAAGTTTTTGAACTGGAATATTTCATTCATCCAGATCTGGAATGTTTACTATTTTTATTATTATTTTATTATTATTAGTGGTAGTATTTTTAAAATTATCTTAACTTCTCTTTTTACTGTCTTAAATCGACAAACTTTTCTGTTTGCATTAGTCTCCAAAATCACCGTAGTCCTTTTTGTTTCATATCCACTACTTCATTTTTACTTTTTCTCCTCTCCTCTGTTTGCCGATCACCTGTGAACCAAAATAAAATTGTATTTGTTTTGAAATATACAATACGTATAAGAAGTTTGACTAATTGCTTGATATCATAACTATATAATAACATATTATTATGGGAGAATGTTTTGCAAGTTAACAAGCAGTATTTAAGGTCACATTTTATACTTGATGAATACGGGAATGTATTTAGAATCAAACTCCAACAAGTTGGTAAAGAAATGGACATCCTTCAAAATTTAAATAGTGATTTAAAAACAGTTGATTTGTAAGAAGCAGGAAAATTTGGCAAGAGTAAGGGCCTGAGCGCCTTTGACATAACCCAAAGTGTGAAGGCTAGCTCCCTGGGTCACAGGATCTGGTGAATTTAGGGCCTTTTTAGTCTTCCCTGTCTTATGTTGTTAGTATCTACCAATTGGTCCAAGGAAGGACAACAAGTGAACCGGCGACAAGATACCGAAGGTTATGGATGCGTACGGGGAGAGAAGGCGAGCATGCATTCTCAAATTCCATACAAGAACCACTGTAAAAAGTTAATATTAGCTCTGGTAGAAGGTGTCGGAACACACAGTGCACCACAGAGCTATTTTGGTGGGTAAAATGTGGTATTACACAGTAACAGGCAGGTGGTTTTAACGTTATGGCTGATAGATGTATGTTAGTAAAAGTCAAGCAAGAATTTTCCCGATTTGAAGGAAAAAAGGTTTTCTGAATCAGCTATGAATCATTTAATTATCTGCTGATGTGAGTGATTTCTGCATCTTATCTGAAAAATTATTAACAACAATTTATCAGTTTTCAAAATGGTGAGGAGCAGGAAACAGTCTATATTTAATTATAAATTACCTGTATGGTGACAAATGTAGCTACCTGGAGATAACATCATTTAATTGTAACAAGCGACACTGTGGCATATCCATGAAAGGAGATTTGACACACGACAGGATATGTGATTATGTCACCTTAAACTCCGTGTATTTATGATGGTCTGGCGTCACTGAATGTAGCCTTATAAGAATGTGGAACCATAAATCATATGTGCATGTTGCGCAGATACCAAGATAATCTATGCCCATCCATGTACCTTTGCAGCCTCCTTCGGCAATTCGAAGGGGATACGCTGGCGGATTTTGGGGGGCAGCTGACTCAGCACCTCCGCCTTGAGACGTCGGATCATGATCTGGCTCAGTCCCTGGTGGAGCTCTACAAGGTTGGACGACCCACGACAGTCCCACTGTCTGCAACGCCCGAAGTACCTGCCATTGAGAGAATGAGAGTCGAGGCTGTGGCTGCTGATTCATTTCAGACAGAGAGAAATACTCTAAGAAAATATACTTATTTACAGAAATGGCCCGAAGGAATAGTTAAACACATTTAAACAATCCCACCTGGGAGCTGGCTGGCGCTATAACAACCTTCCATCGCTCACCACTCAGTAGCTCAGCTAGAAGTGCCGGGTATCAGCTTTTTTTGCTTCAGGGTGCTTTGCAGTGTAGGAAACTATTCTGTCTAATGGCCAAAGCAGCAGGTTTATCGAAAAAACGTGCTGTCCACTTTCACAATGCATCAGCCAAATGGATTTTTTTGAATACAACTAAGCCCCCACACAAAATGCTGGTTATATGCCATATTGGCTGGAAATGTGAACAGGCAAAATAAGCCACTGCCAAAATTAGCTGTTTCACAGTTTGGCATTTAAACTTGTATTTGCAGAGGGAAGGGCAAAGCCTATTTCTAACAAAGATTTCATTAGATCCAGTAATATTAGGGTTGTTGGTTGCTTTTCTTATATCCTAGTAACTTTTCTATCAAGAAGGCTTTTGTCACATGACACTGCCTTGTACACTTCTGTATGTGAAATATTATGTGGGAGTCTTAGGAGCTCACTAGCTCATTCCTCAGCCACTAAGTGCTATTATATAAATGGCGCTGGGCCCACCCTAGAGATGCTGACTCTAGGGTCAGCATCCAAAACAATGCATTTCATGTGTTTGTAACACATGTAACTGATCATCACTGGCGAGTGGCAGCCAGTTGGCACTTACATCTTGGCTTCATTTATGGTCTGGCTCTGACAACAAACCCACAACTCGGCAGAACCGCCACTCAAGACTCAGGTACAGACCACATAGTCCCTGTAGATACTTGAAAAGAGCGATGACTAAATGCTAGGTGAGAGCTATTGAAACTAGGATAATTTCACTGTGCTCAAAATAAATGGATTCATTGAAATATGTGTTGTGGTACCTTCTATACCACATGTAATCCCTAGCTTGGAAGCTGGAGCCATATCGGTCATTAATATGGCATTGGTCATAGAACATTCAGTTCTATTCTAAGCTAAATAATCCTTTAGAAAACTAACTATTATATCCATCACATTGTAAACATTAAGTTGTAAAAATTACATAGAATATGAAGTGGGGAATATAATAATCACAACATATAATTATGTGCTGCATTAAATACACAGTATGTTACATGAGTTACTTGCATAAATATGTTGTATGTCATCATCTCTGTGTGCGTGTGTTTGTGTGCGCGTGCGTTCCTGCATGTATGTTTTGTTGTAAAATCACCTGTAATGAGCGTTGCAGTATTTCTTTGCGTAGTCACTCCAGGTTCCAAACCTTTTGGGGTAGAGGGCATCAACCTGCATGAAAAGCTGTGAGACAGAGAAAGGCAAACGACCTCTAGAGTAACTCCAGACTCAAAGACACATTATAAGGTGTGTGTATTTCTGAGTGTGTGAATGTGTGTGGAAGGAGACGAAAGACTCAAAAGAGAACTTTATCATCCAAACAGTTTTTACTATTTTATTCCGATGTATTGTTATACCTTTTTTTTAATCAAAATCAGATTTTATGATTTGCTGCGTTTTCTTGTTTTACCTTTTTTATGCCATAAAGCACTTTGGTAAATTCTATTTTTTTTGAAATGTGTCATAGAAATAAAGTTGACTTGACTTGACAGATGAAGGAAGTCATCTGTCAAGTCAAGGTGGTTGGGGTTAACAATCCTCCGCATTCTTCTTAATTTTTAATATATTTAGAATTCAAAAAGCTGAATTTAAAACTAACATTGACCACCATTGCTATATTTAGTAGCAATTCAGTGGTGGCTAATATTAATTAATGTCATAAATGTTAGTTCTGCGAGATATAGCTGTGTTCACACTACCGGTGAATTGGACTGATTTACTCCCAGATTCACGCTTACTGACAATTTTAGGGAAAAGTAGGAAAAACCCCAGTTAAGAGAAAAAAAAATTCATCCCTAAATCTGTATCCTCGATTTACCAATCCTAGCACATGGTTTTCACAATTTTCTAAACCCGTACGCTTGGATTATTAACTATGCTCCACATTAAACATGAAACAATATCAAGTGTTTTGTCATCATGACTTCCTACTGTGTAAAATAATCCCTCTCTATATATAATATATATACAAATTGTCACTTCTAATTAAAATTGCAATGCATGAGTGCTTTTAGAGCTGCAACTAACTATTCATTTCATTATCGATTTATCTTGGTCCAAAAATTGAAAGGAAATGGTGAAGGTGTTGATCACAATTTCCCACAGTCCAAGGTAACGTCCTATATTGTTGTATTTTGTCCTAATCAACAGTCCACAACCCAGAGATATTTAGTTTACTCTCATAGAGGACTGAATAAAACAGAAAATAGTCACATTTGAGAATTTAGAATCAGAGAATATGGAAACTGTAATCTTAAAAACGACTCAAAAAGTACAGATTTACAGAAGTACAGGCTCTGTAGAAATTGGATCGGCCCTCCAGATTGTCAAGCAGTGAACAATGTTGAAAGATCTAGTCTTACACTTCCCAATCATATTAATTATGTGCAAGTGTAAAATTTGGGGGCAGATAATCTGTGGAGATTTCGTGTGTCATGAAACCAAATTTCAACCTCGGTAGGATTTTAAAAACCTGTCGTGTGACACTGGCCAAAGGCTTACTTTAGTGAATCAGTTAATAAACTTTATAAATTGCCTTTTACCACTGTAGCACCATGTTGAGGGGGAAATTATTATTTATATATTATATATCTATGTTTATTTGTATTAACTCCAAATTAACCTGGCCAATCCACTGTGACTAGGAGAAAATGTCGCTGATATGTAGTATGAAATTTACTAAAAAAGACGTAAATCGACCTACTGATATGTTTTCAGTCCTCAGAGGATGTAGAGCATTTTTTCAAAAGTTGCTCTTTTTTGTGGGTACAGACAGTGTATGCATCTCAGGCTGTTGAATATGAGCTTGTGCATATGTAATCGTCAACATGCCCATGATTATCCACCAGAACATTGTCAATTTTCAGCATTTGCAGTAACTTCTGCAGTAATGACAGGTAATCATCAGCAGGGCCATGTGAAAAGGCAGACACAAGAAGTGCACTGTTCTAAATTCAGTCCTTGTTTAACAGGAGTTTTGCATTTCTCCCCTCACACTGTTGATATAATGGGTGGGTGGAATGAGGGCACATCATGAAGGGTGCAGCATGCCCTGAGCTGTGTGCTAACTCGATGTCTGAGCCACGGTGAGTAATGATGGCAGAGAGGAGACTGGCACAGAGGCAGGGACAGGGCTTATCAGGTTTATGCTGCGGCTGATAAAATGTTATATTCAGTTTCAGATTCCAGCAGCAGAGAAAGAAATGCTATCTAAAAATCTAACCTAACCACTGCAGGCAGGCGACTGCAGTGGTAAAGACATGCTGGCATTTATCACACACTAACATAGTGTGTGCTGTATGTGACAAAAACACACTGCTTCCATGATACACAATCTCAAGATTTTTTTAAGCGCACTAACATCATTTTATTTTGGGAGAAATGATCTGCATGAATTTCATCAGTTAATCATCATGATCGAGTCAAGGCCCTAATTAAGTTTTCCTCATAGCAGTGTGGCAGTTAGATGGCAGTGGAATGTGAGCCCTGTCAACACAGTAAACATACAATCCAGGATATCCATCAAAGATATATCTATATATCCATATCTATATATAACTGCTAAATAAAATAAAAAAAAGTAAATATACCTTTATAACAGGTTCATAAGTAGTTTTTTTTATGAGTTTATTAATAAGGTTTCAAACACTTTATGAAGAAGCTGCTATAACAGATCAGCTAAAAGGCTTAACTGCCAAATAGAGAGCCCACATTTATTGACTGATATTCTTGATTTTCTTTAAAAATATTTTTGAAATATGAAACTATTTGGAGGTGGTTTAGAAAGATTTATGTTTTCAGTATTAAGAAGGGATGTTCACACATGGCAGGGAAGTCAGACAGTAACACATTTATGGTCTCTTCAATTGATTTATTACTAGTGAGACAAATATTTCTTAAACATCTTTTGATGATGAGCGATGTGCTCCTTCATGAACCTACAGTCATTTTCCGTCAGAGTTGAAGATCTTTCATGACAGAGTTCCACCTGACCTTCTTTTTCTATGTGATTCTCTATGGTGAGAAAATCACAGGGAAAACAACATATTTTGGGCACCAATCATGATTAATGCTCATTGTCCAACTGTTTTTTTTTTTGCCAGACTTTTAAGATGTATATGTGCTTAGTTTTTCATAAATATTTAAATGTATTTAAGATTTTAACTTGCTTCTGTTTAGTTTCTACTTTGAAGTTTTCTTTCAACGGCTTCATGAATATTTTATGTATTTTTCAAAAACAGTTAAGAAATATAATCCTGTATAAATAAAGTTCTATCATCATCATGAAAAACAGCTTGAAAGAAGCTTGACTGTAGGTTATGAATAATAATAGGGCTGTGAGTGTGTGTGGTGGAGAAGAGGTATGCGCGAACAGGATGTTCTGTGCAGAAGGTGTCGACTTAGATGTTTCAGAATTTTGAAACACAATCGATAGTTTTAAAAAAAAAGTTAGGGAAAATAACACCAATGTTATACTCAAGATAATGGCAGAATTATCAAGCTCAAATGTATTATTCATAATAACATTAAACTAAATGAAAATGAATAAATTACTTTTAACTAAGACATCATAATAATCATGAGAAACACAAAAGCTGAAAGCAATGCTGCTCCCGAGGCTGGAGGGAATGAGACGGCTTTGAATACCTAAGCACAGTGGCCTTATAGTAGGATAAAGCAGACATACACTACCCCTTATTGATATCATACTGTCTTTTCATCGAGACGGTGAAAGAATGTCCTTTTCACCCAGCCTACTTCATCTTCAGAGTCTGCAGTTCTGGAATATGGCTGCAACTACTGCTTTCATATATCACATATGGAAATGATATAATAAATCATTATGGAGAGGAGAAAGGTTCCGCTGCTTTACAAATACTGTTGTCCTGTGAACAGCCTTTCTTATTGTCTCTAAATTCAATAGTTCCCCCTCTTGTGTGCTTCTTTTTATTACTTGTCTCATTTATTGCACTGCTGTGCCTGTCAGATCGGGCTTTGTAAATGAAGCTTTTGTAAAAAGGGTTATTGAAATAAGTTCATGGGATCCTAGAAGATAAGTGATGCCAGAGAGAGTTAATTGGCTTTTTGAATGTTGGCTCAGAGTGTGACCGGCTATGGACCAGGTTACCATGACAATATACCTGTGCTGCAGAGTGAGACAACTTTGTAAGCAGCTAGAGCTGAGCCCTGACTTAGCTTTGCTGCCTTGTAATCTGTCTACGACAGCGTGGCCCTAGAAGGGCTTCTGAAGCACGTGGATGGGGTTGAACATGATTTCTTATACCAGTTAACATTATTCATTCCTCTAGAAGTCTTGTTAAATTCTCATCATGGTTTGTAAGATGGGTTTTTTACCCCCATATGTCATATGGGGAAAAAAAAACAAAAATGGCTTACTCCACTTAAACCTGCAGTCTTTGCAATAATAGGAATTTCCCAATGAGGAATCAACGAGTTTTCATTTAATCAGTTTATATTACCTCTTCAGGTCGACCCAGGGCTGGAGTGCCGGTGAGCAGGATGGCCCGCTTGGCTCCCTGAATAAGAGGCACCAGAATCTTAGACCGTGCTGCATTCCTGGATTTGAGGTAGTGTGACTCGTCCACCACCACCACTGCAAACTGCTGCTTTGTCAGAGCCTCTACCAGGGGGCGTGCATCTGTGGTTAGCAGGCCATAACCCAGCACCGAAACCTTGCTGCAGCTAATACCCCTGGTGGACCAAATATGGATGGACAGACACACAGACAACACACCCACCCACACACAGACACACATTATAAGGAGTCACAATATAAATATCAAACATAGGATGCATCATAAACACAAATCTCAGCCATAACATCTTTAAATCTACCTATCTAATATTGTGTAGACCCCTCTTGCTGCGCAAATATCTCTGTAATTGTTTCTTCAGACTGCTTTGCTTCCATATTTTTCCTGCTACCAGAATATCGACGTATTATCGAAGGATAAAATGTTCACTTACGACTTAATATATCCGACACAGGTGCCATTGTAATGATACAATCAATGTTATTCTAACCGACTACCTTTATAAATGTGTGCTTGGTCCTTTGGAGGTAGTGTATCGAACCCCCACCCCCACAAAAAAAAAAGAAAATTGCAGATGCTGTTGTTTACGATGCAATTATTTTTGCTACATTCAAGTGTAAGACTGGTGATCATATTGCAAATTCCATGTGTTTCAATATGTTATGATATCCTAACTCTGTCTGTGGCCCAAAATCCACTACACAACAATAATATAAAAGGTTCAATATACTGTTGGCTTTTGACAGATTTATGGATAATAAAATGATAGAATACAATTACCGACTATGAGCCATTAATCTGAAATTTCAGTTTTTATTAATTTATCCGTAACGTTGTGTCAACGGCTAGAGTTATACTTAAACTGTTTTCAATTGCTCAAGAGTTTGACTCGGCGACCGAGCCCTCAAGGTAAAGTAAAGCAGACGCTTGAGAAAAGAAGTGTGTAGCCGTAAGCCACAGAAAAGGCAAGGGGAAAAACACACTATGCATGATGAATCTGTAAATTTCATCTCTCCTCTCAAGCACTTAAGAAATCCAATCCTGGACTCTACAGCAATTTCCATATTTTCCTGGGCAGCCCTGACACAAACATGCACACAGAGATAGATGAACAAACAGTTACGGTATTTGGAACATCTGGCAGCCTCTAATAATTCTTCACCGTTCCCACTCCCGCGCACACTCCTGCACACAAAGACAGACACACACGCACACACACACACGCACAACAGAAATAAACCGGAGGTGCCATTCATGTTCTGAAATATAAAGAGTGACTCAAAAGAGGCGATACTGTATAATTTTTCCTTGCCTACCGTATAGTCATTAACACATCCAGTTCAAGGACACGTTTTCCCCCTGAAGGCATTCACAACCTCTTTGCACCTCATCTGTGATGTGAGGTTGAGAGAATTTTTCCCCTTCGATTTGCAGATACAGAAAGTTTGTTTCATTCAAAAACACCAACTAAAGACAACTAAGTGAAAGTTGAGATGATGGTAAGAGTAGCTGTTGTCAAGGCTCACGTGTTACATTAGCTCACTTGTGCAAAAAACAAACCTTGAACACAAATCAACATAAACAGCTGTGAAAGCGACATCTGTCGACGACAGCAGTTTTCCACTTCCTGCATTGATATTTCAGCTCTTGTTCAATATCACTGCCTTGACATGGTCTGTCTGTCAGGGCTGTCAAACATCGTCCCATGCTGGCTCCTGATGCATAGGGGCAGTTTGAGATTAAATTGTCTGCCACATCCTTTCTGTCTATCACACCACCTCATTTCACACTCTGTGACTTTCACATTTTTATTCAACTCTTAAGGTAAATTAGTCAAAAGAGCAGCAGGATTGAGGAATCAAGTGTTAGATTCGGTTCCAGCAAGCCCTTCTCTTCTGGCCTAGACATTGTTAGAATCAGAATTATATTTTATAATTATATTTTCAGAATTTAAAAAACATTTTAATTGAGACTACATGTACTGCTTCCCTCCCTGGCTGCTCCCAGTGTGCTTATATAAATTAAAGCTTTGTTTTATCTTGAGTGTCCGCTGCTTACATTTTATGCTATTTTGCTTTCCTGGTGGCTGTATGAGTACGTGTGACTGGTTGTTGAGATCATATTAATGCTATTTTGCATATTAGTGGCACATCCTTGATGGTATCAGTGCATGTCTATGTAATTAGTGTATATCACTCATCGGTGTTACACCTCATTTTAACCACTTTATTCCACTAGATAAATGTTACTGTCTCTTTGAATGTGGACCAGTTACATTGTATGACAATAGCCTGTAGCGGGAATGTCATCCCTAACCCTGGTTATGAGGGATGGTGTGTTGGGATGACCTACATGGTGTGGCTCTTATTTTCCACCAGGTTGATGTCTCCTGGCTGCAGCTCAGGGATCCACCTCTCCAGCTCCTCAATCCAGGGGTATTTCAAAGACGAGGGCACCACCACCAGGAGGGGCCACTCCTGCCTGTAAGCATACGCCACCGCAATGGCCTGCACCGTCTTCCCAAGACCCATCTGGCCCATCCAAATCGACACACAGATGAAGGGGAGAAAAACAACTCAATTGCACACTCACGCTGCAGTAAATTGCTTATGACGGCTGAACTGATGTGAGGCCCAAGAGTAATAAGGTCTCAGAATGATTCTTGTGTCAAAACCGATTAGACACGTAGGAGTGCTGCACAGGGCTGACAAATTAATTTCGAGGCATGCAAGTCTCAGGTTCATTTTTTAAAATAGATTTCCTGAAACAGCATCGTGTGTGCTTACCTCATCAGCAATCATGCATCTGCAAAACAAAGAGAGAAAACTTCATCAGATGAGCTTTACTATAAGATTGTTGTGAAGGGCTGAGCTGTAAGCAATAAATGCACAGTTGCTATAAAAAGAGTTTATAGTTTGCATGTTAATAAAACATTGCATGCAGCAGAAGGGCTTAAGGCGGTTTTACTCTTATTCGGACATTGGTGGCCTGTCCAACAATTTATGTAAGAAACTCTCGTGACACAACTTCTCAAGATTTGCTGAACACAAAAAATGAACGAAATCACCTCTCACTCCTGGCTGTTTACAGACATATTACAAATCGGTCATTTTTAATTTATGTCTGTACTGGGTTTCAGTTTTAGTACAGTTGTTCCTATTGACTATTTCTTTGTCTGAGACAGATTAAAATGAGTGCTCACTGTGAAAATTTCCAGGAGACGATGGCTATTTTTGGAGGAAACAACAAATTTTATAAAGATTCACCTAAAAATCAAGCTTATACTAAATTAACAATTTCTTCAATGCGTGAGCTAAATTAAGTACTCATTTAGGAGTTAACTAAATTCAGTGATCCATTGGATGCCCGATTTCAATGTTCAGATGAACTTCAGGAATGAGTTGAACATTTTTGGTTACAAACTCAAATCTAAGTGCATCATGTAATCAGCCGACCATTAAATATTACTTAGAGTAGGATGACAAGTTATTAATAAACTGTCAGTATTACAATGTACTTGTTATTGTTGTACTTATATGTATAGAAGTGTGGGTGAGTTATTTTTCAGTTCAGCTTGCAATGCTGTGAAGTCTGAACCTTCTGACTCCACAACAGATCAAACCCAAGTCCAAAGGTGACTGCTTGTTTGGTGCACTACCCCAGAAACGAAAGAACAATCTTCCCCCCCTAAAACAAGGTGGGATGTCGGATTTTGTATCATCTATTTGATTTTATTGTACACGATAAGGCTTGAAGGGTGAATAAATAAAGTCTTACTTGCTGCTGTGTTCAATTCAATGTTATGTCTAATGTCTGTCATTTAACAAAGCTTAACCATTTTGCAAACCTTCTCTCTCACTTTCACGTGTCATAACTCAGATTGTTTTTTTTGGTTAATGAAACAAAAATATCTCGTAAAAAATATTTAAAAAAAGAATGTTCCAAGACACAGATGTGAGTTCTTTTCATGCCAGGCTGACAACTCACTGATTAGACCTAATTTAAATCCCAAATTGGCTGTCAGACAATCAATATGTCAGAAATTCAGTAAGCGTACTTCCAGCCGGAGCAGATTTACAGACTTATTTATCAATGACTGCTGTCAAAAAATGCATAATGAAATGTTGTGAGCCTATTTAAATAATAGAAATGTGAATATGTTGTAAAAGTAACTACCCCTCCTGCGTTCCTCTTTTTTTTGTGTGTCTAATGCATATTGTGTCTGATTTTCAAACAAAATGAATGTGTTTACATACACACAAATAACAAGTTCGAGATGATAAGTGTATCAACAAAACCAAAAAGTTCATATAATACCAACTGGGTTTATGTGAAAATGTATTTGCCCCTTTTGAAAATCAATAAAAAAAAACTGCCAACCTGCACTAATGACTGCAGCTGGACTAAATACACCCAGACCTGATTACAACGAGAAGAATTCAATCAAACGATGACGGTTTTTCTTCTCCTAAAATAGACTTTTTTCAGGAGCATGATGTAAGACAGTGGGTCTCACAAGAAGCCCTCATCCTGCTTCAATACTTAACCTTTTCAGATGTGTCCAATCTTAGAAAATTCTCCAAAGAGTGCAACGAAGGCTAATTCAGAAGTCACAAAAGATTAAAAGAATCTGAGGAACTTTTCTCACCTTAATAATGGTTCCACTATTGCAAAGAAAATTTGTAAAAATGGCATCATGGGAGAGTGGCGAGGCAAAAGCAACTGCTAACATTAATAAACATTAAGGCTCGTCTGAATTTTGCCCAATCACACATTGATGTCTCTCAGAGATCTTGGAGAATATGCTATGAACAAAACAAACAGGGGTTGTACTGTTTGGAAGACAACTATCTAAAGATTGGTAAAACTAAAAAAAACTTTACACCTACTAGGGCTGAGCAATAATAATAGATTCATAGTACACTAACACGTTCAGGCAGGCTAAGCTTAAGCTAAGCGCAAACTTAGCATTAGCTTGCCGAAGCTAAGCCAAGCGCTAAAGCTTGGTTTGGTCTCGGACATAAAAAACAGAAGGCCTGCCAGATTTGACCCAGGGTCGATCACTAGTATCTTGGACTCAGGCCGGGTTTGGCCAAATATTTAGAAATCATTTTCGAGTTCATCAAGACGGGTAAGTCAGGGATTGACAAAGTCAGATAGCTAATTTGACATCCTTTCAAGATATCTAAGTGAAAACCCAGTGTAACAATAAAGAAAAATAATTGTTGGACAGTCTGTGTCTCTGTGTCGACCAATGTCAATTTTCAGTATTTGAGATTGTTTCTTACGTGACACCCTATTCTGTGTTCAGAAGCTCATTGCGCTATGTGTAGCATCTCAAGCAGTAAATGTTCCCGCAGACAAGAAAAACCTGTCTGCGGGAAGGTTTGAAACTATTTGAAGGGATGATGATTTAGATGTGGATGTGTCTAACGAAGCAGTTCCTCAATGGTAAGACTCCACTTGAAGTATATTAACTACTACTAACTGCTTATGACAGTTTTTAATGTTTGCAATTGATATGATAGAGCCAAAAAGACCATTCCCTTTACGGTAATTTACACTGTTGATAGGAGTGATCAGGGTAAACAGAAAAGCGGTAACTATGGTAACAACAACTAGTTGGGACAAAAAAAGCAGCGATTTTGCCAGTTCCAGGCCAGGCTCTGTCAACGGTCTCGGACAGAAAAGTGTAGCCCATGCCAGGCTCTAGTGCACAGTAGATATATGGGAATTAACAGTTTAGTGCCCCAGTACATCTATCTGTGTTACATACATCTAGCACTTTTTAATTTCTCATGTCCATAAAAAAGTACAATATGATGTAAAGTGAATGGTAAGAGGAGGAAAGAATAGAGATTCATTTGGTCAATTGGCAATTTTCATTAAGCCAGAATTGCCCAGCCCTACTACCAACAGTCAAGCATGAAGGTATTGGTGTAATTTTGTGAGGGTACTTTGCTGCTTCAGGGCCAATAGGTTTCACCATAATTGAGGGAAACATACCGATCATCTGTTTGTAAATTAAACCTTGAGCGCAAGCGGCTCAAGCAGCACAACAGTGATGCCAAGTAGAAGAATAATTCTGCTTCTGAATGAAAGTCTTGCATTAGGTCTACAAACCCAGAGCCTAAAGAAAGACTAATGCAAGTCTGGAAAGATAAGCGGGCCCAAATTCTCCCACAATGATGTCAGAGACTGATCTCCAGTTATCGAATACGTTGGCGGAACATGAATTAAAAATTATTTTTATGTTGAATTTTGCTTACAAATTTGAAGCAATTCTGTATGAGAACCGCCGAAAAAAATAAAAGAAATATGGAAGCCTTCAATGCTTTTTCACAGTACTGCATGATTGGAGAAGTATGTGTAAATAACAAATGTCACTGCACATCATATTAAATCACAAACCATGTCATCATCAAGATGTTTTAATAAACTTTATTGAAACGATTAATTCAAAATTGATTATGCATTTTGTGTTAATGTTCAATGTAAGGACCCACTTTGTCATCAATCATCCTGATTGAGCTGTCAAAACGTTCTATAATTGACTCTTTCCATCTTAATCATCTTTTAATACACATGGTTGAAGGGAAGAAGCGTCTCAAATAGAACCTTGGTTTGCATAAAAGCAACTGTTCACCTGTCTGGCTCTGTCTGATAAGGTATGTTTCTCCAGTTGTGTCACAGTCAACTAGTTCCTCCTCTATACTAAACTCCATTAAGGGAATATTGAAATTGTGACACACCGCTCAGCTGAAGTTGGCCTTACCGAAAAAGAAGTTTCTCTCTGCCCGGTGGATTTGGGCCTATTGTCATCTCCTTGCTTATTCATAAGAATTTCCAACATCATGTCAGTGCAAGCAGTGCCTCAGAAGAGCCGTGAATACCTCAGACAAAGTCTCTCATTATTTCTCCTCCTCCCTCTCCTCCTCCGCTGCTCCCTCCTCCCATCTCCGCCCCATTTCTCTCTTTCAGCTGAGGAACATGATTAATGTGCACCTTGCCACTGGTGGTTTTCTAATTGCCAGTACACCGGCCCAGTCAGCGCAATGCGCACACACGCACACACACACAAAGACCTTACAGTGTGTGAAAAATGCAAACAAAAGAAAATTTGTGCAAAAAAGCAAAAATACACAATATATGCAAGGTCCACACACCGAAGCATATATAAATGTCTGAACAAACATGAGTGCTTGCACATACACCCACCCACCCACACGCGTTCACACATACCCCCACACTCTCACAGCGGAAGGGGTGCTGTTGGAGCAGGTTCTTGCCATTTTTCAACACATTAATCATCCTCCTTTAAATAACCTGAGTGTCGTCTTGGCGGTTTGAGACTGTGTGGATGCTGCAGTGCTGTTGCCTGACAACGGCACGGCCAATATTGCCCAGTCTCTGTAATGTTATCTCTGAAACCCATAAGCCACAAAATGTCACAAAATGGGCTCCCCCACTTCCCAAACCTGGCAATAAAGATTTGATGGATTTGACCTCTGCTCAGTGATGTGTTGTGCTGACCAGAGTCTAACCCAAATCTCCCAACCCCTATTAAGGTTCTCTTTTAAGGACTGGACCTGTGGTGCACGGTACGCCGTGGATAAAACTTCACTCCGAGCTACACAAAAGGCTGACTTAAGGGTGCAACAGCACCGCATGTTTGGATCGCACATAAGGTTATAGGTTCAGTGCACTGTTTTACTGAATTCACTAAAGGGCCCTAAAATCGGCTTAAGAGGTAAAGGTTTCAAATTTTTTTTGTTTACGTGAAGAGATGTAGGAGGATATTTTAATAGGTGTGAATGACTTTAATAGAAGAGTTTAAAAACAAGCTCTAAGGGGCATTCCACAATTAGTGCTTGGCTCACAAGTGTATCTCAATTTGAGCAACCTCCTGCTCATCCAGATCCATCAGTGCTCTTCTAGTTATGTTTTCAGTGGTGCTTAAAACAGTCAAATGGAACAAATCTGTTAGCACTTGTTCTCTATTTTAGTCCAAGGATTTCCAATCTGCTGTTTCCCGAAAGTTAGACCAGTGCCTCTCATAAATGAAGAGTTGATTTCCCCCCTAAAATATCCTTGCTCTTTTTTCTAAATTCCCAGATGCCTATGGGATCTTGCTTATGTTGTCTGAAACCATATAAACTATACAAAATACAAAGGAAACACTTAAATCACACATCCAGATCTGGATGAATGAAATATTTGTGTTGAAAATCTTTATTGATATCATAGTGTTATTTGTTGAGAACAAAATAACCTAAGAACCGTCAATGGAAACAAAAATCATTAACCCATTGAGGACAGGTTTCAGAATCAGAATCAAAAAGTGCAAAAATGAGATCCCAGGCTGATCCAACTTTTAAGAATTTCCTCAAGACAACTCATAATGTGGCTCAGCACTGTGCACGGCCTCTATGTGCCATTATGCACTCCTTACAATGTCTAGGCATGCTCTTGATGAGATGATGGATGGTCTCCTGGGGGTTCTCCCTCCAGACCTGGATCAGGGCATCAGCACCATGACAGTCTGTGTTGCGACGTTGCGGCGGTGGATGCATCAATACAAGACGTCCCTGAAGTGGTCGATTGGATTCAGGTCAGGTCTTGCGGGCCAGTCAATAGCATCAATGCCTTCGCCATCCAGGAACCAATGACACTCTCAGCCACATGAAGCAGGACATGGTCATGCACCAGAAGGAGCCCAGGGCAAACCGCACCAGCATTCGGTCTGACAAATACAATCTAAATACAATGGGTCTGAGGATCTCTTCAAGGATATGCTTCCCAAGATCATCGCTGACTGACCGCCAAACCAGTGCATTGCGCCACAACAGAGGTGAGGTGATGTTCTTCCAGTTCCCCCAGGGAAGTCAACTTGACAAACCATGGATGGCTGCAGGTTCTGGAGCGGTGCTCGCCGGGGGGAGAGGTTGTACGCTCTCAGCCCCCGATCCCGGGAAACAGTTTAGTGGGAGCGGGGACGGGGCACTCTTAAGCTCACGGCCAATGATTTATGTTGTTTGCAACTTTAGCTTTGTGCAAGGTGGAGGAACACTGACTTATACACAGACTTGTGAGGGATTTATTTTGTGAGTGAGTGAGTGAGTAATTATCCTTGAATATTTGTGATGTCATACAATAAAGACATAAAAACCGATGCATAAAATAAATTTGGTGTTAGATATTAATAACTCTAACACTTAAAGCAACCTGCGGAATGACCATAGAGTTGAGGTTATTCAATTGGCATTATTTAATTCAGCAATGGCCATGAACATCACATTTGTGAGAAAAAGTGTCTGTGTCTGGACATGCGTCTTATCTAATAGTAAAATTTATCTTCTGCCACAGGCTTTTGATAAACTGCCTGTACTCTTTGACAAAAAGCAGCAGCCACCATCCTGTGGTGATACATTGCTTGTCACTGCTTTAAGAAAATAATTTCTACCTCAAGAGCTAGAGTCTGAACAGAGGCTTTTATTAGTTCTGCTCCTTTGGAAGTGGGATGTCTGTAAAATTCCTTCAAACTACTATATCTCAGTAGGACCTCTTTAACCAAGGCAATAACATTTAGGTCAGTCTAGTCACTCTATATGATCCCTTTTTTCATTTCTATTTCACTCAGCAAAAAACTGTTGGGCGGGTAGCACAGTTGCTTCACAACAATAAGGTTCCGTTTTCAAAAAAATCTATGCCCTCCATATGGTGTTTGCATGTTCTCCCCATTTTTGCTAGGTTCTCTCTAGGTATTTTGGCTTCCTCCCACAGTCCAAAAACATGAAACAAAAGGTGAATGTAGTGCACATCAGCGTAAATGGTTGTCTGTATCTCCGTGGCCCTATTGACTTGCGTCCAGGGTGTACTCTGCATTTTGCTGGGATTGGTCCAGCTTTTATGAAACCCAGAAAAGGGTAAGAAGCTAGAGGAAATGAAGAATATCATATCTCAGTACCAGTGGCAGCTGTTGAGTTTAAAAAGCAGTTGTAGAGATTTTTTTTGATATCTCAGAAAATAAAGTTTTGTAACAAGAGGTGCAAATTCTCCTCGTTACAAAACTTTACCTGCATATTTTATTATTTTGTAGTAAAATAAAAAACTTTTATTAATCCATCCTTACTGGTCAGGTTTTCAGGACTTTTTCGCTAACTGCTAAGCTAACTGGTTAAATACTAAAAATGAACAAATGATATTTATCTGGACAAGGCTGAAATAAAATATATTTGTTATAGTTTAGTAGTTCGCAATTAATAAATCTCCCCTTTACCATTAGTGCGTCACACTGAAATTCCTAGGAGAATTGAAGAGGAAATGTGGATATTCTCATTGAACCAACACAATGTCAATATTGTTTTCTGGTTGTTGATTGGTTAGGGAGGACGTCTTCCCTTAGAGCAAATTTTACTGAGTTTTGGCAGATGTGCATGAAACAAAGAAGCACATTAAAATACATTAAATTGATCTAGAATATCCCGCATCCAGAGGAAGATAAGCTAAGTTTAGCACTTTGGGTTTTTAGCAGATTTGGTCCAAATGTGAAGTGTGTTATAAATAAAATGTATTTTTATTATAAAGTCTGCCCCACCTTTGCCCTCAACTTCACAAGTCTTTCCCTTCGCCTGCCCTGTAGATGTCCCTAACCTGAATTTCAATAGTGGATATTTTCCTAAGAAGTATAAAAATCATTTTATAAATGATACTTAGATTTGGTAATAGTTTATTTAAACCAAGTACTCTATTTCTCTCCCTCTCGCCTCTCGAAAACAGACGAGGACCCTTCTCCTCTGCTAAGTACTACCCTCTGAGGAAAGCACAAACATTTAGGTTCTTCTATGTAATCTCTTTTTGATAACTAACTATTTCAAACAGCCTTAAACTGTTTGGAGCAGCCTGGGGAGGGTCCTCAACCTAAGTATAATATTTGACAGGTTAAAGTATTACTGATATGTTTGAAAAAGCTATAATAGGAGCAAACACTTACGCTCACACTATTTCATATTTCAAAATGAATAGCTGTAAATAAATAAATATTTACATATTAAAATGAATTTCTATTTTCAAATATGTTATGAGACACAACACTCAGCCCAGTGAGCACACAGCTTCATGTGTGCTCACTGGGTGCCTGTAAAGTGGTACGTGAATGTGAAAAATACAGTATTTTAAGTACACCAGTTAGACGGAGCGCATCATTAAAAATAAATATTCAGGGCAGCGTCGCATTAAAACTATCTCTAAAACTATCTCTGAAGTTTAACTGACACAAATGTGTAAAGTGAAATAGTTAACACATGCTGAGTCTATTAGAATGTACATGGTAATTCCCATTATATGTTAGCATTAAGCTAACGAACCAAGGGCTAATTACTTTTCCAGATTGTTGTGAGGCAATAAACATTCAGGATGCAAATGTAAGGCTCTGTCTCTCATTTGATGAACTGTATATCTGCCCAAGAAGAACCCATGTAAGGGAAACGCCGTATAAGTTATACAAAGCAATATCTATCCAAACCGGTCCCAACACATTGAGTAATTTTTGCAGTGTCAAAACCCATGCGTTTGTTAGGCTGAACTATATATGTATTTCTTAAAAATCAAACATTTCATTTTTTTTGTAGAATGTACGCTATTATTTCCACCAGTAGGTCAATCAGAATCTATTAAAGTCAGACGTACATAGAGATATATGAATGTATGTGGCTCCATTGGACTATTTATTCTCAAGATTGCAGTTTGTCTATAGTTTAACTAATACAAATTTAAGAAATATGGAAATAGATGAACGATGGTGGTCAATAGATAAAACAAGTAGCACTTACTCAGAGAGCGTAAAAATCCATCAAAGAACAACAGTACCCAAGTTAGACATTATTGTAATAAGAATAAATTAGATTGCTTTACCTAGGATACCCTTTAATTACCAAAAACATCTTAATAATACAACTTTTTACAAATTTAAATCGATACCTCAATGAACTATTAGTAGTGTATTATTCAAGATACAGTTTATAATTATGTGATACGCAATGGACATAGACTGTTTGATCTTTTAACATAAGGGTCAATATTTGCAGTAACGAGCCATTTTTCTGCGCTATTGTACTTATATATAGAGTCATCTGAAAGCTTCAGTAAGAGCCAATGACCTGGCTGAACCAGTGGCTGGGACCAGTTCGGTGGAGGGTCTGCAGGGAGTTTGTTAGATTTATGGTATAAGATTTGACTGCTCTCTTTCACCGATTTGGCATAGAACAAAAAGGTGACCAGGGTTGTCTGGTGTTTCACATTATGACTAAATGATCCACAATATTCACTTTAATAGATGCTTTCTGAAAAGCTGAGCTTCTCTTGAGAGAGTTAGAGAAGCTAAAGGATAACGGACGATTTTATTTTCTACTCATAGCAGAAAATAGTAATCAGATGACAAAATGAAATGCCCGACAAATACAAAAACGGCGTTCCAAGGGTGAAAATAATTTCTGTTCCATCCATCTGAGTTCATACAGAAGAAGGAAGAATTATAATTATGCAAAATAATTGCAATAAATATTTCAATAGTAATTAGCTGGAGTAAATACTCTATAATAATAAGCTATAGTGTATATCACAGTATAGCTTTTCGTGTACATGGTCATATACACGAAAAGTTGGGGATATTATGGAATCGTCATCAACGCGTCCTCCGTGTCCGACGCCGCAGATCCTTTGTGTTCACGCGATAACTCAAAAATAATTTTATAGATAATTTTCAAATTTTATATCAAATAAGCCTGGATAAGCCTGTTACCTTAACAGATCATATTGTACTCACTATGGGGAGAACATAACTTTTGTACTAAAAACATAAGCAGGTTTGTCTGATTTAGTTCAGGAGATTGATCTTGTTAATATTAGATTTTGTTCTAATAGTTCATGTATTACTCACTGGGGGGAGCTTTTTTCATGAAAAACAACGCTTTTCTGTAAATAACTGTACACATACATTCATGGACCATTTTCATAGACCTTGTGTGAGGAATAACTGGATTGATTCTGGAAGAGATCAATCATATATTTCTGAAACTTGGGGGAACTTTATAACCAAAGGTTCTGGTCCATAGATTCACAAGCATTGGTCCAATTTTGTCCAGAAGTAGTGCATATGAATTGACTCGAGGTGATCTATATCTTTTATATCATATTTTACCCATATTTTAATCAAACATTTCAAATTTCGCTCACTTTAAGGAGCTTTTACACTAAAAATACTATGGAAATGACCTCACATTTAATTCAATCAGGGGGATTGCTTCTACAACAAAGGGGATTGGAGCCTTTTCGGGGATAAACCCTTGCTGTCAGGGGCGGCAGTATACGTGGGTCTAGTTGTGACAACAATAACTGATCTCAATCTAACAATACATTTTTGATTCAGAGAACCAGTGGATAAACATTATGAGACACTAACCAGCGGGTTCGTTAGCAGAGTTTTATCAACAGTAGTGTGAATTGGATAACGTTGTGTCGCACTACCACTGTAAAATTCTTTCAAAAAATAGTCAATGCTCATTAGGGGTGAGCATATTTGACACAAAGTAAGTGAAAGAGCAGAGGGCATATTAAGATAAGAACAGTTTTGCTTTCTTACAATCAGTCTGTTAGTATGGTTTCATATTGTAAATAGTTGCTCTGGGACTTTTTAAAGTGAGAAAGAAACCCAAATTATGACATCATTGGGATCTGCGACAATGAGTTAAAAAATATGCCGGAGCATATTTGTTAGTAGAGGCTATCAAAACTAACTGTCGCATTAAGGGCAATGTAGGATCCAATGTAGGATCTGATCCTAACCAGAACTCAGGATATGTTGGCCGTCTTCTGCTCCATTTTTTCCTTGCTTTATTGTCTCTTGTGAATTCCCAAATTTACAGTGGTGAAAGTTGACTCTTGGATTCAGTTGGAGACTGGAAAAACTTCAATATGTTTATTGTGATCCAGTTTGCATCAAAAGAAATCTAATAATAATGGACAGATGACTAATAAAAGCACTCAGCGAGCCAAAACCTCCACTAAGGCACAACAGTACCCACTGTAGACATTGATGTGATGAGATTCAATTAAATCACTTTATATTGGAAAAGTTCATGCAGATTCGTCCATTAACTTATGAGATATTGCCAGCCTCTAAATGTACTAAAAAAATCCACCACACTCCATCAGTATCTCTCAAGTGCTCTGGAACCGTTCCTCTCTTATCGTTCTTTTGCACCTTCTATTTCCAGGTCTCGGCTCACAGACCCACCACCACCCTGACCCCCTTTTTTTTGTTTCGTATGACAAAAAATAACAAAGGTATTATCCCAGCCGCCACTGTTTTACACAGGCACAAAGAGGGTGTTGGCTCAACTTTATAAAGCTATATATCTAAATTCATCAATCAACACCAAACCAAAAAATGATAAGAGTTTCAAGGATGCACTTTTGCCAGAGGCTGACACCGCTGCAACCAGCTTTATATTATTTAAAATAGTGGGACAAATGAAATGTCAGCAAAATATAACCATCTCTAGGATTTGTCTTAAATTATCTCTGGGTTTCAAAAAAAATTTCATGCAAATCTGTTCAATAGTTTTTCTATAATCTTGCTAACAAACAGACAAATAAACCCACAGAGGCAAAAAATATTATCTCCTTTGGAGAGAAAAACAGAAAACAGTAATAGTGCATTTTTCAGGCGATACCATTAGGTGGGTTTACATGGAGAGCCTAATTCCAATTATATTCAGAAAAGACGGCTAATCAGAAAGAAAATGCTGCATTCTCTCAGACTGGAAAGAACCTTTCCAAATGACATTTCATTCCTTTTAAAGGACGTAGTCTAAGTCCTGTCCGAAAGCCTTTCCGATAGCCAGTAGCTGCATTTAAAAACTGTTTGAGAAAGCTTTCTGTTGGAGTTGTACCTGTGCATGCCCAGCAGTGTGACGTAATGCTCCGGCCGTGACTCATTTGAAATATGGCGACTTCAAAACTACTGTTCCACATCGGAGAGTCATTTACCCTTCGCAACTTTGAAAAAGTTGAACATAGTTGGATGGTCCGTTTGACGAAAAGTCCCTTCCGTGCACGCACTGTTAGTCATATTCTTCTACTGGGCAGATGTTTGCGGTTGGCACATAGCTCATCAAAGCATTATCGCCACCCTATGAACTGTGTGGATCGTCAGCGCATGTGAAAAAGCGTTTTCGATTAGATGAGTCGATGCATGTAAACACCGGGTCGGAATAAAGATCACAGGTCATGTAAACGGACGACCGACATTTCAAGTCGGAAATGTTTAATTTGGATAGGAGAAAAGTGTCATGTCATGTAAACCCACCTACTGACACTAATGAGTTGTTGAATGAAGGAACCCATGCTCACACTCTGGTGATGTTGGCACAAAGTCATATAGTTTAAATCCACCTTGTCCCAAATTATGCGCTATCACATAATTCAGGACCTTCTTTTAACATCTGTAATCATAGGTTTGTTTTTACTTTTAATACCTTGTTTACGATTTAACATTTTCCATAATGGCGGAGCTGAATCTATCTATTCCCTGAGATGAAACTTTCTCACAGATAAACAGAATTAATTTAACTGACAGTGAATCTGCATTATCTCAGCTACCTATTGGTGCTAAATCCATGTCTCAACCTCCTTCTGCGATTGTATTGTAACCTAGTAAAAAATAAATCCCAAATGTATATTTTAATCACCCAGATTATGATCCAGGTCTGGATCAAATTGCACTTACTCGTGGAACATCATGATTTGTCCATGCCTGGGTATTATTTTGATTGCCCTTATATTACTATCCAAGTGACAACATGAGGAAAGGATCATAAAAAGTGTTTAATACATTGAAGTGGTGCCTTTTTGCTCCACTTTAGGTTTTTTCTTTTGATTTTCTTGTTTTTATTTAGTATATAAGATATCGAGCTTTTATATTTATTTTTGTCATCCATTCTTTTATTTTTGTCTTTCATATTTTCCATTTTCTTTTATTGTGTTGGTCCCCATTTGGTTTTAATACTTTTATTTCCGGATGGGAGGTGTTTTTATCACATTTTATTACTTTACCTTCTTCACGCTCATAACTCACAGTTATTTTGACTTTCTTGCATCTATGTCTTCTTTTTTCACACAATCAACGCTGCATTTAGTGTCTTTTGTCCTCTTTTTGATCTGATTTTATTCCTGCCTTGCATTTGTTTGACCTTGAGGCTCTGAATTTTCTGTTTTTATAGGATCTTCCTTCAAGGTTCCAGTCTTTGCCTTGTCTCTGAAACCACTTCATAAACATTAATTTATAAATGTGCTATATAGATAAGTTATAAACATCATTATTAACCAAACACGCAATTAACAGGGACAAGGTATGTATTCTAAATTACTGGCTTGTAAAACTTTAAATTAGTTTTCTAAAATATGCCTAACATACCTTAGGTGGGGATTTGAATATTTCATGGGTCATGCTTAGAATTTGTATTAATTAACAAGGTTTATTTTTTCATGATGATACTTGACAAGAGTGTTGCTTTATGCTACTAAACACCAATGTTACTTTCAGCAAAAGGGATCAGTCTGTGTGGCCTATAAAAATTATTGATTCAGTTACAGGCTTTTGTCCTTCTTCAACCAAATTAAGCTGCGTTGGGTCGTTTTTTTTTCTCATAAATAAAATTTGTCTAAACAAACATTTTTTGATTTCAGCTAAAAGGACACGAAATACCTAGTTATGAATATTACATTCCATTTTTTTTTCTCTCCAAGGGATTCAACTAAATACTGATTAAATCTTGAGTCGCTTTCACACGCTGTTTGGTTAGCTTTAAACTAACCATCGTTAGTTTCCTATGGTCCGCTTTAAAACGGGGATCTCGGTTTGCATCCTAGTGAACACTGGTCTAATTTGTTTGTCGTGTGAAACCAAACCTGACCAAGTTACAAACCAATGGTAGGAAGTGGAGCAAAGCACAGTTCATCATAGCACATGTATGAGATTCAATACATTCAAATCCATGTCAATAACTCGCTTGCCATCCGTGTAACCATGACAAGACGTTGTATGCCTTATTCGCACTGGACTAGTATTACCTGAGGACCCAATGTGATTTAGAAATTACACCCCCACGTTTGTGTTTCATACGGTGCATTCGATTGGGATAAGCTAAATTTGTATTCACTTGAATTTACTGACATTATACCAATGGATATTAAGTTAAGCCTCTGCCTAGCACTGGCTGCTGCAACCAACTGTCGGTGCCTGGAATAAATGCGCTGTATGCCAATAATTATGGCAAACATGTGTAGGGAGAGGACTAGGCCTACACCGTCGTCTCCGACAGCAAGGGTTTATCACCCAAAAAAAACCCTACTCCCTGCATTGCACAATCAAGTCCCCAATTGATTGCCCGAAAAAACGTGTTTTTCTTGAAAAAGGTTAGGAAGTTTTGCCCAAAAAAAGTGTTTCTGCGTAAAAAAGCCCTCCATAGTGAGTAAAAAGATGAACTATTAAGGGTAAAATACAATATATTCAAGATGTATCTTCTCAAGTCCATTCATATGCACCAAACCTGGACTATATTAGAACAATTGTTTAGAAATTATAGCTCAAAAATGTTTTAAGATAAAGTTCCCCCTATGTCAGAAACATGACCCCGAATTTTCCCAAAATCAATCCAATTCTCACTTCTACTTAGGTCTATGGGGATATAACATTTCTAAATGATCCATGAAACAATTTTTGAATATTACCTTATCATGACTAATCTGCAGCGGTGGCGGACGCTTGATGACAATTCTAATATACATGATATACATGATATATATCTAATATACATTTTCTGTTTTAAAACTATATTAAATATTAATTTTATGTTAATAATGTCTTTTTACCAATGTCTTTTTACTCTTCTTTATTTTATGAATTGAATTAGAGGTTACATTTTTGTGATTAACTAGAAATAAAGATCATGGTTATATTTATTAAAGTAATTCTCTGCCTTTAAGTTTACTCCCCTTTAATTCTTCTTTTTTTTTTTTTTAAAAAAAAGGGTGCCAACTCAGAAACATAGACAATGACAACAAGTCCAACTCTCATTGATAAAGATAGTGAAAGTCACAAATAGTTAAAAAAAAATTGACTTTTTTATCAGTAAGACAAATAACTTTTTCTGACATTGTTTTTGCATGAATTCTCTGTTTATGATTACAAAGCATTTATAGTTAATACAATCAATAAGTAACTCAATGGAGAAAAAATATAATGTGTTGCATTGTATGTTGATTGAAGTGGTGCTCATTCATTTTGAGCTGATGCCCTGACCCTGTTCAGCCCTGAGTAGACAAAACGTTCGCTGTGTACAGTCTTTTCATGTGGTGTAAATACAACAACTTGCATGCGTAAAGAGAACCAACTCCATCTTTGAAATGGGCTTCTTTCAGTACATTGACCAACCCAGTGAGAGACTACACAGTCTGCTTATTGATCTCCTCTTGCTTCAGCAGAGCCGGCTGTATTCAATAAAAGCACTAGCAGGCACTTACAATAATATTTAGGTCAAATCAGAGCACGGACGACATACAGTACATCATTTGATTGGCTTCAAGCTACACTCAACACCTTAATGGAAGCAGCCAATGGGTCTTAATGGATGTACCTTTACTCCAAATTGATGGCTTTGTTCAATATCTGTGCAGGGTACTTCTTTAGACTTTTTAAGAATAGCTGAATAGCACATACACCCTAGAAGTCACACTTCTGTTCAACTTTCCAAACAATACAATCAACCACATCTGATGGGTTTTTATTGCTGTGCTGAAACATAACTTTCCCAAATTATCCTTCATCTAACTCCATAAAATTCACCCAGCATCCTACACAGACCAATACAGCAGGCCCCATAACTATCTGAATTGCAACAACATTTAATGTTTTGGTATGCTACCCTTGATGCTCTGGATGTGAAAAGATATAACAACTATGATATTTACAAGGAAAATCTGCCCACGGATCCTCCAACACTGTTAGATTTGCAACATCAATCTATGCTGTTCATTGCATTTCAGGAGTCATTTTATAATGAATGGCTCCCATTATTTTTTGTCAGTCTGTTTTGTCTAGAACCACCCCAGGTAGAGATATCATAGATTTCACAGCACTGTTAAAATCCTTCCAAAATTGACAGGTCCAGAGTCCACACTGTATTCCAGTGTACTTGTGGAGAGAAATATGGCTGTTCTCTTTCTTCTATAATGAGTCTCGGTCTCAGAGTAACAGTGAAATAAAGAGTTTTCTCTTTTCATTCAAGTATCTTTTTGAGTAAATTTAATGACCAAATAAAGTACAGCTATGTGCCTTAAATAAGGCATAGAAAGATAAAGGTAACTGACGTATACAATTATATTGTTTAGCATGGTTGGCACCATTTTGACATGTTAGGAAGCATAGCTACAAACGTCATTATTATTGTCATTCGAGAAATAAGCTATGTATCACACAGGAACAGCTTAAATAGTAAAATACAACAGATATCATAATGCTATAGAGGCCGTCCCATGGAGATTTTTGGGTTTAATCCCAGCCCTTGACGATACATACAGTGGGTCTAAGACCCTGGAACCATAGCTCGCTGAGCGCTTCACAGAGACTGCCCACTGCTCCTCAGGGATGGCTCAAATGCAGAAAATATATTTCATATGATATGTACTTGTATGAAGAATAATAATTAAAGTTTAAATCATTATTATTATTATTATCATCATCACTTTACCTGCACCAGTGATAAATAGGCCGACACCAGCTTCTGGCAACGTTGCTGAGAAATTTTAGCCCATTCCGCAAGGGGCAAAGGAATCTAGTTCTGTTATATTCCACAGTGTACTTGCTTAAATGTCCTGAAGGGTATTAGAGTTGATGCTAATATTTGAAAGTCTGTCCAACACTAACTAACATATATTAGACTCTTCTGTTTTCCTGATACAAAATCCTTTTGACTCCTTGGAATTTTCATATGACAGTTTTTCACATTTCACAATCCAATCCTAAATTTTTCTTCATCTGCTGCCTTCTTATTTACAAATCTGTGAGGATACTGCAGATAATGTAGCAGTTGTCCTAATTTATCTGATAGAAACTAGCACTGCTGTATATTCCAGCATGGATTTTCACCAAAGCATGTTACTGTAACTTGTTTCGAGTTGAGGAGACAACCTTGGGTGTGCTAAATGGCAAATTTAATTTGAAAAACCTTTTTTTAAATGGAAGATTGTATAAAACCAAAGCTGTGTACACAAACTCCAGTGATGAATTCTCTTTTCACTGAAGCACGACAACTTGGAGGAATCATATGTGGGAAATACATATCTTTAACAATGTTAGCAAGGATGTCAAAACTGAGACAGGACTCGCTGCCGAAGTAAAGTTGTGAACAGAGTGACAACAACCGACACGTTCACCTAATTGGTCTTCATGGACTCCAGGCAAAAAACATTATCATTATTAAACATCAAACTCCACTGCTCATTGTACTCTCACTCTCCTCGCTATTTACAATACCTTAGGCCAATGCCAGATCTGTTCATATCCACAGAGAAGCACTCCCCACGTGGCTCTTACTGTCACACTGATGCCAATTGACTGAGGTAACTGTCCACACAGTGCAGCAAGAGCCAATTGACTTATGACCTCTCACCCGTGTAACAAAACAGTGCCTCCTAGTGTTGTTGAATCAATATGGCCGCTCCGCATCACAGCAGAGGGAGCAGGCTCCTCTTGGTTCTCCCTTTGCTGACCTTCCTGAGAACCTGAGTGCCTTTTTCTGTAATTGGTGGTGGGCAGTGTGTGAAATTTAGACAACTTGTGTTCATTTATTAAATGCTCAGATATTACATTAAACTTAAAAGAACCTTCACAGCAGCAGATCGATATTTGCTTACTGTAGAAGTGAAGTGGAGGCTACAGCTGCAAAGAACTGTTGGAATAAACCCAATAGAGGACTGCAACCAAAAATGACAAAAGAATTACTTATATGTAGCTCTCCATAGCTAAGGAATGGGTATAGATGACAATTGTTTCATGTGTTTGCTGATATGTAAGCTTAGTAAGTTACTCTGATATCAAGATGAAAAAATCTTAACAAATCAAAACCTAGACTAAGTGACCAACAGACAAAAAAACTGTGATCTCAGTAAATGAGCAACAGCACTGCTTACCGTCCATTCCTCGATAGAGCAAATTCCACTCCCTCCCTTTGGAAAGGCATCAGGCGCAGCAGGAGCTTCTGAGGAAGGCCTGATAGTTCTTGTGACCATCTTGTGTCACAGCAAGAGGTCTGTGGGCCATTATGATACATTTCCATTAGTAAGTCCTCATCAATTTCTTGGTCCTTGCTCAGTCAGACAGCTTTGGTTTTTCGCTGGAGTGGAAAAAAGATTGTTAAACACAGCAGTATATGTGAATTCACCACTGTGTACGGCAAAGTTGGTAAATATTTACAACAGTCTATCAGATATTAAAGACCACTTTTATTTATCGTATTAGCTCCGGAATTAATTTTTATTATTTGATTAAAATGCTAAGGTATCCCTCTGCTGCCAACATTATTGACAGAAATGCCAGAATCTGGACAAAGAAATTGAGATTTTAAGAGTTTTTAGGTAAAAATTCTCACAAAATATCACAAGATGAGGGGAAAATGTCAACCAGCTTAGACCCACAATGGTTCTTCCTTAGGGTGTGACTAGGAAGGTATTCTGATCAATCATCTCTATTAGAGGCATTTTTACAAAATCTTAGGCTAGATGCTGGTGTGCCAAAAGCAAGCCAAGCTGCATCTTTGTCCCTCACCCAAACTATCTTGGGTTCATCCATTAGTCTACATGTAATTATAGTTATGAGTGAGTGTGTACCAACTTCAGTAATCGGTTGTATTGTTTTTGTTTTCTTTTGCTACAAGATACCTTGAAAAGTTGTTGACAGACTTTGATGACAATTTGTGTACTGTTAGATGATCTTCAGCGGCAGAACAGTTAACTGGTGTGGAAGTAATACAATTCTATGCCAACAAAAACTCGATAATTACTTGGTGATTAAGCTTAGTTCATCTCCTCGAATGCTGTCTAGTTGTGGGCATTGCTAAGTGGAGGTAGAAGAGCGAGTTGTGTCAACAGTTCATAAAAGACATTTTATGTCATTTTGATGCGACGTAACTGCGTAATTATTTGATTTAAAAAAATCGCGTTTAGCTTACACTTATAGTCCCACTGACTCTATTTTAACTATTAGTTATCATTTTTCGGTACTTACAATATTGGAACTTTAAAACTGGAAACTTTAACTGCATGCATCTTCAACACAAAATATGCTACATGTAACCGTGTCAGCGATAGTTTAAAGGTCCTTGAGGAGAAGTCAACAGATTGGCGGCCTATAATGACCAACAATGCGTAAAATTAGTTTTTTTTAACTCTTATGCTCATAATAGCAAACGATGTAGCTTAATCGTATATCTGTACTGGGGCTAGTAATGCAAACCGGATGAAAACAGACTTGCCTACAGAAATAAAAGCATTACTCAACTCTAAGAGAACATATTACATATTACATATATTATATGCCATATTCTGTAACATGCTCTTGCTGCTGTAACACTGCAATTTCCCCGGTTGTGGGACTAATACAGGTTTATCTTATCTTATACATCCCCTTTTGTGACTTCGGTAACTACATCAATTTCAAAACTTGAACCGGATATGAATGTATGTCCTGATATTTATTGTTTACTTGACTCCCCAGCTGCTCGCCAAATGAGTGAAAATTAGCATGGAAAGTATATAAGTCAATTTTTAAATATTACGTAATAATAATAATGTGCTACTGTAAGCAGTGTGGGTCCGTGCGCCCTGAATCAAAGTTGATATAAGTTGAAAAAGTGACCGACCGACGCAACATCTATGTTCAGTTAAATTATATCAAATCAAAATAAAGCGTAATGCAAAATGTAGTACCGTGTGTGCGTGTGTCGCATGCCTACCCGGTTAGCAGAGGAACGAATGGCAGTAACGTTTTGGAAACAGCAAACTGAGCAGAGACACAGTAAAGTTTCGCGGTATATTAAAGGCTCGCTCGATTTACAATACCCGGCATCCACAGCACGCGGTTATTACAGACTATCCAATGCAACCTTAGGACACCTTTTGATCTAATTTACCACAAATCATCTTGCATCACAAATAATATACATCTGCATTGAATTATCCGTCATTAACGATAAGACGACGTCATTGCAGGTTTGCTGTCATGACACAGAAAATGCAGCATTGACGAGCCTTTAAACATTTCCAACACCCCACAGGATGAGCGTAAGGAGCTGACGCATTCTCCGGTCTGCCTCCCCTCCACTCCGCTACAAACACTAGCTCCTAAGACATTACGACTGTGCACAGACTGTAAACCAAAACGGTAAGGCAACATTATATACATACCGTATGTAGTATATAACAGTTCCCGGTTTGCGAAAAAAACCGTTTTGAACCGTTTCGTTGTAATCGTGAGATAAAAATAATAAACATATCTTGCTTGTCGGTGACAGCGCCGGTGTTTGGTCGTTAGCAAAGCAACATGGGGGCAGGTAATAATGGTTAGCTTAGCCTCGACACGACCCAAGACTACATAGTGCTTTTCAAGCTCCCCTTATTTCTGGCCAAAGTACACACCTGGTACATTCAAATTGCTTTTAGTCCTACTTAATTCGACTGAGGTCCGAAAACGACCAGCAGTCGTCAATAATTCCAGTGTAATTCAATAACTGTCAGGCCTGGTTGCCAGTTCTGTGTCTCTCACAGTAGTAACATGCTGCAACGATAGACCCTTATGTTATGTAGTTAATAGTTATCATTCAAGTCAAATTAGCTGCAGTTAGGTTATTGCTAGGCTTGGTGTAATGCCTAAACCTGCGATTTTTTGTCTAAGGTGTACGTTATGTCCTGGGTTTTTGCCGGAATTAAATAATTATTAAAAATGTTATCATTTGACACTGAATGAGGTTTGTATAACAAGCCCCTTCTACATTTTTTTGATCTGCTTGACTATCTAGAAATTCACATTACAGATATCAACAAAGTGATTTTGTGTAGTCGTAATTGAAGTGTGACAATCCAAACTGCTATATATCACGAAAGAACTATGTAGACATTTTTGAAATGAGGGTGATTAGGTATATCTTAAATTAGAATTATGACCAGTCACAATTCAGTATCTGAAACTGGCAAAATGACATTTCAGAAACCTGTAATGATGAACCCCATACACATTAATTGCATGTTAAGATAAAAACCTCTAGTTGAAATGACGCTGTAGATCTACAACTTAGTTTTGATAAGGCATAATTATGTTGCAGACATCTGTAATTAATACCCAATCTAGCGATTAAATGTTAAATAGTTATTCTGCAGCAGTTGCAAAAAATTATCCAACTCTTCCATTAAGTCACAAATTAATTGATTTGATCTGATGTATTTCTGTTCGTTTTAAAGTCCAAAATTTAGGGGCATAGACTTTTCACATGTCACTGTTTCCCAGAGGTTTAGAACTTACATGCGGTAGTGGGTGGTGCAGCTCAGCGTATGACAGATTGGTTCACTACTGAACTTGTCAAACAAAAGTTTATCACTTACTCCATTTATAGCAAATGAATAACCATCTTCTATGTTAGGTCAACATAAATATCTATTCACATATTAAAATACATTACCATTTGCGAATGAGTAATCACTCTAAATAACTTTTTAAACATAGATAAATAAAACATATAAAGAAATATTTACCTATCAAAATAAATTTCCATTTGTGAATGAATAAACACTCAAGATCAATATCTTATGCTTACGCTTACTCTATTTCATATGTCAAAGTAAATATGATGAAAATTTACATTTTCAAATATGTCAAGTTATACACACATGAGCTTTATGTGTGCTCACTGTGTACCTGAAAAGTGATGCCTGAATGTGGGAAATACCGTATTTTAGGCACACCAGTGACTGTTAGAGTCTCTGGGTCCAGGCCCGAGGTTGGTAAAATATATGAAGCAGTGGATTTAGCCGTTCTCTACAGAGCCCCTGAAGTTCCTTGTGAAAGAATATTATATGCACAAGATAACTATCTTATGTGCACAACTTATTATCTTGTGCTCACAAGATAAAATCACCATTGCAAGGGTAAGCCTGTTCGTTGAATGCCACTAGTGTAACTGCTGCCTGTTGTTGTTCAGTATAGGCAGCAAGTGATTTCGACTGATGATGAGTAAAAACTCTTAGACTTTATTTCTGTAACCCTTTTTGACCTGTGTTTATTGCATAAGCACATACTTGTGTTTCCTGTTGCTGAGCAGTGTGTTTTAAGTGATCTTATTTTGAAGGATCAAAGCGGAAGCAAAGTTGGTCGGCATTTTATATGTTTGACAGATATGAATTAAGTCTTTTATCTTGTGCGCACAATATTATTAAAGAGAAGCACTTACAGTTCCCCTCTCTTGATCATTAAAGATATTCGGACCAGCGTCTCGTCTTCACAAACACTTTCTCAAGTTTAACTGACCATTATATGTAAAGTGAAATAGTTAATTTGTACATACTTGTTTGTTGGATTATTGCACCAAATATGCAATAAGCAGGGACCAAGCACTAATAATTTTTACACATTCATGTGAGGCAATAAACAATCAGACTGCACCCGGAAGCCTTGTCTCTCATTTGAAAAACTGTTTATCTGCCAAAGTGGATGCTAACGTTCAGGGAGAGCAGAATAAAAATACAAAATTAAACGGCAGCCTCTTGCTGTACATATTGGTTCGCAGCGTCTGCGTCTCCCCAGCACTGGATTTTATACCACGGCGGGTCTTAATTTAACTGGGTGGGCTGCCCGAGTACAGCTTGGGAAACACTGCATGTACATACATATATACAGTCTGAAATACATTCTTTATAATACAAATAATAATTATTGCAGTGTTGTGATAAGTTGTGAATTCTGTGTTGCACTAAGTAGATAAATAAATCTATTAATAAGAGCATTGCCAAGGATTATGGGATGTTATGCATAGTGTTGAATGGGGGATGTTTTTTATTGGGGAGAGTCTATCAGAGCAGAATTCAGTATGGTTATGGGTATATGGTAAAAAACGTTAGTGAATTTCCTGGTATATCCTTTGACGGCCCCGTTTTGATGCAAATCACCCACCCATCCATTCATTATCTGTTGCCACTTATCCTGATCAGGGTCACAAAGGACCTGGAGCTTATCCCAGCTGTCATTTGGACTGAGGTGGGTTAAACTCTGGAAGAGTTACTAGTCCATATCAGGGCCAACACGTAGAGACAGCCATTTACATTCACACCTACAGCTGTTTTGAATTCCCGATTCATCTGTATTGCATTTTTTTTGGACCGGGGTTGTAGTTGGAGAACCCACAACCGATGGCTTCTTGGTAGATTCATAATTGGCGATGAGACATTAATATGATTGACCAAATTGTAAAAAACAAGTCACATGTAATGAAACAAGTCCACATATTTATAATGTTAATCTTAATTTGTCAGGGAAGTTATCCAATAAAGGACATTGGGTTCAATATTGTAGATGATATGAAAAATAAAATGTTTATATATCAATCATGAACACTTATCTCTGATAATGATAAGAGTTTATATATATTTTATCAATGATTTCTATTAAATAAAAAGGTAGTTGACCTATGAATAAATTTTATAAATTACAGCACACTTACTATTTTTAGTTAGGGCTGCAACAAATAATTGACTTAATCGCTTAAAAAATCGATTATGAAATTACATGGCA